>CM048596.1:13292500-13650000 GCA_026413675.1 Populus pruinosa
CCTTCTTTCGGTGCTCAATAAATCAAAACATAGCTATGGAGCTTTTCATGGAAGAAAACAAAATTTTTGTTCTAATGTTTAAAGTTAACTTCCTTGGGTTGGGATTGTTATGTTTTTTTTTCTCTTTTTTTTTTTAAAGCAAGAATTTATAGCACAATGTATCCTGAACCCATGTAACGAGCTTTCGGCTAATGACTCCCAGACCAGTTGGTCTTAGGGCATCAGGTGTTGAGACACCCCTACGAGCTTAGTAACTCGGGTTACAAATACTGATATGTAGATAGTGCAGTGTTTGATTCCCTTAAGCTTTCTCCTCAACCCATGTAACAAGCATTGGGCCAATAACTCCCAAGTCAGTTGACTTTAGGGTACTAGGTGTTCAAACACCCCTTCGGGCTTATTTGCTTAAGTCAAGGAGGCTACGAAACCAAACTTATCTACTTTGTTTTTATTTTCTTTTTTTTTTGGTTTTTTTTTTTGCATATTATATATTATCCCTTTCCCTTAGTTGTTACCTTTAACAAAAGAACACAAATAATGTAATAATCCAATATGCAACCCACAATCATATGTTTGAGTGTGTGTGTGTGAAAATGAAGGTTTAAAAATACTTGTTAGATGGGCATATAAACAGAATCTATAGATAGCAATCCAAGAGTTTGTAAACCTGAATATTTCAAGAAGTATTATAATAGACCTTGTTAAGAATGTTTACTAAGATGCGTCTCAAGAGTCACTAAAGTTCCTCCATTACTCTGCCATCCTAGTAACAATAGTTTTGCAAATGATTTAAATAATATAAATTTTTTTTTTTAATATCAACTACTACCCTCTCCCCCCAACCAAAACAAGACATTGTCCTCAATGTTCTAAGCAAAAAGATAGAGTGTAGAAGATATCACCTGAAACAGCGACTATTGACAAACCTGAAACATACTAAAACAAATATAAAAAACAACAAAACACAAATATTATGCTATTAATAAAACCAAAAGACACAATTTTTCACAAACTAAGGCTCAAATCCAATTTAAGCTTTTTATGGCGTTTCATGTTTGACCAATTGAGTTGACTCATGGAGGGATCAATTACAGGGATGAAAGATTGTAATTGGTCAAACAATTGTTCAGCAGTAGCAACAGAGATTATGATTTGTCGTGCCGAAGATGTTAGAAATTCCTATTCCACAGCTTGATCAAGAAAAGATAACAAATTATCATAAAAACCATTAACATTTAACAAACCTATAGGTTTATGGTGAATGTGCAGTTGGGCCCAAGAGGAAATATGAAAGATCTCTTCCAATGTACCCAGACCACCTGGTAAGGCAATGAAGGCATCGGCATGGTTAAACATTGTATTCATTCTATCAGACATTGTAGAGACCTGTAATTCCTCTCCAATTGTTTTTCCAATGATGTCCCCTTCAGCTAAAACTTTGGGGACAACCCCCAAAACTTGACTGCCTCTTACAAATGCAGCTATTGAAACACCCCCCATTAACCCAAGACTGCCTCCCCCATAGACTAAATGAATCTTTCTCTCAGCTAGTACCCGACCAAGATGATTTGCTGATTCTAAAAATTCTTTTTCTTTCCCAGGACTAGATCCACCAAAAACACAAATAGTTTTTATTTTAGAAACAGAAGAACTCGCCATTTCTACACACTTATATATATGCTGAATGAATGGGTTGAGTAGAAATGATGGGAAGGAAGAGAAGATTTTATAGATGAACAATTGAAAATGCAAAGCATACCACCTATATGTAGGCTAGCTGAAGTCTTACTCTCTCTCTCTTTCTTTTTTATTTATTTATTTATTGGTATTATTTTATTATTATATATATATATATATATATTAAAAAAAATGTATGTACAAGCAGTTGTGATTGTGGCTCACAGCTTTCCCTTGGTTTTACGTCCAAGAACGGCTTAAACGCCCTCTATGGGTCGGGGATAGGCTTCCCATCCAGTTTTCTTAAAAACTGGCAAACAAGGTCTTTTTCAGTCAGATTCCCAAGACTAAGTCGATCATGTTCTTTATGAAAATGAGGCCATAAATCATGAATTACACGATGCACATCTCCACTAGGATGCGTCTCAAGAGTTAATAGAAGATTATCTAAAGACTCCTTACTCAGGCCATCCTTAATGAATTGTATTTTATCTTCACGATTTATAGATACCATTCCTAAAGAACGACATTTTGTATTACAAGTCCATCTGGCACATCGGTGACAGACTTTTAGTCGTTTTGCACGACGTTTCTTGGCAAAAGTGCTTTTACCTGTCCCAGGCATGTATGAAATAAAAGAGTTGGAAGACTCACCTGATAATCGGATCTTTGCTTCAATTATCCAGCGAATATCTTCAGGAATTCCATGGTTCATTAACAACCTCAATCTTTCACACCTAGCACGGTAAATTTTTGTAATCGCATTCTGAGGCAGAGCAGGAAAATACTTTTTCAATTTTTCAAGAGTGGTGTCCATTTTTGTTTGTTTTTTTTTTTTGTTTTTAAAGAGAAGTGGAGAAGAGATGTAAAGAAAAGAGAAGAAACAAGGAATTGAACAAATATATACAGAGTTATCAATTATCATGGGAAACTGAAAGAACCGACTTAAGAGTCACGGAGTACCGTTATCCGCCATTTGACCGGGGTTGGAGAAAGACTAGCAAAACAAAAGTCACACCAAAAAGAAACACAAAAAAAATATGAGTAAAACAAAATAATCAACCTTCATATACAGGATCATTCAAACCAATGGATTCATTTTCACTAGGAAAATTATCAAAGTAAGCTTTCAAACGATGTCCATTGACCTTGAAAACATTACCATTCTTTGGATTCTCAATATCAAAGGCCCCATAAGGATATACATGTTTCACAACAAATGGACCGCTCCATCTTGATCTTAGCTTTCCAGGAAATAAATGGAGTCGAGAATTATAAAGCAAAACTTTTTGACCAACATCAAATGTTTTTCTCAAGATTCTTTTATCATGAAAGTCTTTGATTCTTGCTTTATGAATTTTTGAATTCTCATATGCATCATTTCTTATTTCTTCAAGCTCATTTATTTGTAACTTACGCAACTGACTCGCATCATCCAGGTTTGAATTGAAAGCTTTAATAGCCCAATAAGCTTTGTATTCAAGTTCCACAGGCAAATGACAAGGTTTTCCATAAACCAACCTATAAGGTGACATACCTAATGATGTTTTAAAAGCAGTTCGATAAGCCCAAAGTGCATCATTAAGTCTTAAAGACCAGTCCTTTCGATTAGGGTTCACTGTTTTTTCCAAGATTTGTTTGATCTCCCTATTAGCAAGTTCTACTTGTCCATTTGTCTGAGGGTGATAAGGGGTGGCAACTTTGTGTGTGATTCCATATTTTTTCATTAAAGACTCAAATGGCTTGTTACAGAAATGTGTTCCACCATCACTTATCATGGCCCGAGGGATTCCAAATCGACTTAAAATGTTTTCTTTCAAAAACTTAATGACTGTTTTATGATCATTGTTACGACTTGGAATTGCTTCTATCCATTTTGAAACATAGTCTACTGCGACTAATATGTACACAAAACCAAATGATGGAGGAAATGGACCCATAAAATCTATACCCTAACAGTCAAAGATTTCAATGACAAGAATAGTACTTAAAGGCATCATGTGACGTTTTGAAAGAGATCCTAACTTTTGACAATTTTCACAAGATTTGCAGAATGCATGCGTGTCCTTGAACATGGTGGGCCAATAAAATCCACATTGTAAGATTTTTGCGGCTGTCTTTTTTGACGAAAAATGACCCCCACATGCCTCAGAATGACAAAATTTAATGACATTACTTACCTCATTGTCGGGAATGCATCTTCGAAATATTTGATTAGGACAATATTTGAATAAATAAGGGTCATCCCAATAAAATTTCTTCACTTCGTTCAAGAACTTTCTTTTGTCTTGAGTGCCCCAATGCGCTGGCAAATGTCCTGAAACAAGAAAATTAACAATATTAGCAAACCAAGGCATTGTAGTGATAGAAAGTAAAGATTCATCAGGAAAGTAGTCATCGATTGGCGTGATGTCAAATTTCGAATCAGTTGTCAATCTTGACAAATGATCCGCGACAACATTTTCGGTGCCTTTCTTATCCTTGATTGTGATATCGAATTCTTGAAGTAACAAAATCCACCGCACCAATCTAGCTTTAGAATCCTTCTTGGAAAGAAGATATTTCAACGCTGCATGATCGCTAAAAACAATAACAGGTGAGCCAACAAGATAAGATCTGAATTTTTCACACGCAACACAAGATTGTACTTTTAAGTACTAATCATTGCTAGGGAGGTAAGTTTTTGTATAAATTATAGTAGTTATTTTATTTTCTCTTTTCACTTTCCTTGTATATAACTTTGTTTCTTTTCTCTTGCTCTTCTTCTTTTGTTTTCTTTTTCCTTTTATTATATTCCTACACATGCATGAGAGTGTGGTCACGTACATCAAGTGGTAGACTTTGTAGGGTATCCTCATCATTTTCAGAAAATATGGCCGAAGAAGATAATCAATCACTTCATAATGAGAATAACCGTGCTAGAACACTTAGAGACCACATGAATCCCACAAGAACAAGTGCACCATCATGCATAGTTTTTCCTCCCGATGCATCTCATTTTAATTTTAAGCTAGACATTATTCAACTTTTACCTTCTTTTCATGGCTTACAATTGGAAAATCCATACTTGCATTTAAGGAAATTTGAGGAGGTCTGTAACACATATAATAATTTAAAGTTTAGCATGAACACCATTAGATTAAAGCTTTTTCCTTTTTCATTAAAAGATAAAGCTAAAACATGGCTATAAAATTTAAGACCAGGATCCATTCGTGCTTGGGATGAAATGCAACAATAGTTTTTAAAGAAGTTTTTCCCATGTTAGAGAATAAACTCTTTCAAAAGACAATCACCACTTTCACTCAAAAACCAGGAGAAACATTTTACAAATGTTGGGATAGGTATCGAGACTTGCTTAGTACTTGCCCTCATCATGGTTTTGAAACATGGAGATTGGTTTCACATTTCTATGAAGGGTTAACACCTAGAGATAGATAAATGGTTGAATTGATGTGCAATGGAACTTTTGAAGATAAAGACCCTAATGAAGCAATGGAGTACTTACACTTGTTAGCTGAAAATGCTCAAAATTGGGACACTGCGGGTACATATGAGGCACCGAGTAAAACTCAACCTTATACATCTAGTGGAGTTATGTACAACCTTAGGGAAGATCATGACCTCCAAGGAAAGTTTGCATCTTTAGCTAGAAAAGTCGAGGCACTAGAATTGAAAAGGAGTGGTCAATTAAAATCTGTTGAAAACATTATGTGTCAAATATGTGAAACAAATGAACACTCAACCAATAACTATCCAACCTCGCCTTCTTTTAAGGAATATCTCAATAAACAAGCCCATGCTTTAAACAGTTTCCAAAGGCCCAATCGTAACCCATACTCACAAACATACAACACTGGTTGGAGAAATCACCAAAATTTTATTTGGAAGAGTGATAATGCACAAACTTCACAACCACAGTTTCAAGCACACCATAATTTTCAAAATTATCATGGATATGCACCTCTTTATGCTCCACCTCCTACAAGAAATTTTGAGGAAACTTTGTATGCATTCATTGAAAAGCAAGAGACAATCAACACTCAACTTGCTCAAAGCATAATAGATTTTAAAGATACTCTTGCAAATTCACATCTGCTCTTAATTTTCAATAGAAAGGTAAGTTTCCATCTCAACCACAGCAAAATCCTAAGGGGCAATACAATGAAAATGCAAATAGTCCTGGAAGTCAACACATGGATCAAGTCAAATCAGTCATCACTTTTTGTAGTGGTAAGGTTATCAATTTTTTTACTTCAGGATTTTTGCTAGCTCACTAGAGTACCGAAGACAAAACAAAATTTTTGAGCAACGTGCAAAATTTTTATTGGGATGACCTTTACTTATTCAATTATTGTCCTAATCAAATATTTTAAAGTTGCATTCCCGACAATGAGGTAAGTAATTTCATTAAATTTTGTCACTTTAAGGCACATGGAGATCATTTCTTGTAAAAAAAAAAGGATTGTAGAAATCTTACAAAGCAGATTTTATTGGCTCACCATATTCAAGGAATCACATGCATTGCGCAAAACTTGTGAAAATTGTCAAAAGGTGGCCCATCATTCTCTTTCTTTCTCTCTTTATATTTTTTGTAATGTTTATGTTTTGCTTTCATTAATATCAAGTTTTTGCCTTTCATTTCCTTTCCTTTACTTTGTTAACTCTTCTCTTATTTATGTTCTTATTTTGTTTATTTATTTTTCTTTCTTTCATTATATGTAGCTAAGTTTATTATGTCAAGGTGAAAAGGTTACACTAATGGTGTAAGATTAAGTATAGTGTAAACTTAATATGGACTTTAATGTTTGATACTAACATGTTTTGTATTTGTTATCTTGTTCACTCTTTGATACTTTGCTTGTTAAATGACTAATCTTGATTTATGTTGTATAACACTTGATACAACAAATGCTTGGCACTTTCATAGTTCATACTATATGGTATAACTGACACCTGAGCTATGAAAGGAACTTGATTTATTGTTAACAAAAGTTATAATCATGAATGGTTGACGAGATTTATAAGTACTAGCATTAATCGAATAAGATGACTAATGTAATCATGTTAACAATCTATAATCTGATTGGAACCTCCTTTGTGTGTGGTTTCGAATTGAATAATAAAAGTTTATACTATACTTGTTTGACATACCATTAGTGGAACCTCTAACCTTGATATTTGTTATTATCATTGTTTAATCCTTACGTTAATCTTTTGATCTCAAAGTTCTCATCAATTTCTTCTTCTTCTTCTTCTTCTTCTTCTAGTATTATTATTATTATAATTTTTATTGTTACTACTACTATTACTACTACTACTATTGTTATTGTTATTGTTATTGTTATTGTTATTGTATTATTGTTATTTATAATTTGTACAATTAACCTCCTTGTGGTTCGACCCTGGTCTTGCCGGGTTATTTATTACTTCAACACTCCTACACTTGGAAGAAGACATCAATCTTTTCGTCGTGTCACTTGTTAAATGACTAATCTTGATTTATGTTGTATAACACTTGGTACAACAAATGCTTGGCACTTTCATAGCCCATACTATATGGTATAACCGACACCTAAGCTATGAAAGAAACTTGATTTGTTGTTAACATAAGTCATAATCATGAATACTTGACGAGATTTACAAGTATTAGCATTAATCGAATAAGATGACTAATGTAATCATGTTAGCAATCTATAATCTGATTGGAACCTCCTTTGTGTGTGGTTTCCAATTAAATAATAAGAGTTTATACTATACTTGTTTGACATACCATTAATGGATCCCGTAAACTTGACATTGTCTGTTATCATTATTTAATCCTTACGTTAATTTTTCATCTCAAAGTTCTCATAAACTTTTCTTCTTCTTCTTCTTCTTCTTCTTTTTTTATTTATTATTGTTATTATTATTATTATTATTATTATTACTACTACTACTACTACTACTATTACTACTACTAGTAGTAGTTGTATTATTATTGCTACTATTATTATTGTTGTTTTTTATAATTATTATTTATAATTTGTACAATTAACCTCCCTATGGGTCAACTCTGGTCTTGTCGGGTTATTTATTACTTTGACACTCATGCACTTGGTAGAAGATATCAATCTTTTAGTCGTGTCAGTTGCTGTGACTCGGAGGCAAAGTTAAGGGAAATGGTCAGGTGCTGCTCTTAGTTGAAGATTCGGCCTAATGCTTATGGCAGGGATAAGCTATTGTCATGAAGGAGAGTTTTTAATGTTGCTTTAATAGAGGCTGGAAGAATATCCAACTATCAATGGCTAGAGAAGAAGGTGCTGCTTTTTCTACTAGATTAAACTCTATTTGGTGTGGTTTTTAAGGGATTTTCTAGTTTTTATTCTTCTTGCTCTTTGACACGACCAAAGAGTTGATATCTTCTTCTAAGTGTAGGAGTGTCAAAGTAATAAATAACCTGACAAGACCTAGATCAAACCATATAAAGGTTAACTGTATAAACTACAAATAAATAGATAGATAATAATAGAAAGGGAGTTGAAGAGAGCTTTGAAATGTGATATTGATGTAAGGATTAAACAAGGATAAAATAATTATCAAGGTTAGAGGATCCACTAATAGTATTTCAAATAAGTATATTATAAACTCTTTTTATTACTTAATTAGAAACCACACACAAATAAGGTTCCAATCAAATTATAAATTATTAACATGATTACATTAGTTATCTTATTCTAATAATGTTAATACTTGTAAATGTTGTTGAGTATTTATGATTAGAACTTATTTAACAACAAATTAAGTTCCTTTCTTAACACAAGTGTTGGTTATGCCATATGGTTAGGCTATGAAAGTGTCAAATATTTGTTATACAAAGGGACATACAACATATATATAAATTAACCATTTAACAAGCAAATTATTAAAAGTGAACAAGATAACAAATACAAAACATGTTAGTATCAAACATTAAGTTCTATGTTGAGTTTATACTATACTTATTCTTACACCATTAGTATAACCTTTTCACATTAACATAATAAACTGAACTAAACATAATAAAAGAGAGAAACATAAATAAACAAGATAAGAATACAAATAAAATAAAAGTTATCTTGGTAAAGTAAAGGAAATGAGAAGCATAAACAAGAGATTAATTTAAACAAAACTTAAGCATTACAATAAAGAGAGAGAGCAAGAGAATGATTTTAATATGAAAACCAAGATGTCTAAATGCATGGAAAATGCCTTTTTTTATAGGCCAAACTTTGAAACTATTGATTTAATGACTAATTGTTGAGTAAGTGGCCACATCTTGACTTTAGTAACAATCCTTATCTTTTTGTCTAGAGAAAACGTCACTACTAACATCAAAATTTGAATAGACTATATTATGAAAGTTCTATGAAATTATCTCAGCTTTTCAATATATAAAAAATTAGTGTATTTGGACTTCTAGAATTCGAGATATGGGTTAAACATTGAACAGTGTCTGGGTTGTAGAACAAATTCAAACTTCTCTTTTGATGCTAAGATTTGGACTTCCAAACAGCAAAATTGAGTTTTGAACTATTATGAATGTTTTAGGCCTATGTCTTAGCTTTTTAACCATATAAACCAAACTAAAATCCAAGATCTACAACTCCAGATATGACTCAATAACTAAACAGTGTTACAGTTTAGATTGAACCAACATCTCTTTTTTAAGCTTAACCCTCTCTTTGTCTTCTTAATTTCAGTAATTAAATCATCAACCAATCCTTTCATTTATATGATAGGCTCTAATTCAAGATGAACATTTACCGTAAATTAAAGATATCTTATTTTGATTAGATATGTTATTATAAAACATGCTCTAATTAAAGAGTTATTGATACTTTAAGTGTAAAATAATGATATAAAATCTTGATAAAAATACACTTTTAAGTAATAATAACTCTTTTAGTTTTTTTTTCCTTCTTCCTCCCCTGGTTTCCACCTTGGTTCCTCCCTAACTCCTCATCTCCCTTCTCTCTACTAGTTGTGTATTTCGAGTATGGAGGAGAAAGTTACTTTAATGGTGGATGGCTAGTGACAACTGTGACTGAAAAGAGTGTGATTGGTCTTGCGGTTGTGTGCTGATAGTGTAGTGTAAAGAAAGTGTGATTGGTCTTGCGGTTGTGTGCTGATAGTGTAGTGTAAAGAAAGTCACTCGTTGAAGGTATAATCTACTATTGTTCATGGATGGTGCAGGATGGGCAATTGAGGCAGAGGAGGAGACGCATGGTTGCGATTGTACTATTTTCAAAGTTGGAGAAGGTGCACCTTGCTGTTTGTTGGATTATTGTTGGATCTGGTGATGGTATTGTGACAGAAAGGGAGTTACTGTTTCAATAGGGATGATAAAGACTCCACCATTCCTATGACTGTAAGCAACCAAACCTTACTACTACTACTAAGAGGAACTGTTGTTGTTGCTAGTTTGGTTGGTCTTGAGGGAAAGGAAAAAGCTAGGGGGAGAGAGAGACTAGAGGGTATTTTTTAAAAATAGGAGTGAGGGAGTGGTTCCTGAGGCTAGGAAAGAAGAAAAAAAAACTGAGAGGAGCATTTAATGGCTGGTTTGAGACTAGGGAAGAAAAAAGGAAAACGCTGAGGGGAGGGGGCAGCAGCGACTAGTCTAGGATTTGGTTGCACCCTTTTTGTTTAGAAAAATATCATTTTTTTTTTAGGGTTTCTGGTAATGGTCTTTTCTAGAGGTTTTTTCTTCATTTTCTGCATACATTGAGATCTGTATTTATAATGCAAGAGTCACATTGCTTACGAGAAATAAAGTCTCAATCAAACTCATTCATTTTTTTTTTAAGTTCGAATTAGAATCCATTTGTGCTTGGGATGAAATGCAACAACAGTTTTTAAAGAAGTTTTTCCCATCTCATAGAACAAACTCTTTCAAGAGACAAATCACCACTTTCACTCAAAAACCAGGAGAAACATTTTACAAATGTTGGGATAGGTATCGAGACTTGCTTAGTACTTGCCCTCATCATGGTTTTGAAACATGGAGATTGGTTTCACATTTCTATGAAGGGTTAACACCTAAAGATAGGCAAATGATTGAATTGATGTGCAATGGAACTTTTGAAGATAAAGACCCTAATGAAGCAATGGAGTACTTAGACTTGTTAGCTGAAAATGCTCAAAATTGGGACACTGCGGGTACATATGAGGCACCAAGTAAAACTCAACCTCATACATCTAGTGGAGGTATGTACAATCTTAGGGAAGATCATGGCCTTCAAGCCAAGTTTGCATCTTTAGCTAGAAAAGTCGAGGCACTAGAATTGAAAAAGAGTGGTCAATTAAAATCTGTTGAAAACATTGTGTGTCAAATCTGTGAAACAAATGAACACTTAACCAACGATTGTCCAACCTTGCCTTCTTTTAAAGAATGTCTCCATGAATAAGCCCATGCTTTAAACAGTTTCCAAAAGGCCAACTACAACCCATACTCCCAAACATACAACCCTGGTTGGAGAAATCACCCAAATTTCAATTGGAAGAGTGAGAACAACAATGCACAAACTTCACAACCACCATTTCAAGCACACCACAATTTCCAAAATTCTCATGGATATGCACCTTCTTATGCTCCACCTTCTAGAAGAAATCTTGAGGAAACATTGCATGCATTCATTGAAAAGCAAGAGACAATCAATACTCAACTTGCTCAAAACATGACAGATTTGAAACATACTCTTGCTAAATTAACATCTGCTCTTAGTTTCCAAGAGAAAGGTAAGTTTCCATCTCAAACACAACAAAATCCCAAAGGGCAATACAATGCAAATGCAAGTAGTTCCGGAAGCCAACACAAGGATCAAGTCAAATCAGTCACTACTCTGCACAGTGGTAAGGTTATTAAAAAACCCTCTCTAGAAGCTTATGAGAAAGATGATGAGTCAATCTCTGAGGGTAAGGAAGGGGTTGAATCTGAAAATTGCAAAGAAACGACTGATTCACCGCCAGCACTTCCATTTCCTCAAGTCATGACCAAACAAAGGAAAGTTAATCACAATTCTGAAATTTATGAAATTTTCAAATAGGTAAGGATCAATATACCTTTGCTGGATGCAATTAAACACGTTCCTTCCTATGCTAAATTTTTGAAAGATCTATGCACTGTGAAGAGGAAACTGAATGTGAAAAAGAAAGCCTTTCTAGTCGAACAAGTAAGTGTTATTCTTCAAAACAATAATGCTTTGAAATATAAAGACCCTGGTTGTCCTACAATTTCTTGCTTTATTGGAGAGCATAAAATTGAAAGAGCCTTACTTGATCTTGGTGCTAGTGTGAATTTACTTCCATATTCAGTTTTTCAGAGTCTCAATCTAGGTGAGTTAAAACCAACTTCTATATCTCTTTTACTTGCTGATAGATCTGTAAAAGTGCCTAGAGGAATAATTGAAGATGTGTTAGTACAAGTCGATAAATTCATTTATCCTGTGGATTTTATTGTCTTGGACACAGAACCTGTTGAAGCATGTAATTCATTTCCTGTTATTTTAGGACGTCCATTTCTTGCAACTTCTAATGCATTGATTAATTGTAGGAATGGACTAATGAAGCTATCATTTGGAAACATGACATTGGAGATGAATATTTTCAACATTTGCAAGCAACCTGGAGATGATAATGATTTACAAGAAGTAGATCATATTGATGAATTAGTTTATGATCAACTTGAATCTACTTTAAGTAAAAATGAATTGGATGAAACTGAAGATTTGCAAATGATTTATTCTGAGGAAGAAATCACGGATGAAACAAGCACCGAAAATGTTGATGCGAATCTTTTGTCAACAGTGACAACAGATTTGACATCTGACATCACACCAATGGATGATTACTTTCCGAACGAATCCTTACTTTCTCTTAGTCTAATGCCTTGGTATCATAAAAATATCAATTTTATTGCTTTAGGAGATTTGCCAGCTGATTGGAGTACCCAAGACAAAGAAAAGTTTTTGAACGAAGTGAAGAATTTTTATTGTGATGACCCTACCTTATTCAAATATTGTCCTGATCAAATATTTCAAAGATTCATTCCCGACAATGAGGTAAGTAGTGTCATTAAATTTTGTCATTCTGAAGCATGTGGAAGTTGTTTTTCGTCAAAAAAGACAATTGCAAAAATCTTTCAAAATGGATTTTATTGGCCCACCATGTTTAAGGACACGCATGCATTCTGCAAAACTTGTGAAAATTGTCAAAAGATTGTTTTTCATTTCATAAAGCATGTGCATAATTGTTGTTACTAGGATGGCAGAGTAAAGGAGTTCTTTTGTTAAAGTGACTCTTGAGACGCATCTTAGTAACCATTCTTAACAAGGTCTATTATAATACTTCCTAAAATATTCAGGTTTACAAACTCTCGTATTGTTACCACTTAATTCTGCTCATATACTTATTTAACATGTATTCTTAAACCTTAATTTACACACACACACTTTAACATATGATTGTGGGTTGCATATTGGATTATTACATTATTTATGTTCTTTTGTTAAAGGTAACAACTAAGGGAAAGGGATTGTATATAATTAAAAAAAAACATTAAAAAAAAGAGAAAAAAAATAAAAAAAATAAAAAAAAATGATGATAATAAAAATGTAGATAAGTTTGGTTTCGTAGCCTCCCTAACCTAAGCAATTAAGCCCGAAGGGGTGTTTTAACACCTAATACCCTAAAGTCAACTGACTTGGGAGCTATTGGCCCAACGCTTGTTACATGGGTTGAGGAGAAAAGCTTAAGGGAATCAAACATTGCACTATCTACATATCAGTATCTGCGACCCGAGTTACTAAGCTCGTAGGGTGTCTTAACACCTAATGCCCTAAGACCAACTGGTATGGGAGTCATTAGCTGAAAGCTCGTTACATGGGTTAAAGATGCATGATGTTTTTAAATTATATGTATATACATTTAAAAAAAAAAACAAGTAAAAAAAAAAGACAAAAATAATAATCCCATCCCAAGGAAGTTAACCTTAAACATTAGAACAAAAATTTTGTTTTCTTCCAAGAAAAGCCCCATAATTATATGTTGATACATTGCGCACAAAAGAAAGGTTTATTAATATCTTGTTAAGAGGTATTGAGCAGATATATAAATTTAATGAGAGTTTGTTTATCTGGATAGATTAATGGAAGTTAAATGATGAATACCTTGCTTTGTGAAATTTGCAAATTGTTGTAACGCTTTGATTACTAGGGACTAGTAATAAGCTGGTTGAGGGGTGTGATTAGTACTTAAAAGTGCATTTTTATCATGGTTTTATATCATCATTTTGCACTTGAAGTATCAATATCTCCTCAACTAAAATATGTTTTATAATAATGTATCTAATAATATAAGATACCTATAATTTGTGGTAAATGTCTATTTTTAATGCAGGCCTATCACATAAATGAAAGGATTGATTGATGACTTGAAAAACTTAAATTGCAAGGATAAAGAGATGGTCAAACTTAGAGAAGAGATGTCGGTGCAATCCAAACCGGAACACTGTTTGGTAATTGGGTCATATCTTGAGCTACAGATCTCAGATTTAGGTCCAATTTATATGGATGGAAAGGTAAGACATAGGCCTACAACTTTCATATGGAGCCCAAGATCTAAAAAGGTCATTATCAAGTCCAAATTGTAGCAACAACAAAGAAGCCCGAATCTATCTTCCAGCCCGAGCACTGTTCGGTATTTTGGCAATATCTAGAGTTCTAGAAGTTCAAATGAGCTGAAGTTTTTACACAAGAAAGCTGAGACAATTGCCTACAACTTTCATGTTTACAACTGGCTCCAGTTTTGACGTTATCAATGACGTTTTGGGCAGACAAGAGAAGATAAGGATTGTCACCAAGTCAAAAGTTGGCCACCCACTTATCAATTAGTCATCAAATCAATAGTTCCCAATTTTGGCCTATAAAAGGAGGCATTTGCCATGCATTTAGGCATCTTGGTTTTCAGATCAAGATCATGCTCTTCCTTTCTCTCTTTGTATTTTTTGTAATGTTTATGCTTTGCTTTCATTAATATTAAGTTTATGCCTTTCATTTCCTTTTCTTTACTTAGTTAACTTTTATGTTCTTATTTTGTTTATCTATTTTCCTTTCTTTCATTATGTCTAGCTAAGTTAATTATGTCAAGGTGAAAAGGTTACACTAATGGTGTGAGAATAAGTATAATGTAAACTTAATATGGACTTTAATGTTTGATACTAACATGTTTTATATTTGTTATCTTGTTCACTCTTTAATACTTTACTTGTTAAATGACTAATCTTGATTTATGTTGTATAACACTTGGTACAACAAATGCTTGGCTCTTTCATAGCCCATAATGTATGGTATAACCAACACCTGAGCTATGAAAGGAACTTGATTTGTTGTTAACATAAGTTATAATCATGAATGCTTGACGAGATTTACAAGTATTAGCATTAATTGAATAAGATGACTAATGTAATCATGTTAACAATATATAATCTGATTGGAACCTCCTTTGTGTGTGGTTTCCAATTCAATAATAAGAGTTTATACTATACTTGTTTGATATACCATTAGTGGAACCTCTAACCTTGACATTTGTTATTATTATTGTTTAATCCTTACATTAATATTTCATCTCTAAGTTCTCATCATCATCATCATCTTCTTCTTCTTCTCTTTCTTTATTATTATTATTATTATTATTATTATTATTATTATTATTATTATTACTACTACTACTACTACTACTATTGTTGTTTTTGTTATTGTTGTTTTATAATTGTTGTTTATAATTTGTACAATTAACCTCCCTGTGGTTCGACCCCGGTCTTGCCGGGTTATTTATTACTTCGACACTCCTGCACTTGGGAGAAGACATCAATCTTTCAGTCGTGTCAATATGGATAGAATGACAAAATCACATTGTAGTCCCTAGTTTCAATATAAGCTGACAAATCATATTTTTCTTCGAAATAAATCTCTGATCTTTTAATTTTATATTTTAAACCCCGTAAAATTAAATTAAAAGCCAATGGGCTAAAATTAAGTTACAACATCTTTAAACAATGAACTCCCTAAAACATTTATCATTGCATTCTCTATGGGATTCTCCTCCCTGAATAAGAGCTTTTGTTTTCTATAAAGACATAATATGTTTGTTCATTCTCTTTAAGCATAAGACAACAACTATATAGTAAAGTCAAACGAGACAATATAGCCCAAACAAAATAAATAACACCTTTATCTATGCTAGCATATAACTTGCCATGATATGCAAGCACAAAGAATTCTTTATTATGAGCAAAAATGGTCTCTTTATAACTTTTCTCTTCTTGGTTACAAAATCTATAAGCAAACCAATGAAATAAATAGCCATTTCACTTATTAAGTAACAAAAAAGTATTTATTCTCTATGATCTCTATATGATTTTTTTTTATTTTAGGAACACATCTATTCAAGTTGCTTGTTTAGAGAAGTAGTAAAAAATTTTCTGTAGCAAAATCAAGAGGCCTCCACACTAATTCCTACTTGTCTAAGATGCTCTATATTTAATTGCCTAAGGTAAATGCCTTAAATTTTAGGAGGAGAACTAGAAGTTTTTACCTACTTATCTTGCTACAACATTCCATATCACTTTTCCTCCATAGAAAATCATTTTGACAAGAAAAATTTAGAATTTTTAAAATTATAAATAATTTCTAAGACTAGATGATACAATTGATATGGCAATATGAAGAGCTCAATTAGGCTTAAAATATGAAAGAAAGAAGAAACCCAACTAGACAACTAGTTATGCTAAGCCCTACTAGATAATTGGTTAGGTTAAATGGTCCAACCATATAAAAAGCCTAATATGGTAGCTAGTTAGGTTAAATAGTACAAGTAGACAAAAAAATAAAAAAAAAGATGGAAAAATGAGAACAGAGAAGAAAAAAAATTAAAGGGCCTAATCGGGCCAACTAGACCCCATAATAAGCCCAACTAGGTAGAAGAGTAAGAAAGATAAGAGAAAGAGAAACCAAAGCTCCATTATGCCTCTTGCAATGACACACTGAATAAAAAGATATGCCTTACTAAGACAAAGCCAACTCTACCAAGGATGACCTTTTTAATAGGCATGGCTTGTTAAATGAGGTTTAAGCACTAATAACCACCCAATTAAATTCTCCAGTATGACACCCAGCAATGCAAAATTATCCTTAGATTGATAATTTTTTTATGTTTGAGGAAATATTTGCAATTTGATCTAATAAGAATCTTGCCTTAGATAATCAAAGTTATATGTAATTGATCACCCCACCCTACACCTATAACAGGATGCGAACAAGAAGTATAAATCATGACGAGATTGATCAGTCCTTCAAAACGTTTACAAGATTGATCAATCCTTCAAAAAGTTTGCAAGTTTAGTAAAAAAAAACCTTTATATATGAATCACTCAACTATATAAAAAAAAAAAAACACACAATATGCGACAACTATAAAGAAAATTTCATAAACTAAAAATAATGTTAACAATTGGTTTATATAGTAGAAAATTAATCCTAACTTGATTTAATGTACCAGAATTTAATAAATAGGCCTTAACACATTAAAAGCTCAAAATAAATAAAATAAAACTTAACCCAAATAAAATCTTAAATTCCACAAATCCTAAATAAACTAAAAGATAAATAAATTATATCCCAACTAATTAAAACAAGAACACAATCGAATTATGTAATTTGCTGTTAAAATCGAATACCAATTTCAAACAAATAGTTCTCTTTTATCTTGATGAATTAGAAGGTTTACCATTTATCATTGGAAAGCTGTGGATATCTAATTTCAAATGTAACTAGAATTGCATCAAAATGCATTAATAGGTTAGAACTAGCAAATTAGAATCTTCTTATTCTAATCTTTCTGTAATGTCTGGATACTCTTTTACAAGCCTTTCTTGAACATGAATTAAATTAGTCAAGGCTTGTTGTTTATTTTTTTATGTCTTTTTAAATTCCACCTTAGCCCATTTTTCTTGAAGAAGTCCATTAATTACATCCTTAAACCTGTTTGCTCTAAATTTTATGACAAGACCTAATAAAAACTCTAATGGATCTTTTGGTATTGAAGTTAGGATCATATAATTCCCTTTTTCCTTGAAAGTATACACCCTCAAATCATCACCTAAATTAAACAAAGAAATGTTAGATATATTAAATGTAGCACTAATACTATATTTACCTAGCAATTTCATTTTATGGGCATTATCATTGATCTTCTCAAAGATTTGGAATGTTATGTCTTCTTCTTGGCATCAACTTAGATCTTTTTTAAGAATGAAATCTCTCTTTCCTTATATAAATCCAAACTCATTCTCCTAGTTCAAATACCATCTCCTTTCTTCTCCTTTTAACTTTAAATGTATATTACTCATTCATCTTTTTCAATATGTTGTCGTACCTTGATAAGCAAATCTTTGAAAACATGTGTTTTTATATTCCTATTAAAACAATAAATCCAATATAGCTATTATTTTTTTAATATGCCTTGCAACCAATTAGTTAGTTATACGTGATATTATTGTAGTTATGTAAATAAATATTTATTATTAATAAAGGTTTAATATTAGATTAATGAATCTAGAGCAAAGACAAAGTTCATAAGACAAAAATATTTTGTAAAGAAAATTATAAAGTTGTTATAATCATATGATTTCTATTTCATCAAAGTATTGTTCCTATAATGTTCCTAGTCGATGCTCTCTTAAATACTAGATATTTACTAGAGTTGTAGAGACTAATGCATATTATGTTCTTTCTCTTATGAAAGGATAAAGTTGTTCTTATAAGTTGAACTATAAGTGACACGACTAAAAGATTGATGTCTTCTCCCAAGTGCAGAAGTGTCGAAGTAATAAATAACCTGACAAGACCGAGGTCGAACCACAAGGAGGTTAATTGTACAAATTATAAATAATAATTATAAACAACAATAATAGTAACAATAAAAACAATAATAATAATAGTAGCAATAATAATACTAATAATACTAGTAGCAGTAGTAGTACTAATAGTAATAATAATAGTAATAATACTAATAATAATGATAATAATAACAACAACAACAATAATAAAGAAAAAGAAAAAGAAGAAAAGTTGATGAGAACTTTGAGATGAAAAATTAACATAAGGATTAAATAATGATAACAAACAATGTCAAGGTTAGAGGATTCACTAATGGTATGTCAAACAAGTATAGTATAAACTCTTATTATTCAATTGGAAACCACACACAAAGGAGGTTATAATCAGATTATAGATTGTTAACATGATTACATTAGTCATCTTATTCAATTAATGTTAATACTTGTAAATTTTGTCAAGCATTCATGGTTATAACATATGTTAACAACAAATCAAGTTCCTTTCATAGCTCAGGTGTCTGTTATACCATACAGTATGGGCTATGAAAGTGCCAAACATTTGTTGTACCAAGTGTTATACAACATAAATCAAGATTAGTCATTTAGCAAGCAAAGTATTAAAGAGTCAACAAGATAACAAATATAAAACATGTTAGTATCAAATATTAAAGTCCATATTAAGTTTATACTATACTTATTCTTACACCATTAGTGATTAGTACTTAAAAGTGCATTCTCATTAAGGATTTATGTCATCATATTGCACCTAAAGTATCATTAAATTCCCTAACAAAAGCATGTTTTATATTAGCAAGTCTAAAAATATAATATACCTTTAATTCATGGTAAATGTTCATCCTAAATGCAGGTCTATCACATAAATAAAAGGATTGATTGATGAGTTTAAGGATTGAAATTGAAAGGATAAAAAGAAGGCCAAACTTAGCAAAGTGTTGCTGGTGCATTCCAAACTCGAACACTGTTCAGTAATTTGATCATATCTGGAGCTGTAGATATCAGATTTAGGTCCATTTTATATAGATGGAAAGGTAAGACATAGACCTACAACTTTCATATGAAGTCAAAGACTCAGTTCTGCCGTTTTCAAGCCCAAATCTTAGCAACAACAAAGACATCGGAAGTTGTCCTGCAGCTCAAGCACTATTCGGTTTTTGGCTCATATCTTGAGTTCTAGAAGTCCAAATGAGCTCTGGTTTTTTTTTTATGGAAAGCTGAGACAATTGCCCACAGATTCCACAATTCAGTTGGCTATAATTCTGATGTGAGCAATGACGTTTTGGCCAGCCAACAATATCAAAAATCAGCCCACAATATCAAAAAACCAGCAGCCATTAATGTAAAAAACCAGCCACCAAATCAATGGATGCCCACCAATTCTTCAATCAATCAATAGTTCTGAAACTTAGCCTATAAAAGGAGGCATTGTCCATGTATTTAGTCATATTAATTTTCAGATCAAAGTTATCTTCTTGCTTTCTCTCTACATCTTTGTAATGTTCAAGTTTTCTTTTATGCTATAGTAATCTCTTGTTTATGCTCTTTCATTTCCTTTCCTATACTTAGTTAGCTTATATTATGTTTATGTTCTTATATTGTTTATTTGTGTTTTTCTCCTTCTTAATGTTTAGCTAAGTTAATTATGTTAAGGTGAAAAGGTTTCTCTAATGGTGTTAGAATAGGTATAATATAAACTCAACATGAGCTTTAAATGTTTATATCCAAGAAAAATTGTTATTAACATGTTTTATCTTTTTATCTTACTAATTCTTAATACCTTGCTTATTAAATGTTTAATTTAGATTTGTGTTGTATAATATTTGGTACATCAAATGCTTGATCTTTCATAGTTTTCGGCCGAAATCGTTATTATGATAGAAACTTGATTTGTTGTTAACATAAACTAGCAACATGAATGCTTGATGATATTTATAAGTATGGTATTACTTATATAAGATAATTAATATAATCATGTTAGTAATTTATAATGAGCTAATAACGAGAAATCATCCGATTAGAACCTCCTTTGTGTGTGGTTTCTAGTTGAGTAATAAAAAGAGTTTATATTATATTTATTTGAAATACTATTAGTAAATCCTATAACCTTGACATATGTTTTGTTATTGTTTAATCCTTACATCAATATCACATCCCAAAACTTTCTTCAACTCCTTTTCTGTTATTATTCTCTTTAAATTTTTTTCTTTATTTGTAATTTATATAATTCACCTCCCTGTGGTTCGACCCCGGTCTTGCCGGGTTATTTTACTTTGACACTCCTGCACTTGGGATAAGACATCAACTCTTTGATCGTGTCAATTAGTGTAACCTTTTCATCTTGACATAATGAAAGAAAGAAAAATAAATAAACAAAATAAGAACATGAATAAGATTAAAGTTAACTAAGTAAATAAACGGAAATGAAACATATAAACTTAATATTAATAAAAGCAAAGCATAAACATTACAAAAAATATAGAGAAAGCAAGAGCATGATCTTAATCTGGAAACTAAGATGCCTAAATGCATCGCAAATGCCTCCTTTTATAGGCCAAAATTAGGAACTATTGATTTGATGACTAATTAATGAGTGGGTGACCAACTCTTGACTTGGTGACAATCCTTATCTTCTCTTGTCTGCCCCAAATGTCATTGATAACATCAAAATTAGAACCACTTGAAACATGAAATTTGTAGGAAATTGTCTCAGCTATCTTATGTAAAAACTTTAGCTCATTTTGGCTTCTAAAACTTCAGATATAGCCAAAATACTGAATAGTGCACCGGCTGGAGGACAGATTCGGGCTTCTTTGTTGTTGTAATAATTTGGACTTGAAAATGGCCTTTTTAGATCTTGGGCTCCATATAAAAGTTGTAGCCCTATGTCTTACCTTTCCATACATATAAAGTAGACCTAAATCTGAGATCTATAATTCCAGATACGACCCAAGTACCGAACAATGTTCCGATTTGGATTGCACCGACATCTATTTTCTAAGTTTAACCATCTCTTTATCCTTTCAATTTCAGTTCCTAAATTCATCAATCAATCCTTTCATTTATGTGATAGACCTACATTTAAAATGAATATTTACTACAAATTAAAGGTATCTTATATTATTAGATATATTATTATAAAACATGTTTTAGTTAAGGAGTTACTGATACTTCAAGTGCAAAATGATGATTTAAAACCTTAATAAAAATACACTTTTAAGTATCAATCACACCCCCCAAATAGCTTATTACTAGTCCCTAGTAATCAAAGCGTTAAAATAGAAAAATACTTTGCAAATTCCATAAAGCAAGGTAGTCATCATTTAACTTCCATTAATCTATCAAGATAAAAAAAACTCTCGTTAAATTTATATAACTGCTCAATACCTCTTAACAAAATATTCATAAACCCTTCTTTTGTTCTCAATGTATTAACACATAATTATAGGGTTTTTCTTGGAAGAAAACAAAAATTTTGTTCTAATGTTTAAGGTCAACTTTCTTGGGTTACGATTATTATTTTTATCTTTTTTTTTAAAATATATATACATATAATTTAAAACACCATACATCTTTAACTCATGTAACGAGCTTTTAGCTAATGACTCCCAAACCAGTTGGTCTTAGGGCATTAGGTGTTAAGACACCTCTACGAGCTTAGTCACTCGGGACACAGATAGTGATATGTAGATAGTGCAATATTGGATTCCCTTAAGCTTTTTTCCTCAACCCATGTAACAAGCGTTGGGCCAATAGCACCTAAGTTAGTTGACTTTAGGGTATTAGGTGTTAAAACACCTCTTAGGGCTTAATTGTTTAGGTTAGGAAGGCTACGAAACCAAACTTATCCACATTTTTATTATTATCATTTTTTTTTCTTTTTCCTTTTTTTTTAATTATATACTATCCCTTTTCATTAGTTGTTACCTTTAACAAAAGAACATAAATAATGTAATAATCCAATATGCAACCCATAATCATACGTTTAAAGTGTGTGTGTAAATTAAGGTTTAAGAATACATGTTGAATAAGTATATGAGTAGAATTAAGTGATAACAATGCGAGAGTTTGTAAACCTGAATATTTCAAGAAGTATTGTGATAGACCTTGTTACGAATGGTTACTAAGATGCATCTCAAGAGTCATAAAAAGTTCTCCTTACTCTGCCATCATAGTAACAATTTTGCACATGCTTTATGAAATAGAAAACATAGTTATTTTTTTTTTAGCTACTACCCTCTCCCCCCAACTAAAACGAGACATTGTCCTCAATGTTTAAAGGTAGAAAGATGGAGTATAGAAGATATCACCTGAAATAACGAACACTAACAAACTTGAAACACACTGAAACAAATATAAAAAACAACAAAACACAATAATAAAACCAAAAGACATAAAGATTCACAAATGAAAGCTCAAATCCAATCTAAGCTTTTTACAGCTTTTTTTAGGTGACCAATTTATGCGACTCGTGGAAGGATCAATTACAGGAATGAAAGATTATAGTTGGTCAATCAATTATTCAGCAGTAGCAGCAGAGATTATGATTTGTCGTGCAGAAGATGTTAGAAATTCATGTTCCATAGCATGATCAAGAAAAGACAACTTATTATAATAACTATTAACATTTAACAAACCTATGAGTTTATGGTAAATGTGTAGTTGGGCCCAAGAGGAAATATAAAAGATCTCTTCCAATGTGCCTACACCACCTGGTAAAGTAATGACGGCATCAATATGGTTAAACATTGCATTTATTCGAGCCGATATTGTGGAGACCTGAAGTTCCTTTCCAATTGTTTTTTCAATGATGTCCCCTTGTGCTAAGACTTCGAGGACAACCCTCAAAACTTGACTACCTCCTAAAAATACAGCTATTGACATACCTCTCATTAACCCAAAACTGTCTCCCCCATACATTAAATGAATCTTTCTCTCAGCTAGCACTTGACCAAGATGATTTGCTGATTCTAAAAACTCATTTTCTTTTCTAGGACTAAATCCACCGAAAACATAAATATTTCTTATAAGATGACCTGAGGAACTTGCCATTTCTACACTCTTCTGTATTTGTTGAATGTATGGTTTGAGTAGAAATGAAAGGAAGGAAGAAAGGGTTTTATAGATGAGAAATTAGAAAAGAAATCATAACACTTATATATAGGCCAGCTGGAGTCTCACACACACTCTCTCTCTCTCTTTATTTATTTATTTACTTTTGAAAAAGCATGTATATGTACAAGTAGTTGTGATTGTGGCTCACATCTTCCCAATTTGTTTTATGTCTAAGAACGGCTTAAACGCCCTTTATGGGTCGGGGATAGGCTTCCCATCCAGTTTTCTTAAAAACTAACAAACAGGGTCTTTTTTAGTCAGATTTCCAAGACTAAGTCGATCATATTCTTTATGAAATAGTAGCCATAAATCATGAATTGCACGATGCACATCTCCACTAGGATGCGTCTCAAGAGTCAACCAGTGAACATCTTCAGGAATTCCATGATTCATTAACAACCTCAATCTTACACATCTAGCATGGTAAATTTTTGTAATCGCATTATACATATCAATTTTTATGGGAAACTGAAAGAATCGACTTAAGTCATGGAGTACCGTTGTCCGCCATTTGACCGGAGTGAGAGAAACTAGCAAAAATCACTCGAAAATAAACACAAAAACAATGTGAGAAAAATAAAATAATCAACCATTATCTACAAGATCATTCCAACTAGTTGATTCATTTTATCTAGGAAAATTATCAAAGTTTATTTTCCTTACAAACATTGTCATTCATTGAATTCTCAATATCACAGGCCCTATAAGGATTGTTCTATCTTGATCTCAGTTCTCTAAGGAATGAATAGACTTGAAAATTATAAAACAAAACTTTTTTACCAGTATCAATTTTTTGACAATTTTCACAACTTTTGCAGAATGCGTGCGTGTCCTTGAACATGATGAGCCAATAAAATCCATTTTGAAAGATTTTTGTAGTTGTCTTTTTTGACGAGAAATAACTTCCACATGCTTTAGAATGACAAAGTTTAATGACACTACTTACCTCATTGTCGGGAATGAATCTTTGAAATATTTGATCAGGACAATATTTGAATAAGTTAGGATCATCAAAATAAAAGCTCTTCACTTCGTTTAAAAACTTTTATTTGTCTTGGGTACTCCAATCAGCTGACAAATCTCCTAAAGCAAGAAAATTGATACTTTTATCATACTAAGACATTAGACTAAGAGAAAGTAAGGATTCGTTAGGAAAGTAATCATCGATCGGTGTAATGTCAGATGTCGAATTTGCTATCACTTTTAACAAAAGATCTATATCAACATTTTCGATGTATTTTTCATCCGTGATTTCTTCCTCAGAATAAATCATTTTCAAATCTTCTGATTCATCCAATTCATTTTTACTTAAAGTAGATTCAAGTTGATCATAAACTAATTTGTCAATATGATCTACTTTTTACAAATCATTATCATCTCTAGGTTGCTTGCAAATGTTGAAAATATTCAACTCTAATGTCATGTTTCGAAATGATAGCTTCATTAGTCCATTCCTACAATTAATCAATGCATTAGAAGTTGCAAGAAACGGACGTCTTAAAATAATAGGAAATAAATTACATACTTCAACAGGTTGTGTGTCCAAGACAATAAAATCCACAGAATAAATGAATTTATCAACTTGTACTAACACATCTTCAATTATTCCTCTAGGCACTTTTACAGATCTATTGGCAAGTAAAAGAGATATAGAAGTTGGCTTTAACTTATCTAGATTAAGACTTTGAAAAACTAAATATGGAAGTAAATTCACACTAGCTCCAAGATCAAGTAAAGCTCTTTCAATTTTATGTTCTCTAATAAAGCAAGAAATTGTAGGACACAACTAGGGTCTTTATATTTCAAAGCATTATTGTTCTGAAGAATAGCACTTGTTCAGCTAAAAAGGCTTTCTTTTTCACATTCAGTTTTCTCTTCACAATGCATAGATCTTTTAAAAATTTAGCATAGGAAGGAACCTGTTTAATAACATCCAGCAAAGGTGATTGACTTTCCTTTGTTTGGTCATGGCTTAAGGAAATGGAAGTGCTGACGGAGAATCAGTCCTTTCTTTGCAATTTTCAGATTCAACCCCTTCCTTACCCTCAGAGATTGACTCATCATCTTTCTCATAAGGTTCAAGAGAGGGTTTTTCAATAACCTTACCACTGCACAAAGTAGTGACTGATTTGACTTGATCCATGTGTTGGCTTTCAGAACTACTTGCATTTGCATTGTATTGCCCCTTGGGATTTTGTTGTGGTTGAGATGGAAACTTACCTTTCTCTTGGAAACTGAGAGCAGATGTTAATTTAGCAAGAGTATCTTTAAAATCTGTCATGTTTTGAGCAAGTTGAGTATTGATTGTCTCTTGCTTTTCAATGAATACATGCAATGTTTCCTCAAGATTTCTTCTAGAAGGTGGAGTATAAGGAGGTGCATATCCATGAGAATTTTGGAAATTATGGTGTGCTTGAAACGGTGGTTGTGAAGCTTGTGCATTGTTGTTCTCACACTTCCAACTGAAATTTGGGTGATTTCTCCAACCAAAGTTGTATGTTTGTGAGTATGGGTTATGGTTGGCTCTTTGGAAACTGTTTAAAGCATGGGCTTGTTCATGGAGACATTCCTTAAAAGAAGGCAAGGTTAAACAATTGTTGGTTGAGTATTCATTTGTTTCACAAATTTGACACACAATGTTTTCAACAAATTTTAATTGACCACTCTGTTTCAATTCTAGTGCCTCGACTTTTCTAGCTAAAGATGCAAACTTGGCTTGAAGGTCATGATCTTCCCTAAGGTTGTACATACCTCCACTAGATGTATGACGTTGAGTTTTACTTGGTGCCTCATAAGTACCCGTAGTGTTCTAATTTTGAGCATTTTCAGCTAACAAGTCTAAGTACTTCATTGCTTCATCAGGGTCTTTATCTTCAAAAGTTTCATTGCACATCAATTCAACCATTTACCTATCTCTAAATGTTAACCCTTCATAGAAATGTGAAACCAATCTCCATGTTTCAAAACCATGATGAGGGCAAGTACTAAGCAAGTCTAAATACCTATCCCAACATTGGTAAAATGTTTCTCCTGGTTTTTGAGTGAAAGTAGTGATTTGTCTTTTGAAAGAGTTTGTTCTGTGAGATGGGAAAAACTTCTTCAAAAACTATTGTTGCATTTCATCCCAAGCATGAATGGATCCTGGTCTTAAATTTTATTGCCATGTTTTAGCTTTATCTTTTAATAAAAAAGGAAAATGTTTTAATTTGATGGTGTTCATACTACAATTTAAATTATTATATGTGTTGCAGACCTCCTCAAATTCCCTTAAATGCAAGTATGGATTTTTCAATTCTAAGTCATGAAAAGAAGGTAAAAGTTGAATAATGTCCGGCTTAAAATTAAAATGAGATACATCGGGAGGAAAAACTATGCATGATGGTGCACTTGTTCTGGTGGGATGCATGTGGTCTCTAAGTGTTCTAGCACGGTTATTCTCATTATTCTCATTAAAAAGCCTTAATCTGTCCTCCAGCTCGAGCACTATTCAGTATTTTGGCCATATCTGGAGTTCTAAAAGTCAAAATGACCTTAATTTTTTTACCTTGAAAAGCTGAAACAATTTTCTACAACTTTTATGTTTTCAAGTGACTCCAATTTTAACGTTATCAATAATGTTTTAGGCAGATAAGAGAAGATAAGAATTGTTCCCAAGTCAAAAGTGGTCACCCACTCATCAATTAGTCATCAAATCAATAGTTCCTAATTTTGGCCTATAAAAGAAAGCATTTGCCATGCATTTAGGCATTTTGGTTTCTAGATTAAGATCATGCTCTTGCTTTCTCTCTTTATATTTTTTGTAATGTTTATGCTTTTCTTTTATTAATATCAAGCTTATGCCTTTCATTTCCTTTCATTTACTTAGTTAACTTTTATCTTATTTATGTTCTTATTTTGTTTATTTATTTTTCTTTCTTTCATTATGTCTAGCTAAGTTTATTATGTCAAGGTGAAAAAGTTACACTAATGGTGTAAGAATAAGTATAGTGTAAACTTAATATGGACTTTAATGTTTAATACTAACATGTTTTGTATTTGTTATCTTGTTCACTATTTAATACTTTACTTGTTAAATGACTAATCTTTATTTATGTTGTGTAACACTTGGTACAACAAATGCTTGGCACTTTCATAGCTCATACTATATGGTATAACCGACACCTGAGCTATGAAAGGAACTTGATTTGTTGTTAACATAAGTTATAATCATGAATGCTTAATGAGATTTACAAGTATTAGTATTAATCGAATAAGATGACTAATGTAATCATGTTAACAATCTATAATCAAATTGGAACCTCCTTTGTGTGTGGTTTCTAATTAAATAATAAGAGTTTATACTATACTTGTTTGACATACTGTTAGTAGATCCTTTAACCTTGATATTTGTTGTTATTATTGTTTAATCTTTACATTAATATTTCATCTCAAAGTTCTTTTCTTCTTCTTCTTAGTCGTCTTCTCTTTCTTTTTCTTTATTGTTGTTGTTGTTGTATTATTGTCATCTATAATTTATACAATTAACCTCCCTATAGTTTGACCCTGGTCTTGCTGGGTTATTTATTACTTCGACACTCCTGCACTTGGAAGAAGACATCAATCTTTTAGTCGTGTCACTTGACAATATTTACAAGTATTAGCATTATTCAAATAAGATAACTAATGACATGTTAACAATTTATAATCTAACTGAAACCTCATTTGTATGTGGTTTCTAATTAAATAATAAGAGTTTATATTATACTTATTTGAAATCCCATGAGTGGATCCTTTAACCTTGAGATTTCTTGTTATCATTATTTAATCCTTACATTGATTTTTCATCTCAAAGTTCTCATCAACTTCTTCTATTGTTGTTATTGTTGTTGTTATTATATTATTGTTGTTTATAATTTTATACACTTAACATCTTTGTGGTTCGACTCCGATCTTATCGAGTTATTTATTACTTCAACACTCCTACACTTGAAAGAAAACATAAATTTTTTTATCGTATCAACTTACCTGATATTTGAATGCATGAAATGATCCTCTGCTACTAAGTAAAAACAATATATTATTTTTCATTTATTCATTATAAAAATCAATTTTATTTTTATATAGATTTTAAATTTTTAATAACATATATTCATTCAATCACAATACTAAAATAATACATAACTATTAACTCTTTCAAATTAATAAAACATTAATGTTTCTAATTTATCTTACATAGAAATTTATATTTCCTAACTTACTTTACATAACAAGCATATTTTTAATTTAATTTTTATTTACCAAGCCATCTTTTTAATTCTTTTATTCTTCCTACTCACATTTATATACTCATCACACAATTATTGAAACTTTTAGAACTATGATTTATAATAAAACTCCCCTATGAGGCTTATCCTAAGGTCTTATTTTTTTTATTTCCAAATTTATTTTCCATCTTAAAACTTCTTTCAACATCTATTTTACATTTCTATAATCCAACTCGTAATCTTAGTCATATCTCACACCAAATTCTTCTCCTTTATAATTCCAAGTTCATTAAATATTTAATCACAACTAAATAAATTTATTAAATCCATTCCAATCCACCATAAATACATTAATACATATTAATTTCACTAAATTACACAACTTTTATTAAATTTCAATGTTCTCCTTTTTTTTCCAAAATAGTCGGTCCTAATTCTCTCTAAAACACTTAATTTTTTTTTTAATAATTCATTATTTATATCATCTACAACAACCTATTTCTTTATAATAACATCAATTTCACAATTTTCTTAAATTTTTTCCAAAGAATCCTAATTTAAAAATCTAAGAATTATGCCTTAGAACTTATAACTTCTTCTCCAACAATAAAATGGATTTTAAAAGCTAATCAGTCAAAAAAACAATTTCCTCACTCCAGTTTTTCTCCTTTTTGCCTCGAGTTATACCCTTGATTTTGTACTCTCTTTCACATGATTTCCTCTTAAATTTTTGTTTGATGAATTAGATGGTATTTCACATTTACTAACATATAAATCTTCCTCAATTTCTATTTTTTTTCAGAAGAATTTTTAATGTTTTAGCTCTCACTATTTTTCTCTCTTTAAGGAGTTCAAATAATCATTTTACTTTAATGAGCTCTTTTTAAATTTTTTCTTGGTTGCTAATATTATAAAATTTTACTCTATTTATAAATCAATGTTACATGATTTAATGGTTAGATAAAAAAATTATATTCAATAATAGCATAAAACTAGTTGAAAAGTAATTTTACACAAAAATTTAATTTTTTTTCACCATTCCATATATGGTATTAATTATTCCATTAAATCCTAAAAAACCATCCTCTTATTTTAAATATTTTACTTCTTCATCCGTGGATTCCATTTATGACTTGTAACTATTTCACAATACCATTATTGATTTTTAACCAATATTTCCACTATTATTTTTTTATATCCATTTATGCTATAATTAGAAATAGCATTATTACTTTAACACTAAAATTTTTAACTAGGGTGTACAAAGCAAATGTAGATTATTTAACTACCCCAAAATTGTATAAAAAAAAATCCCAGTTTAATGCAGCCTCTAATGTTTCGGTTGTTCCCCGAGAAAAAGAAAAGAAAAGAAAGAATTCCTTGGAAATTCACCACTGCATTTCTCTCATTATCTACTGCGAGAATTAAGACATGAGACTACTCTTTGTTTTAACCGATCTCTCTTTTGTTTTAACAGATCTCGCCAACTGCAATCAAAATCCAGTTCCGTGCTCAATGGTCACTTGCCCTCTTTCTTTCCCGCAGCTTTAGCTTTCTTCCCTTCCGTTTCTTTACACAACAATCCCACAAAAGAAAGACCAAACCCATAACCATTAAACTAAGAAAAGTAAATTGAAATAGGACATGGCCATCCTAAAAACTAACTCATGATCTTGTCAAAATTCAATTTAATTTTTTTTAAAAGTAAGACAACACTATTTTACATTGATTTGAGTCACCCCTTTGAAGCCTTTAACTTTTTATTATTTATCACAAAAAACGAGGGATGTTAAATAAAGTAAAAGCAGAAAAAAGAAAAGGAAAATCAGAGAATCACCACACCTATAATAATCGAAAAAAGATAAAGGTCGTGAATAGAGAACTACAAGATACAATGCAAGTGCTGTCACCCCCCGAGACCAGACCGCAAGCCGGGGAGTAACAAAAATAATTTAACCAAAAAATGTGAAATTAAAAATATATCAGATGTGATCAGCCCGAAATAATTAAGAGAACATGGGGGACAAAAAGATTAAAATAATAATATTACAGAAGTAATATGATGAGAACATCTTCTCCCTCTCTCTCTCTCTAGAAGATCAAAGCAAGCAGACCCCATCCCAATGCCAAACCTCCTACCATCTTCTGCAAGCATCTTATTGTTTCCGCTCGACTCTGTTATATTCAATAATTAAGTAAATGTCAAATTACTCAAATTCGCTTCAATCATGATATATAGAGATCTAAATTGAAATATAATCAAGAGTTGTCGGCCGGTGAGCGACTCTTGCCCAGTAGTCGGTTCAATTTTAGGAAAACATAAACGAGTTCTTCTTACTAGTAATATCGTTCTCTTTTCCCATAACAAAGATCTTTCCATTTTAATTGAATTAGGGTTGGTTTTATAGCTATAGTTTAAGATCTTCGGAGCCCTTTCTTTAAAGTTATAAAACTAAACATTATGTTGAAACAAATGAATTATTCATTTTCAAATTAAAAAATTGTTAAATCATTTGGGCAAATATTTTCAAACGTGTTTTTTAAGAATTTTTTATTAAAATATTAATTTTTAAAAAAAAATAATATCATAAATAAACAAATAAAAAATATCGATTTAATATATTTTTTTAAATAAAAAGAGGTTGAACTGCAATAAATTTACCTAGCACATGACAATTATTTATTAATTAAATATCAATTTCAAGACATTAAAAAAAAACCCTTAAATTAGATCTAACTTGCTGTGTTTTTATGATCTAAGTTCTCGATCTATGCCTCACATTTCCCTATCAAGCATGTTTAATAAGACTGCTCATAAATAAAGATGAAATGATGACTTACGTTGTCAGAGAGAGCCGGACCAGGAGAGATGGATTCAGCACTAGGTCCAGGGGCCTCCGTTGGTGGTGCTGGTGGGCTCAACAATGCCGGACCAGGAGCTGGTGCTTGTTGCTTCTTTGGCTTCTTTTTACTATGAGAAGGAGCAGGGACCTCTGCCGTCGGTGGAGCAACTGGAGTGCTTGCCGGCGGAGCACTAGTTGGGGAAGCAACAGGCTCAGGAGACGGAGGAGATTTTGCTGGTGGAGAACTAACAGGAACTGGAGTCGGTGGGGAGCTAACTGGAGTCACGGATGGAGGTGGTGTGGCCAATGGAGCCGCAACTGGACCTGAAACCGTCTGTTTCGGTGGAGAAGCTGCTGGTGTCGCCGCAGGTGGTGATGATACGGGAGCTGGTGTTGTAGGTTTTGTTGGTGCTGCTACTGGCACGGCAGAAGTTGTTGGAGTCGCGGGAGTTGATGTCGGTGTCGCAGCCGGTGCTTGACCACCGACACCGGCGATAATAATGCACATCAGTGCCAATCCAAGCATGCCATTCCGATCCATTTTTTAAGAGAGAAGAGACAGAATGCAAGAATCGAGAATAGAGAATGAGAACGTGGTGATGTAGGCTGGCAGCAATAGAAGTTCTGTATATATAGGGCCCCTTAGTAAAACGCAACGGTCATGATTTGGTAGATCTAGATCGTTTATTAATAAAAAGGGCCCACTTTAGTAGCCGTTTGATAAACATATTAAATAAGGCAAATTATTAATCAAGTTTATGTTTAAATCCCTATCTATTGACAATTATAATGGCACCCTTATTTTTGTCGCAACTCAAATCCAAGGCTTTCATCTCTGTACACCTATTGATTTCTACCACTGAACTTGCATATTCATAATTACATAATACTCATGTTTTTTTGTTTTATATAATGAATGGTGAAGCGGAAAAGTGCAACTATATGTAAAAGGACTATAATACCTTTGCTAGAAGGAAAATGAAAAACCTCGAGTATCAAATAAGAAAATAAAATGGCTGATATAAAAAGTAATAATACAGTACATAAACATATTATATTACTATTCAACAATAATATACACAAATATTTTCTAATATATTATTGACTTGATAAATTAAAAATTTATCAAGTTTTTTACTCAATTAAGCATTTTATTTCATAAATCTATAATTTATATATAGATTTGAAAGATTGAAGATTATAATAATATTTAACATCGTATATAAGAATCTTGTAACAAAAAACTATAGCTCATAATACCAAAATTTATCAAGCAGTAGTACTTGATCATGACTAGAATGTGAATAAGAAGAAAATTATAGAGGATGAAAGGTTGGAAGTATTAAATAAAAAGAACAAGAGTAAATCAAGGTACAAAACATGATTGCATAAGCAGTGCATAAGGCTTTATTTCAGACTAAGAGCTTGTTTGGGAGTGCAGTAGTTATTACTTTTCAAAATGTTTTTCACTTAGAAAAATATGCCAATAATATTTTTTTATTTTTTAAAAATTATTTTTGAGATCAACACATCAAAATTATTTGAAAATATCAAAAACATATTAATTCAAAGCAAAACAAAATCAAATTTTTTCAAAAGCGTTTTTGAAACGCAGTGCCAAATAGACCCTAAGCAAGCTCAATCAATGTATAAAATAAAGAAGGTTGATGGAGAAGAAAGTATACCAAAAAATAAATAAAAGGAAAGAATTATGAGAAATGGTGAAAGGGAGATAAAAAAAAAAAGAAGTAAAAACAAAGGTTAAAAAAAGTAGTTAAAGTTTTAGTGAGAAAGATACACTAATAAAAATTTGAGAGAATAAAGAAAGCCTTGAAGTGTAGATTGAATGAGGGCAAATAGAAAATAAATCTTTATTTATAAGCTATAATACTTAAAGTTTCTCTATACATGAGGATTCCTATACTAAATCATACAACATATTAATGGACCTAAATGATTATTTTAGTTGTTCTGGATCACTAATGACTTTATACTAAATTATAAATCCAATGTTATAGTACAACAATAACCTAGTTCTCTAACCTACCATCACAGTACATTGCTAGTTTTTAAGATACCTATAATTTATTTCTAGGGCATTTCATCACAAGTAAAAGGTTAAGTAAAATATTGATGGCTATAAAAGAGAATGAGAAAGACTTTGATGGAGTTTATGATAAGATTAGATGTAAAAACACTGGAAATAACATAATTAATTGTAGCAACTATGGTGTCAACTAACATTAAAGAATTCAATAAGGCATTCAGATTGGAGGAACCAAAAACTATGCAAAAACTTAAAAACAATGTTAAACGATATATACATCTTAAAGAAGTCATGTAAAAGACTAAGTATTGATTAAGGAGAAAGACAAACTTTTTAAGAATTTGAGAAGAATAGGTCTAGTAAAGCCATCATGGAAGAGGGATAATTAGAGTGCTCAAATAGGTGATAGGGTGAGAACTTACATTCATTATCAAATCCATTTAATTATTAGCTAGAAAACATTTATTGTGATAAGATGAGAAAATATATATGATGGCCTCAAGGGTCTTTAAAATGGGAAAAGAGAATGATAAGTATTGTATACTTTATAAGGGGTATAAATATAACATAAAACATTGTGTAACTCTTATGACAAGATACAAAGCTTCATCAATAAATATTTCCTGGAAAAAGTTTATTGATCAGATTAATGTCCAAATCAATTGAAAGGAAGGTTGTTTTAAAAACATAAAGAATGGCTAAAGAAGAACGTCAATCAATAGGGGAGGCTAATCATGCCAAGGAGGTGGAAGATTTGATAAGAATGAAAAAACATCTAGTTGATTGAATAATTGAGAGAAAAAAGAGCTTGGTTATTAACACAATCAAGGGAAATTATTTTCACAAATAATTAAGTAATAAAGTTCCCTACAAAAAAGGTATGGATGAGGTAAACAGTGATCTAGAAGAAGTCAAACAATACTATTTGACATAATTGAAAAGAGGAAAGACCACAGATATGAACATCCTCAATCTATAATAAGATGCTAGGGTGGAAAGGCCAATGTTAGTAAAAAGAATAAGGATGTATTTTCTTGAGGGTCTAAAGATATATTAGGGATATAAAAAATGGTGATCACTTATAAGTTTAGCATCGTGAATAGGTGTTTACCAATAAAAAAGAACTTTTATTTGCTATAAAAAAAATATATATGATTTTAAAATATATAAAAAAGTTGTTAAATGTCAATTTTATAAAGGAGGTTGACTAACCCGAGTGGTTAGCCATATGGTAATGGTTAAGAAAACAAATAGAACATAAGGATGTGTATATATTTCACAAACTTAAACAATGCATGTTTTAAGGATTGTTTTTTATTACATATAATCGATTAACTAGTTGAAGACATGAATTTTTGATTTTTTAGATGTATTCTCAAGTAACACTAGATAAATATAGATAAAAAAATATCAAGAAAAAATATCTTTAATTACAGATAATAACACATGTTTTTATATGGTAGTTGTTCGAGCTAAAACTATTGGTGTAACTTATTAGAGTTGATAAATATAATATTCAGGTATTAGTTAAAAAGGAATTTAAAAACATACATCGATAAATACTAGTTAAAAGCGAATTGGTGAATAAACATGTAAAAGATCTAGAAAAGATGTTGGAAGTAATAAGAAAGATTAGAATGAGATCAAACTCAAATAAATATATATTTAGAAGAGAATCATAAAAAGTGCTAGGGTTCATGGTTAAAGACCACATCAAAATAGTAAAAAAGTGTGACACGTGCTAGAAATATAAAGAATTGCACTATAATTCGACGTGGAATCTATAAAGCATAACAAAATCTTGTCTATTTGTATAATGTGGAATTAACTTTTTTAGGCCCTTCCTTTAAATATTTAGATGATGGAAGTTTATTATGATAGTAATATATTACTTTACTAAGTTTATGAAAGCTTAAGTAATGACCTATATAACTAAGAGAAAACAATAAGAATTTCATGTGAAAAAAATATAATTTGTGAGTTTAAGATCTTATCAATAATTATAATAGATAATGGTAAACCATTGTTGATATAATATTATTAATATAAGTACTTTTATTGAAAATTTAATATTGATAAAATAACATTAATTATACATCTATATAAATAGGTGGAGGTAAATAACAAAGCTAGAGATCAAGGCTAGAAAACATTAGGTATATGATCTTATAAAAGTGTTATTAGCTAATAAAAAACCTTGAATAGCACAACTAAAAGTACATTATAGGCCTAAGATATGGAAAAAAGGTTTTAATTCTTATCAATGTATGGTTACTCGATTTGGAGTTATCCAATATGACATGTAGTCAAATGAACAATCACTAGTATTAGTTTTGATGTGGTTAAAGAAAAGTGAAAAGAAACAACAATAAGAATAGCAACCTTTTAAGAAAGAGTTTAATATGAAGCAAGTCAGGTTTAAATTTGATCTTAAAATGTCTGCTGATCAATTTTTCAAAATCATACATATCTCTTAAACCTTATTTTGAATCAAACTACAATTTTACATGGAGATACTAAATGCATGAAACTATATTTAGATAAATTTTCAAGTTAAATGAAGTTTGTGGACATATTATTTCAAATGATAAAAATTACTACATAAATATTGTCAAATCTACCAAACTAAACCTTTGCATACTGTTTGAGTTATATATAGAGCTATAAGTTGAATTTTGATGTTATTAAAGCTGGTATGGAAACTAGACATCTCAAGATTTTCAACTATGTATGGTAGTCCTAATTATTCATCTAGACAAGAGAGAATGATGTGTTTAAAATCAGGATTGAAATATGCGAAGAATGTGCAAAAATTAGAGATTAAAGATGCATGGAGAAAATTTAGCATGAAGAGTTTGTTTTATTATCCTATTTTATTTATTTTTGAATAATTATCTTTTTTTTGGGTTTGTTATGGCCTATTACATATTTTTTAAGGGTTTATTTTATTATTGGACTTATATTAGTTGATTACTAGTTTAAACCAATTAGCTTGCAACCTAAAAATGATATATTAAGGTTAGTTAGAAGAGACTATATAATGTTTTTTTGAGCTGTAAATTTTGGCAGTAAATTGAAGAATAAATGTGAGTTCTCTTTTTGTTTGTTTGTGGTAAAATAACCTTGTTTTGAAAAGACAAAGATCATACACTGACTTATCAAAAATTAACTAGCTTCATGGTTACATTCATTTATTTAAGATTATCTTCGAGTCTAAATCTTTTTTCAATACCTTCAGTTCTTAAGTACACAGTTACTTTTGGGTCAGGGTTTTATCAAACCTAATTGTTGGCTTTTTAAGTTGTTATCTATTTCATTAGAGGTTGCTTAACCATGTGATCAATAGGTTCGCATCAAAGTTCTTTAGTTCTATAACACGAAGGTAAGCCCCCTTGTGTTTAAATTAAATGACCTAGTGTTGTGAAGCATACAATCTACTAAAAAGGACCTAATAAAGCTATGATAAAATTAGGAAGGTTTATTTAAAGTCATTAAAGAAGTGAAACAAAGATTTACAAGTTTATTATACAAAGAGGCAAGGAGTTAGCTAGACCTTGGAATTATCAAAACTTTAGAAAATTTTATAAGTAGTATAACATAATGAAAAAAACGTTTCCTTTTATTATTGAAATATAAAGTAAAAGTACTATTGCAGCATAACTCAGTCTTCATTGAATGGTTGGCTAAAACAAAAAAAATTATTATAACCATATGAAATATATTATAAATTTTTGTAACCATATAATCAACAGGTTTACATCAAAGTTCTTTAGTTCTATAACATGAAGGTGAGTCCCTTGTGTTCAAATTGAGTAACCTAGTCCAATGAAGCATACAATCTACTAGAAATAACCTAATAAAGCTATGATATAATTAGCAAGGTTTATTTAAAGTTGTTAAATAAATGAAACAAAGATTTACAAATTTATTATAAAAAGGAAAAAAGGAGTTAGCTAGAACTTGGAATTATCAAAACTTTAGAATATGTTATTAGTAGTATAACATAATGAAAGTACATTTCCTTTTATTATTGAAATATAAAATAAAAGTACTATTGTAGCATAACTCAGTCTTCATCGAATGGTTGGCTAAAACAAATAAAGTGTTGTAACCATATGAAATATATTATCAATGTGAGAAATGATTTGGCTCTCACTAAACAAATAACAAGTATTCATCAATGCTTCAATACGACTGACTACAATCTAAGCATGCTTTAATCTTTGTTAAATCATCAACAAAAATTGATTGATCTCACCATCATCCTATTATCCATGAATATTAATTTTATAATTAGTTTGATCCTTACTAAACCATTAACAAAAATGGATGGTCCTCCCTATTGTCTTTATATCTAAGTGTACTAATCTCATAAAGAATTTCACCTTCACTAAATCGTCAATAATAAATAGATAGTATAACATCATCCTAATGTTAATGAGCATTAATTTTATAAGGTGCTTAATCCCAATTGAACAAGTAAGTGAACAATCTTCATTGTTATTCTAATACTAAGAAAATTAAATAAACAAAAATTAAATGATGTATGAAATAAACAATCATTATCTATAAATAGGACTATAGTTGTCATAATAAGACACGTATAAACTTCTATATAAACATGAAGGAAAATAAAAATAAAAAGCATAAAATTACCTGAAGGATACTGAAAATGAAAATATAATAAAGATAATATATACATAACAAAACATCAAATGAAAATTAAGATTATACATATAGCTCTACTTATTTGAATGCTCAACCGAATGACTAATTTCAATAATGTCATCATTCTCTTTGTTAAGTTGAATTCCTTTAATGATATGAATAATGTTATTAGTCTAATAAGGAGAAACATTAATCAACTCTATAAATATACTGGGAGGTAACCTTTTGAAATGATGGAGAAGTCTTGATTATAGTATTTCAATTGTTAGATATCAAAAACCTTCTAGACAACCAATCACAAGCCTTATGAAGAAAACTTGACTAGCTCCATTTTAAAGTCAATAGATTTCTTGTAATGTTTGATGCATATATGTTTAACAACATAGAATAGAGTGTCCTATAAGCCCTATGCATATAATAAAAGGCAAAAAATAATCGACACTAGTTTAATAAAAATGGTGAATGATGAAAAGATTGCAAGGATAGTTAAGATGATAGAAAAACATTCCAAAATAAATGAAACCAAAACTTAGGAGCAAATTAGGATAGCATAAGGTGTTAAGTATTAAGGAACTCAATAAGAAGAGGATAAAGAGGATGATGAAGTCCTGCCTTAAATGTCTCATCGTATATAACAATTATCCCATTCTTTGATTCATCAAAGAGAAAAATATCAAAATTATGGCACTTAATAATTAATTATAAGGAATTGAAAAATAGTTTAAAAACTATTATTAAAATACAATTTCTCTAATAAGCAAAGTAAAAATGAGATGAGAAACTGAATGATGCATAAATATGTTCAGGTATTTGATCAATAAAGAACTAATAATTATATTGTAAACCCCTATATAAAAGTAGGATTGAGATCTCAATAAGTAATGGAAGCTTAGGATAAAAAGAAATAAATAAATGGTAGAAATAATAATAAATGTGACATGTATGAAGAAGATGATATTTGTAAATAAATATATAGGTATTATTGTAGTTAAGACAAGGGCTATGAATTTTAAATTAAAATTCCTAACTTTAGCACACCTGATAATGAGTTTTGATGGATAAAAAGATAACAATAAAAAAAAACCCGATAACATTACCATAAAACGATAATATGTCTATAAATAAATAAATCATAAAAGGCAAAATAAATATATTTTAGAATGATAAAATGATTCCAAGGACTTAGTGAAATAATTGATATAATTTAAATAAGGATTGAATAAGAAAATTCAGATTTTAACATAAAAATCACCTACTGACAAGTTTTAAGCTATTGCGATTAACTTTCAATCTAACCATTGAATTGGGCTAAAAAGTTGTAATAAGTCCCTTGACATACCTTTTTACTTAGTTTATAACTTTAAGTCAATTAGAGTTTGGTAAGAACCAGTGATTTAAGTAGAAAATCAGATAGTCTAAGAGAACAAAAAATCCACGGCATAAATGAGTGGTAAACTTATAAATAAATTGAATAGTGCCTCGTCGTTCCTTATTAAAAATCCAACTAAAGGATGAAAAAAGAAAAAAGCTTAAAGGGTTAAAATCTTAGAGAGAATTTTAAGAAATTAAAAGGTTGAGGATGATTTAAAACATATAAATCTTGAAAGAACAAAGAAATTTGAAAGAAAAAAAATGAAAGATTAAAGAGTTTGAATATAATTTTTAGATAAAGAAAGCTTGAAATCAAAAGAAAGGAAACTTGAGTTTGGAAAAGAGGAATAACAAATGGAGGAAATGGCTGGAGAAATTCACTTAATCTTGTCATGGAATCTTATCTTTCCATAGAGATTAAACATGCTCAAAACTTATTTATACAACTTTAGTTATGATTAAAACACCAAACAGTGTTTGGGGTTAGGTGGACTAAACCAGTTAGAAATAATCAATTTCTAATATTTGCTTATAATTGATGTTAATAAAAGGTTCTAACATTTGAATTGATAAGAGAAAGTATAAACAACAACAAAAATATGTATGTGTATGAAATTTTAAGGATTTCTTTTGCTAATGGTTTGAAAATAATACTTGGATGAGAAGTGAATTGAAATAGTGATGCTAGTTAGATTATTAATGATAATTAATCCTTGGTGGTACAAGAAAGGCTATGAAAATAAAAAAAATAACAAAAAGCAACAACATGCACATAAGCTTAAGGTAGGTGTGCTGCACTCTTTTCTACTCATAGAATTTTTTAAGCTTTTAGAATTGAAAATTATTTAAATATGCATTTATTTATATGAATGTAAATATTAAAAAAAAAGTTAATTAATTAGCTTCCATAAATGGAGCTAATGATGTTAATACAATTGACTGTTAGGTTATTAATAGGTTATTTGGAATGAAATCTGATAATTGCTATATGAAAACGAGTTTATACATTTACGTATAAAGTGTTGATTTTAATTAACAAAGTGAATTTGATATATATATACAACGAATAAGTAATTGTTAAAATATTAAAGCCATGAAAAAATTAATTTGACTAATTACCTTTAGTAGAGCTAGTGATATCAGTGGGACTAATGACCAAGATATTTGATTGACTAGTTGTTTTGAGTGAAGCTTGTAGCATTAATGAGATTGATGACTAGTATATTTGATTGGTTAGTTGCTCTAAATAGAGCTAGTGGTATTAATAAGACTAATGATCGAGATGTTTGAATAATTAGATGCCCTGGGTAGAGCTAGTCATATTAGTGAGACTAATGATTAGGAAATTTGATTGATTAGTTATCCTAAATGGAGATAATGACATTAATGAGACTAATGACTAGGATGTTTAATTGACAAATTGCCTTAAACAGAGTTATTGACATTTATGAGACTGATGATCAAGATATTGAATTGATAAGTTGTTTGAAAGGAGATAATAGCATCAGTGAGACTGATGACTGAGATGTTTGATTGACCAGCCACACTAAGTGGAGCTAGTGGCATCAATGAGAGTGATGATTGAGATATTTGATATGACTAGCTATTTTGAGAGGAACTAATAGTATCAATGCATTTGATTGCTAGGACATTTGATTAACTATTTGATTTGCTAGTATTACAATGAGAATAATTACATAAGACAAGATGTTCATTTATATATAAAAAAGGTGTAAATATATCATTGAGATTTGTGTTAATGGGCATGAAAGATGAAGGAAAAAAAATTTAGTTGCGTGAATGACCCTACATGTTAGAAGAACCCATTTATTAGTTGGATAGTGAGATAAAAGAGCATGTTAGTAAACACAACTTGTTAGAAGCTAATTGAGCAAATAAATTGTATTTATATGTGGAGTAAGTTTGAAAAGGGTTTTCGTAGCCCACGTGAGATTTAACTGATAATGGTAAATGATTTAGATATATTAAAATGTTAGCTATTTTAGTAGTGAGGTGAGGTGTGATTTAAAATTATTTTAATAATGTGATGTATAAAGTGCAAAAGTTGACTTTGGAATAACATCAAGAATACATAAAAAGAGTTATAAATGTATAATATTTTAAGGAACTGTTTAGTTAGTTTTTAAGGTATGATGCTAGTAACTGAGATATTAATCTAAAAAATATTAAAAATGAGATATATATATATATATATATATATATATATATATATGTAATGTGATAAACATTCCATAGTCAACTACTTGAGTTATTAATTAAAAATTATAGAGAATTAGAGATTAGAAACAAAATGGTACCTATTTCTTAATAACCGTGTGATGCATAAATAGGGGATGAATTTATTTTCATCTTGATGTGATAAAAATGGATGATTTCATAAATAAATATTAGGAGTAGTGAATTTTCAAGAGAAGATTTAAGAAGTATATATTATGATGGCCAAAAATGCCTCCGACTTCAAATATGAAAAATGCACTTTTGAATTGTTATGATAGTAAAATATATAACATGTATGTTAAATTGAGTACATACATGATCCATTAATGCTAATATCAAGACAATTAAAGTAAAAATCAAGTAAAGAATTTGTACAAAAAAAAAAAGGGTTACAAATTAATATAAGTTATTGAAGATTTGAAAATCCATGTTTAATACGTTTCCAGTACAGGTTTTATTTCAATTTTATGGTGTTTAATCTCAACTCTACACCTTGATCTAAATTAACATAGTTGATTCTTTTATACTATAATCAATATTTGTTATTAAAATTATGGTATGTCAATAATAACTTCCAGATGAATTTATTCTACTACAACCAATTTTTATTGTAGCATATTTAGCTATAAATCTTTTGCAATTATATATAAACATAAAAATTATTATATATTTAATTTAATATAGATTTTACTTTCTATTTTTTTATTTAAAATATGAGTTTTTGAATCTTTTGTTACTTCTCTTTAATTTAATGTAATAAGATTTTAATGCATAGTCTTGATCAATATTCTTGAAAGTGTAAACTTTGATAATATATCAAAGGAATTAATTATATGGTAGTCTTCAAGTATTTGGTGTAATTGCTAGTTGTATTTTTTTCTCTCTCTATGTGAGTGTTTTTTTATTTTAGTTTGGTTGCTATATTTTTTTTATTGTATTTTTTTAAAATAGAATGATGCATTTTTTTTAGTGAAATGTTTACTTATATAGGGATTTTTCATAGTCACTTGTAGAGTTTAAATTTATTTTTATTAGATAGTTTTGTTTATTATGTTTGTGCTTAAGTAGATAATATAACTTATTATTTTTCTTTTCAAAGTATTTTTTTTTTATTTTTCTTATGTGAAGATTTTACACCCAATTAGATGGTAACTTATTTCACTAAGAGATAAGGGGTAAATGACTATATTTATCCTTGTTTATTTTAACAAGTCTTTAATATGTCACTAGGCTTGTAATTGTATGTATTATGTCCTTATATAATATCTAATTTTTCAAAATGTACTTTTATCAAAATCTTCATTATATATATATATATATATATATATATATATATATATATATATATTAAGAATGCCCTTGTGTTGTATAATAATATAAGTTTAATTTTTTAAAATTTAAATGATTGGGTATTCTAAATCTTTTTATTTATATAAAAATAAGCAATTTAATGACAAGTTTTTGTTATCATATTATATAATTGAGGGATATTTTTAAAATGAAAAATATATTTATTTTTATTTAGATAAAAATATTTGATAAAAGAATATATTTGGGAATTGGATACTATATAAAGATATGATAGACATAATTAAAAAACAATCAAAAATTTGTTCACTTGTATAAGAACATTTTTAGCCATTTACCCAATTGATAAGAAACAATACTTTTAAGTAAAAATTATGAACTTCAATAGCATTATAAACTATCTTACTAAAATAAAAGAGTTATTAGAAACCAACAAAGTTAAATAGGATTTCTAGCATATATGATTAATTTAAAACACATAATAATTCTTTAAATATTAATTTGTTTGATATGCTAGGCAAAGATAAACCGATCATGATAATATTTTTATCAAGTTGTTTGATGCACTTTTAAACAATAAAAAAATATTTTTCAATTTTATCCAAAGTTGTTATAGTAGAGAATTTTTTTGTCCCATTAAAAGGAGCAGGACAAGCTTGTTCTCTGTATAAGGGTTAATCGAAGTTAATCTAGGTTAACATAGGAATAAAACTAGTTATTATAATAATGTTAAAACCTGATTAGGAAGTTGATTTAGGACAAGGTTTAGGTCACATATCAGATTGACCATTGACTAGGATCAATGTAAGGATAAAAGTAATTATCATTATAGTCTTAAAACTCGATTCAGGGGTTGACCTAGGGTAAGGCCCAAGTCATAAGATGGATTGATCATTCACTCAAGTTAATGTAAGGATAAAAATAGTTATTATTGTAGTTTTAAAACTTGACTCGGAGTTAGACTAAAGGCTAGGCTAAGATCACAAATCTAGTTAATCATTTATTCAAGTCAATGTAAAGATAAAAAAAATATATTATTATTGTAGTTTTAAAAACTAATTAGAGGGTCGATCTAGGGATCAGTTAGGATTGTCAACCCGAGTTGATTAGAGACAATATAAGAATAAAAATAGTTATTATCATAATTTTAAAACCCAATTTGAAAATCAATTCAAGGTAAGGTTCGAGTCACGGAATAAGAGGGTCAACTTGGGTTGATCCAGGTTAATATAAGGAGAACAATAATTATTATTATAATTTTAAAACTCAATTTAAAGGTCAATCTAGGGTTAGACTTATGTCATAGGTTAGAAGATTCAAGCTGGGTTGAATCAAGTAAATATAAAAATAAAAATGATTATTATCATAGTTTAAAACTTGATTTAAGAATTGACCTAAGGTGAGGCCTGAGTCACTATTTGAAAGGTCAACTCAAGTTGATCTAAATTAAAAAAAATCCAAAGCAACATTGTTTTGACAAAAAAATAATAATTTCAAAGCAATCTTGTTTTGATAAAAAAATAATTCAAAAAAAAGTTAATCGATCTTTTACTTGGTTTTTTATTAGGTCAAGTTGGATTAATCATTCCTCTATTTTATCTTGAACTCAAAGTAGTTCAAGTTTTAGATCGGTCAAGTTTCTTTCAATATTTATAAAAAAAAAAGATAAATTTTTTTGTCCAAAACACAACAATACAAGATAAGATAATTATTTATCCAATTCAGTCATGTCTGTTTAATATATCAAATATTATTTAAAAAAGCATATTTTAGTTTTATTATTGTATTATGATTAAGATGAGATGAGTGAGAGAAGAATAAGTATAAATAAGGAAAACAATAAAATTCTGAATTTTAATTCAAAATGTTGAAAAGATTTATATTATCTATAGTATTTATGATAAATCAAATTAATACTTGAGATTCTAATTTCATTTATAGTTCAGCTTTACAGAATCATCATAAATTTAGGTATTTTATTTGAACTTTTTATTTATCTCTGGGGCAAAACATATGTGAATGTGATATTTTGTGGAGAAAAAATAATTGTCAAAGTCATGATCTTTAACAGCAGATGAGGCAAAAAGTGCAATAAAAGAGTGTAGTTGTAATTTTCGTAGATGAGGTACAAAATCAAAAAGTCAGTGATAATTAGATGATAAAGGTGTAGTTTGATAAACAATATATTTTCGGGGCCCACAAATTTGGGATTCTTCCATCGAACAAAACAAATAGGCACCGTAATGTGGCGCCTGATACAGTCTGGCTGGATGGGTCCCACGTTTGTCCATTTGGTGAATCGATGCATGTGATATGGTAGTAGTATTATTATTATTAGTGGGAATGTTAAAGTGACAGGTCATTAGGCTGCTACGGTGATGGGTTTTATTACACAGACGTACGTACCTATCATTTGATTCTCCGTTGGGAAAGGGGAGTGTGTGCCTTTGGCGTGGGAGAGATTCATACAGCTGTGATTATTGAAATGGGGACGTTTGCCAGTTTAACGAACCAATTATAGGTAGCCACGTGAGGAATCGACAATAATTGCAAGTGAAGAACAGGTTACTTTAGTTGGATGTCTACTGGCCGAACGCGTGGGCCCTCGTAAAAAGCTGTCTTGTTCGTGTCTCTTCTCTTCTATTGGGTTACAATGCATTTTGCAAAGTGAAAAAGCTGGCAAGGGCAAGCCGCTATTTTACTGTTCACATTCGTCTTTTACGAAAATTCTCTACTTTGTTCGTAAGTAAAGAAAATTATTCTGTGTGTTTTTTCCATCTAGAGACAGAATATATTAAACGAGAAAGGAAATTATTAATAAATACTTTATTATATATAGATATGAATTTAAAATTAATTTAAAATAAATATATTAACTCATATAAAATAAAATTAATTCTAAAATATTTTTAAAATAAAAAAATTTATATTATAATTATTCTCTTTAAATTTTTATAATAATAAAATTCATTTACATAATAATTATAAATTTTTTATATGAAATTTATTGTAAAATATATATTAATTTATAAAAATTCATTTTATATCTTCTATACCATGTAGCATGTTGTATATAATGCATAGATATAAATTTATCATAACAAATTATTTTTAAAAATAAAAAAATTTCTTTTTTTTTTAAAAACTAATATGCACTAATTAAAATCAAGCTTGCATGGAAGTGTTAATTCTTCTCCATCAAAACATAAATTATTTGACAAAAATCAAAAATCAAAAAGATAAAAATAAAATATGAATTATTTAATCATATCTCTTTATTATTTTATAGGAAGGCATAAGGAAATTAACATAATATAAAAGACTAATCTCAAACTAAAACAATTTTAATTTGAAAATATTAATCTTTACTTGCTGACAACTATTTAAATATTTATTTTTTCATCTCATAAAAAAATTTAGTTCTATATTGTAACCGATTCAATTGAAAATAATATAATCTTTTAATTAATTCAAAACATTCAAATTTTACACTCTAATCCACTAGCATTCATCTTTAATTCATCTTTAACTCTAAATTATCATAAATTTTAATATTTTCAATAATTACTTATACAAAAATAAAATTAAAATAAAAAAATAAAACAAATAAAAAAATAAAATTTTTTTTATCTAAAATTGTATAACTGGACTTGAAATTTTTTTTGTATAAGGAATAGAGCAACAAATAGAAAAGGAAAAAAAAAGAAAAGGAAAAAGTTTGGGGAATTGAGAAATACGCTAAGGTGTACATATATATATATATATATATATATATATATATATATATATATATATATATATAAAATTTATTATATTAAGACACCAGTCAACAATAATAACTGTGTATATCAACCCCTTATCATATTATTATATTAATATTATAATATAAAAAATATATAAAAAAAATTAAGGGGACAATTGTTCCCTTTTACTCCCATTTGGCTCTGCCACTATATATATACATGTATTGTACTATCAGTAGTAGAATCTTTTAAAAAAATTGTTGATATTGCCTAGGAGCCATATTCAATTTAGATAAAAATAATTCAACTGATGAGGCTCGAAATAACTCCATTGCATTTAGGTTTTCTTCGCTGATAATAATAAATTGAATTGTGGGTGTTATTTACAAAAGCAAATCCTCCTATACTAATGTTAGTTTAGAGTTTTTCATGGAGATATTATATAAGAGAAATGGATTATGAGATGTAGATTTTTGTTTTGTTTGGAGATGGAAAAAAAATTAATTCTCTCTCTTCTAAACTTGAAAAATGTATAGCTTAACTTAAAAGAATTGAAGCTATTTAACTAGTAATGTTACAGTTTTGAGATTGAAAAAAAACCAATTTTCTCTCTTTTAAATTCTTTTTTTTTGACATGTTCAACTATTAATGCACCAATTTTTTTTTTCATTGAGTCAGCATTGATGTTACCCTTTTAAAAAATATCAAAATACAAAAAATATAAAAAATTAAAATTAAAATATATATAGTTAAGGGAACAAAAAATACAATGGAAAAAAAATAAGGGACCAAAGTAATTTTTTAGTTGCTTAAGCTTGTTAGATAAACCTCATAGCCACCCTCCTCCACAAAACTCTTACCAACCAAAGACCCATGATAACCAACCCTTTAACACTAACTAAAACCGAGTTATAGCCATTGACAAGATTAAAAGATTAATATCTTATCTCAAGTGCAAGAATATCAAAATAATAAATAACCCGGCAAGACTAGGTTTGAACCATATAGAGATGAACTATATAAATTATAAATATTATATATTTAATAAAATAACGAGTTTATGAGAATTTTATGGGATATTGATATAAAGATTAAATAAGAATAAAATAATTATCTAGTTTAGAGAATCCACTAATGATATTTCAAATAAGTATAGTATAAATTCTTTTTATTACTCAACTAGAAACCACACATAATGAAGATTTCGATCAAATTATAATTTGTTAATATAATTATATTAATTATCTTATTTGAATAATATCAATACTTGGAAATGTAGTTAGGTATTCATGGTGATAGCTTATGTTAACAATAAATCAAGTTCCTTTCATAACACAAGTGTCAGTTATACCATACAATTGGTATAATTGAGTCTTATACTCATAAATATCTTAGACATATGTTATAACGTTCTAGTCATATAAACCAAATTGAAATCCAAGATTTAGAGTTCCAGATATGACCCAATAACTGAATATGTTCTAGATTGAATTAAATCAACATATTTTTTTTAAACTTAGCATTTTCTTTGTTCTTTCACTTTTAATAGTTAATCACATCAATCAATCATTCAAATTGTGAGATATACCTACATTTAAAATGAGCATTTACCATGAATTATTGACACGACCAAAAGATTGATGTCTTCTCCCAAGTGTAAGAGTGTCAAAGTAATAAATAATCTAGTAAGACCGAGGTCGAACTATAAGAAGGTTAATTGTATAAATTATAAATAATAACAATACAACAACAACAATAATAGTAGTAGTAGTAATACTAGTAATGATAATAATATTATTAATAATAATAATAAAGAAGAAAAAGAAGAAGAAGTTGATGGGAACTTTGAGATGTAAGATTAATGTGATGATTAAACAATGATAAAAATAAATATCAAGGTTAGAGAATCCATTAATGATATTTCAAAGAAGTATAGTATAAACTCTTATTAGTCAACTAGAAACCACACACAAAGGAGGTTCCAATCAGATTATAAATGGTTAACATGATTACATTAGTTATCTTATTCAAATAACGTTAATACTTGTAAATGTTGTCAGGTATTCATGATTATAACTTATATGAACAAGAAATCAAGTTTCTTTCATAGCACAAGTGTTTGTTACATCATATGGTTGAGTTATGAAAGTGCCAAGTATTTGTTATACTAAGTGTTATACAATATAAATCTAGTTTAACTATTTAACAAGCAAAGTATTAAGAGTGAACAAGATAACAAATACAAAACATTTTAGTATAAAACATTAAAGTCCATGTTAAGTTTACACTATACTTATTCTTACACCATTAGTGTAACCTTTTTACCTTGATATAATAAACTTAGCTAAACATAATGAAATAGAGAAACATAAATAAAGAAGATAAAAGTTAACCAAGTAAAGAAAAGGAACTAAAAGCCATAAATAAGATATTAATGAAAGCAAAACTTAAACATTACAAAAATAAAAAGAGAGAAAGCAAGAGCATGATCTTAATATGGAAACCAAGATGCCTAAATGCGTGACAAATACCTCCTTTTATAGGCTAAAATTAGGAACTATTAATTTAATGATTAATTAATAAGTAGGTGGCCACATCTTGACTTGGTGACAATTCTTATCTTTTTGTTTAAATAAAACATCATTGATAACATTAGATTTTGAACTAGAATTTCACATGAAAGTTCTAAGAAATTATCTCAGATTTCCAGGAAAACAAATTAAGGTCATTTGAACTTCTAGAACTCGAGATATAGGCTGAACACTGAACAATGTCTGGGTTATAGGACATATTCAGACTTTTACGTTGTTGCTGAGATTTGGATTTGCAAACAGTAGAATTGAATGTTGACTTCCATATAAAAGTATGTCTTAGCTTTCCATTCATATAAAGTAGATCTAAATCTGAGATTTACAACTCTAGATATGACCCAATTACCAGACAATGTTCTAGTTTGGACTGCACCAGCATCTCTTTTCTAAGTTTTGCTCTCTTTTTGTCCTTTCAATTTCAAGACTTTAACTTATCAATCAATCCTTTTATTTATGTGATAGGCTTGTGACACGACGAAAAGATTGATGTCTTCTCCCAAGTGCAGGAGTGTCGAAGTAATAAATAACCCGGCAAGACCGGGGTCGAACCACAGGGAGGTTAATTGTACAAATTATAAACAACAATTATAAAACAACAATAACAACAACAACAACAACAACAACAACAACAACAATAATAATAATAATAATAATAATAGTAGTAGTAGTAGTAGTACTAATAATAATAATAATAATAATAATAATAAAGAAAGAGAAGAAGAAGAAGATGGTGATGATGAGAACTTAGAGATGAAATATTAATGTAAGGATTAAACAATAATAATAACAAATGTCAAGGTTAGAGGTTCCACTAATGGTATATCAAACAAGTATAGTATAAACTCTTATTATTGAATTGGAAACCACACACAAAGGAGGTTCCAATCAGATTATATATTGTTAACATGATTACATTAGTCATCTTATTCAATTAATGCTAATACTTGTAAATCTCGTCAAGCATTCATGATTATAACTTATGTTAACAACAAATCAAGTTCCTTTCATAGCTCAGGTGTCGGTTATACCATACATTATGGGCTATGAAAGTGCCAAGCATTTGTTGTACCAAGTGTTATACAACATAAATCAAGATTAGTCATTTAACAAGCAAAGTATTAAAGAGTGAACAAGATAACAAATATAAAACATGTTAGTATCAAACATTAAAGTTCATATTAAGTTTACATTATACTTATTCTTACACCATTAGTGTAACCTTTTCACCTTGACATAATTAACTTAGCTAAACATAATGAAAGAAAGAAAAATAGATAAACAAAATAAGAACATTAAAGCTAACTAAGTAAAGGAAAGGAAATGAAAAGCATAAACTTAATATTAATGAAAGCAAAGCATAAACATTACAAAAAATACAAAGAGAGAAAGGAAGAGCATGATCTTGATCTGAACACCAAGATGCCTAAATGCATGGCAAATGCCTCCTTTTATAGGCCAAAATTGGGAACTATTGATTTGATGACTAATTGATAAGTGGGTGGCCAACTTTTGACTTGGTGACAATCCTTATCTTCTCTTGTCTGCCCAAAACGTCATTGATAACGTCAAAACTGGAGCCAGGTGCAAACATGAAAGTTGTAGGCAATTGTCTCAGCTTTCTTGTGTAAAAAATTCAGCTCATTTGGACTTCTAGAACTCCAGATATGGCCAAAATACCGAACAGTGCTCGGGCTGGAAGACAGATTCGGGCTTCTTTGTTGTTGCTACAATTTGGACTTGATAATGGCCTTTTTAGATCTTGGGCTCCATATGAAAGTTGTAGGTCTATGTCTTAACTTTCCATCCATATAAATTGGACCTAAATCTGAGATCTGTAGCTCTAGATATGGCCCAATTACCGAACAGTGTTCCGGTTTGGATTGCACCGACATCTCTTCTCTAAGTTTGACCATCTCTTTATCCTTGCAATTTAAGTTCTTCAAGTCATCAATCAATCCTTTCATTTATTTGATAGGCCTGCATTAAAAATAGACATTTACCACAAATTATAGGTATCTTATATTATTAGATACATTATTATAAAACATATTTTAGTTAAGGAGTTATTGATACTTCAAGTGCAAAATGATGATATAAAACCATGATAAAAATGCACTTTTAAGTACTAATCACACCCCTCAACCAGCTTATTACTAGTCCCTAGTAATTAAAACGTTAAAACAATTTGCAAATTTCACAAAGCAAGGTATTCATCATTTAACTTCCATTAATCTATCCAGATAAACAAACTCTCATTAAATTTATATATCTGCTCAATACCACTTAACAAGATATTAATAAACCTTTCTTTTGTGCTCAATGTATCAACACATAATTATGGGGCTTTTCTTGGAAGAAAACAAAATTTTTGTTCTAATGTTTAAGGTTAACTTCCTTGGGTTGGGATTACTATTTTTGTCTTTTTTTTTTTTTTTAACTCTATATACATATACTTTAAAAACATCATGCATCTTTAACCCATGTAACGAGCTTTCAGCTAATGACTCCCAGACCAGTTGGTCTTAGGGCATTAGGTGTTAACACACCCCTACGAGCTTAGTAACTCGGGTCGCAGATACTGATATGTAGATAGTGCAATGTTTGATTTCTTGAAGCTTTTCTCCTCAACCCATGTAACAAGCGTTGGGCCAATAGCTCCCAAGTCAGTTGACTTTAGGGTATTAGGTGTTAAAACACCCCTTCGGGCTTAATTGCTTAGGTTAGGGAGGCTACGAAATCAAACTTATCTACATTTTTATTATCATCATTTTTTATTTTTTATTTTTTCTTTTTTTTTCATGTTTTTTTTTTTAATTATATACAATCCCTTTCCCTTAGTTGTTACCTTTAACAAAAGAACATAAATAATGTAATAATCCAATAAGCAACCCACAATCATATGTTAAAGTGTGTGTGTGTAAATTAAGGTTTAAAAATACATGTTAAATAAGTATATGAGCAGAATTAAGTGGTAACAATACGAGAGTTTGTAAACCTGAATATTTCAGGAAGTATTATAATAGACCTTGTTAAGAATGGTTACTAAGATGCGTCTCAAGAGTCACTTTAACAAAAGAACTCCTTTACTCTACCATCCTAGTAACAACAATTATGCACATGCTTTATGAAATGAAAAACAATTTTTTTTTTTTATCAACTACTACCCTCTCCCCCCAACCAAAACGAGACATTGTCCTCAATGTTCTAAGGTAGAAAGATAGAGTATAAAAGATATCACCTGAAATAACGAACACTGACAAAACCTGAAACACACTATGGGTTTATGGTGAATGTGCAATTGAGCCCAAGAGGAAATATGAAAGATCTCTTCCAATGTGCCTAGACCACCTGGTAAAGCAATGAAAGCATCAGCATGGTTAAACATTGCATTCATTCGAGCCGACATTGTAGAGACCTGAAGTTCCTCTCCAATTGTTTTTCCAATGATGTCCCCTTGTGCCAAAGCTTCAGGGACGATTCCTAAAACTTGACTACCTCCTAAAAATGCAGCTATTGACACACCTCCCATTAACCCAAGACTGCCTCCCCCATACACTAAATGAATCTTTCTCTCAGCTAGCACCTGACCAAGATGATTTGCTGATTCTAAAAACTCCTTTTCTTTCCCAGGACTAGATCCACCGAAAACACAAATATTTCTTATTTGATGACTTGAGGAACTTGCCATTTCTACACACTTCTGTATTTGTTGAATGTATGGATTGAGTAGAAATGAAAGGAAGGAAAAGAGGGTTTTATAGATGAGAAATTAGAAAGGCAATCATAACACCTATATGTAGGCCAGCTGGAGTCTCACACTTTCTCTCTCTCTTTTTATTTATTTATTTATTTACTTTTGAAAAAGCATGTGTATGTACAGGTAGTTGTGATTGTGGCTCACATCTTCCCTTGGTTTTACGTCCAAGAACGGCTTAAACGCCCTCTATGGGTCGGGGATAGGCTTCCCATCCAGTTTTCTTAAAAACTGGCAAATAGGGTCTTTTTTAGTCAGATTCCCAAGACTAAGTCGATCATGTTCTTTATGAAATAGTGGCCATAAATCATGAATTGCACGATGCACATCTCCACTAGGATGCGTCTCAATAGTCAATAGAAGATTATCTAAAGACTCCTTACTTAGGCCATCCTTAATGAATTGTATTTTATCTTCACGGTTTATAGATACCATTCCTAAAGAACGACATTGTGTATTACAAGTCCATCTAGCACATCGATGACAGACATCCAGTCGTTTTGCACGACGCTTCTTTACAAAAGTGCTTTTACCTGTTCTAGGCATGTGTGAAATAAAGTTAGAGGACTCACCTGATAATCGGACCTTTGCTTCAATCAACCAGCGAATATCTTCAGGAATTCCATGATTCATTAATAATCTCAATCTTGCACATCTAGCACGGTAAATTTTTGTAATCGTATTCTGAGGCAGAGCGGGAAAATACTTTTTCAATTTTTCAAGATTAATGTCCATTTTCAAATGAGAATTGGAAGAGAGATTCAAAGAATTACACAGATATATACACAGATATCAGTTATTATGGGAAACTAAAAGAACCGACTTAAGTCACGGAGTACCGTTGTCCGCCATTTGACCGGGGTGAGAGAAACTAGCAAAAATCACTCAAAAAGAAACATAAAAAAGAAAATGTGAGAAAAACAAAATAATCAACCTTTATCTACAAGATCATTCAAACCAGCTGATTCATTTTCACTAGGAAAATTATCAAAGTAAGCTTTCAAACGATGTCCATTTTCCTTAAAATCATTGTCATTCATTGAATTCTCAATATCACAGGCCCCATAAGGATTGGTCCATCTTAATCTTAGCTCTTTAGGGAATGCATAGAGTTGAGAATCATAAAACAAAACTTTTTGACCTGTATCAATCTTTTGACAATTTTCACAAGTTTTGCAGAATGCATGCGTGTCGTTGAACATGGTAGGCCAATAAAATCCATTTTGAGATATTTTTGCAATTGTCTTTTTTGACGAGAAACAACTTCCACATGCTTCAGAATGACAAAGTTTAATGACACTACTTACCTCATTGTCGAGAATGAATCTTTGAAATATTTGATCAGGACAATATTTGAATAAGTTAGGGTCATCACAATAAAAATTCTTCGCTTCGTTCAAAAACTTTTCTTTTTCTTGGGTACTCCAATCAGCTGGCAAATCTCCTAAAGCAAGAAAATTGATATTTTTATCATACCAAGGCATTGGACTAAGAGAAAGTAAGGATTCGTTAGGAAAGTAATCATCCTTTGGTGTGATGTCAGATGTCAAATCTGTTGTCACTGTTGACAAAAGATTCGCATCAACATTTTCGGTGCTTGTTTTATCCGTGATTTCTTCCTCAGAATAAACCATTTGCAAATCTTCAGTTTCATCCAATTCATTTTTACTTAAAGTAGATTCAAGTTGATCATAAACTAATTCATCAATATGATCTACTTCTTGTAAATCATTGTCATCTCCAGGTTGCTTGCAAATGTTGAAAATATTCATCTCCAATGTCATGTTTCCAAATGATAGCTTCATCAGTCCATTCCTACAATTAATCAATGCATTAGAGGTTGCAAGAAATGGACGTCCTAAAATAACAGGAAATGAATTACATGCTTCAACAGGTTCTGTGTCCAAGACAATAAAATCCACAGGATAAATGAATTTATCGACTTGTACTAACACATCTTCAATTATTCCTCTAGGCACTTTTACAGATCTATCGGCAAGTAAAAGAGATATAGAAGTTGGTTTTAACTCACCTAAATTGAGACTCTGAAAAACTGAATATGGAAGTAAATTCACACTAGCTCCAAGATCAAGTAAGGCTCTTTCAATTTTATGCTCTCCAATAAAGCAAGAAATTGTAGGACAACCAGGGTCTTTATATTTCAAAGCATTATTGTTTTGAAGAATAGCACTTACTTGTTCGGCTAGAAAGGCTTTCTTTTTCATATTCAGTTTCCTCTTCACAGTGCAGAGATCTTTCAAAAATTTAGCATAGGAAGGAACCTGTTTAATAGCATCCAGCAAAGGTATATTGATCCTTACCTGTTTGAAAATTTCATAAATTTCAGAGTTGTGATTGACTTTCCTTTGTTTGGTCATGGCTTGAGGAAATGGAAGTGCTGACGGTGAATCAGTCGTTTCTTTGCAATTTTCAGATTCATCCCCTTCCTTATCCTCAGAGATTGACTCATCATCTTTCTCACAAGGTTCAAGAGAGGGTTTTTCAATAACCTTACCGCTGCGCAGAGTAGTGACTGATTTGACTTGATCCATGTGTTGGCTTCCGGAACTACTTGCATTTGCATTGTATTGCCCTTTGGGATTTTGTTGTGTTTGAGATGGAAACTTACCTTTCTCTTGGAAACTAAGAGCAGATGTTAATTTAGCAAGAGTATCTTTAAAATCTGTCATGTTTTGAGCAAGTTGAGTATTGATTGTCTCTTGCTTTTCAATGAATGCATGCAATGTTTCCTCAAGATTTCTTCTAGGAGGTGGAGCATAAGGAGGTGCATATCCATGAGAATTTTGGAACTTATGGTGTGCTTGAAATGGTGGTTGTGAAGTTTGTGCATTGTTGTTCTCACTCTTCCAATTGAAATTTGGGTGATTTCTCCAACCAGGGTTGTATGTTTGGGAGTATGGGTTATGGTTGGCCCTTTGGAAATTGTTTAAAGCATGGGCTTGTTCATGGAGACATTCCTTAAAAGAAGGCAAGGTTGGACAATCGTTGGTTGAGTGTTCATTTGTTTCACAGATTTGACATACAATGTTTTCAACAAATTTTAATTGACCACTCTTTTTCAATTCTAATGCCTCGACTTTTCTAGCTAAAGATGCAAACTTGGCTTGAAGGTCATGATCTTCCCTAAGGTTGTACATACCTCCACTAGATGTATGAGGTTGAGTTTTACTCCGTGCCTCATATGTACCCGCGGTGTCCCAATTTTGAGCATTTTCAGCTAACAAGTCTAAGTACTCCATTGCTTCATCAGGGTCTTTATCTTCAAAAGTTCCATTGCACATCAATTCAACCATTTGCCTATCTTTAGGTGTTAACCCTTCATAGAAATGTGAAACCAATCTCCATGTTTCAAAACCATGATGAGGGCAAGTACTAAGCAAGTCTCGATACCTATCCCAACATTTATAAAATGTTTCTCCTGGTTTTTGAGTGAAAGTGGTGATTTGTCTTTTGAAAGAGTTTGTTCTATGAGATGGGAAAAACTTCTTTAAAAACTGTTGTTGCATTTCATCCCAAGCACGAATGGATCCTGGTCTCAAATTTTGTAGCCATGTTTTAGCTTTATCTTTTAATGAAAAAGGAAAAAGCTTTAATCTGATGGTGTTCATGCTACAATTTAAGTTATTATATGTGTTGCACACCTCCTCAAATTCCCTTAAATGCAAGTATGGATTTTCCAATTCTAAGCCATGAAAAGAAGGTAAAAGTTGAATAATGCCTGGTTTAAAATTAAAATGAGATGCATCAGGAGGAAAAACTATGCATGATGGTGCACTTGTTCTTGTGGGATTCATGTGGTCTCTAAGTGTTCTAGCACGGTTATTCTCATTATTCTCATTATGAAGTGATTGATTATCTTCTTCGGCCATATTTTCTGAAAATAATGAGGATACCCTACAAAGTCTACCACTTGATGTACGTGACCACACTCTCATGCACGTGTAGGAATAAAATAAAAGGAAGAAGAAAACAAAAGAAGAAGGAAGAAAACAAAATAAGGAGAAACAAAATAAAAGAGACAAAGTTATATATAAGAAAAGTGAAAAGAGAAAATAAAATAAATATTATAATTTATACAAGGACTTACCTCCCCGGCAACGGCGCCAAAAACTTGACACGACGAAAAGATTGATGTCTTCTCCCAAGTGCAGGAGTGTCGAAGTAATAAATAACCCGGCAAGACCGGGGTCGAACCACAGGGAGGTTAATTGTACAAATTATAAACAACAATTATAAAACAACAATAACAACAACAACAACAACAACAACAACAACAACAACAACAACAACAATAATAATAATAATAATAGTAGTAGTAGTAGTAGTAGTAGTACTAATAATAATAATAATAATAATAATAATAAAGAAAGAGAAGAAGAAGAAGATGGTGATGATGAGAACTTAGAGATGAAATATTAATGTAAGGATTAAACAATAATAATAACAAATGTCAAGGTTAGAGGTTCCACTAATGGTATATCAAACAAGTATAGTATAAACTCTTATTATTGAATTGGAAACCACACACAAAGGAGGTTCCAATCAGATTATATATTGTTAACATGATTACATTAGTCATCTTATTCAATTAATGCTAATACTTGTAAATCTCGTCAAGCATTCATGATTATAACTTATGTTAACAACAAATCAAGTTCCTTTCATAGCTCAGGTGTCGGTTATACCATACATTATGGGCTATGAAAGTGCCAAGCATTTGTTGTACCAAGTGTTATACAACATAAATCAAGATTAGTCATTTAACAAGCAAAGTATTAAAGAGTGAACAAGATAACAAATATAAAACATGTTAGTATCAAACATTAAAGTTCATATTAAGTTTACATTATACTTATTCTTACACCATTAGTGTAACCTTTTCACCTTGACATAATTAACTTAGCTAAACATAATGAAAGAAAGAAAAATAGATAAACAAAATAAGAACATTAAAGCTAACTAAGTAAAGGAAAGGAAATGAAAAGCATAAACTTAATATTAATGAAAGCAAAGCATAAACATTACAAAAAATACAAAGAGAGAAAGGAAGAGCATGATCTTGATCTGAACACCAAGATGCCTAAATGCATGGCAAATGCCTCCTTTTATAGGCCAAAATTGGGAACTATTGATTTGATGACTAATTGATAAGTGGGTGGCCAACTTTTGACTTGGTGACAATCCTTATCTTCTCTTGTCTGCCCAAAACGTCATTGATAACGTCAAAACTGGAGCCAGGTGCAAACATGAAAGTTGTAGGCAATTGTCTCAGCTTTCTTGTGTAAAAAATTCAGCTCATTTGGACTTCTAGAACTCCAGATATGGCCAAAATACCGAACAGTGCTCGGGCTGGAAGACAGATTCGGGCTTCTTTGTTGTTGCTACAATTTGGACTTGATAATGGCCTTTTTAGATCTTGGGCTCCATATGAAAGTTGTAGGCCTATGTCTTACCTTTCCATCCATATAAATTGGACCTAAATCTGAGATCTGTAGCTCCAGATATGGCCCAATTACCGAACAGTGTTCCGGTTTGGATTGCACCGACATCTCTTCTCTAAGTTTGACCATCTCTTTATCCTTGCAATTTAAGTTCTTCAAGTCATCAATCAATCCTTTCATTTATTTGATAGGCCTGCATTAAAAATAGACATTTACCACAAATTATAGGTATCTTATATTATTAGATACATTATTATAAAACATATTTTAGTTAAGGAGTTATTGATACTTCAAGTGCAAAATGATGATATAAAACCATGATAAAAATGCACTTTTAAGTACTAATCAGCTTGTATTTAGGATAAATATTTACCATAAATTAAAGATACCTTATGGTATTAGACTTGTTATTATAAAACATACTTTAGTTAAGGAGTTATTGATATTTCAAGTGCAAAATAATGATATAAAAGCTTTATAAAAATGTACTTTTAAGTACTAATCACACCCCCTAACTAGCTTATTACTAGTCCCTAGTAATCAAAGCTTAAAATAGAAAAACAATTTGCATATTCCACAAAACAAGGTATTCATCATTCAACTTCTATTAATCTATCAAGATAAACAAACTCTCATTAAATTTATATATCTGCTCAATACCTCTTAAACAAGATATTAATAAACCTTCATGTTGTGCTCAATATATTAACACATAGTTATGAGGCTATACATGAAAATAAAATAAAATTTTTGTTCTAATGTTTAAGGTTAACTTCCTTGTGTTAGGATTATTATTATTTTTTTCTTTTTTTTTTATTAATATACATATAACTTAAAAACACAATGTATCTTTAACCCATACAACGAGCTTTTGGCTAATGATTCCCAGACCAGTTGGTCTTAGGGCATTATGTGTTGAGACACCCCTTCGAGCTTAATAACTCGGATTGCAGATATTGACACGCAGATTGTGCAATGTTTGATTCCCTTAAACTTTTCTCCTCAACACATTTAACAAGCATTGAGCCAATAACTCCCAAGTCAGTTAAAACACTTATTCAAGCTTAATTATGTTGGCTAAGGAGGCTAAAAAACCAAACTTATCTATGTTTTTATTATCATTGTTTTTTTTTGTTTTTTTGCAATTTATATACTATCTATTTTCCTTAGTTGTTACCTTTAATAAAAGAACATAAATAATGTAATAATCCAATGTGCAACCTATAATCGTATGTTAAAGTGTGTGTGTGAAAATGAAGGTTTAAGAATACTTGTTAAATGAGTATATGAGCATAATTAAGTGATACCAATGCGAGAGTTTCTAAATATTTCAAGAAGTATTGTATTAGACCTTGTTAAGAATGTTTACTAAGATGCATCTCAAGAGTCACTTTAACAAAAAAAAATCATTTACTTTGCCATCTTAGTAACAACAGTTTTGCAAATGATTTAAGAAATAGAAAACACAATTAGTTAATTTTTTATTTTAATAATATCAACTACTACCCTTTTCCCCTAGTCAAAACGAGATATTGTCCTCAATGTCCTAGGGTAGAAAGATATAGTATAAAAGATATCACCTAAAAGACCAAACACAAACAAACTTGAAACATATTTAAATAAATATAAGAAATAAAAAAATAAAATAATATATTTTTAAGAAAACCAAAAGACACAAGGATTCACAAATGAAGGTCAAACCCAATCTAAGTTTTTTACGCCTTTTCTTAGTTGACCAATTTATACGACTCATAGAGGGATCAATTACAGGAGTTAAAGATTGTAGTTGGTCAATCAATTATTCAGCAGTAGCAGCAAAGATTATGATTTGTCGTGCTGAAGATGTTAGAAATTCTTGTTTTACAGCATGATTAAGAAAAGACAACAATTTATCATAAAAACCATTAACGTTTAACATACCTATAGGTTTATGGTGAATGTGCAGTTGAGTCGAAGAGGTAATAAGAAATATCTCTTCTAATGTGTCTAGACTACTTGGTTAGCTTTATGGTGAATGTGCAGTTGAGTCCAAGAGGTAATAAGAAATATCTCTTCTAATGTGTCTAGACTACTTGGTACGAAAATAAAGGCATTAACGTGTTTAAACATTGTATTTATTCGATCAGATATTGTGTAAACCTGTAGTTCCTCTCTATTTTTTTTTTTCCAATGATGTTCTCTTATGCTAAAGCTTTAGGGACAACCCCCATAACTTGACTACCTCCTAAAAATACAGTTATTGACACTCCCCCCCATTAACCCAAGGCTACCTCCCTCATACACCAAATGAATCTTTCTTTCAGCTAGTACCTGTCCAAGATGATTTGTTGATTCTAAAAACTCTATTTCCTTTCCAAGACTGGATCTACCGAAAACATAAATGTTTTTTATATGATGAATTGAGGAACCTGCTATTTCTACACACTTTTATAACTGTTGAATGTATGGATTAAGTATAAATAAAAGAAAGAAAGAGAATATTTTATAAATGAGAACTTGAAAATGCAATCATACCACCTATATATAGGCTAGCTAAAGTCTCATACTCTCTCTCTCAATCTCTCTCTCTCTTTATTTATTTTATTTTTATTTATTTATTAAAAAAACATTGTATGTACATGTAGTTATGATTGTGGCCCACATCTTCCCTTGGTTTTAAGTCCAAGAATGACTTAAATGCCCTTTATAGGTCAGGGATAGGCTTTCCATCTAATTTTCTTAAAAACTAGCAAACAACATCTTTTTTAGTCAGATTTCCAAGATTATGTCAAATATATTCTTTATAGAAATGGGGTCATGATACGACTAAAAGATTGATGTCTTCTCCCAAGTGCAGGAGTGTGGAAGTAATAAATAACCCAACAAGAGTAGGGTCGAACCACATGAAGGTTAATTGTACAAATTATAAACAACAACAATAATAATAGTGATAACAGCAATAATAATAATAATAATAATAATAATAATAATAATAATAATAATAATAGTAGTAGTAGTAGTAGTAGTAGTAGTAGTAGTAGTAGTAGTACTACTAATAATAATAATAATAATAATAATAAAGAAAAAGAAGAAGAAGAAGATAAGAACTTTGAGATGGAATATTAACGTAAAGATTTAACAACGATAACAATAAATGTCAAGGTTAGAGGATCCACTAATGGTATGTCAAACAAGTATAGTATAAACTCTTATTATTCAATTGGAAACCACACACAAGGGAGGTTCTAATCAGATTATAGATTGTTAACATGATTACTGCTTGACCGCTTTTTATGATCGGCTTATTTTAACTCGCAAGTGCACGAGTGTGCGATGTAGCAATTAACTCGGTAAGATCGAGGTCATATCCACAGAGAGCTAGATCTGGAAATTAAGCTAAGTAACAAAAAAAAACTCAAGAGAAATTAAATTAACAATAACTTGGTTGAAAATAATTGATGGATTTGTTTTCAAAGATAAAAAAAATGTAAATAGATTTTAAATGACAAGAAAAGTAAGTCTTGGTCCAAATCAATTTTAATGGTGATGTATTGGTGATTTCTTCAACATATATAAGATAACTCAACCTAATCTCAACGATGGTGATATTATATCGGAAGATATTACAATGAAGATTAGAAAGATGAAGATTGATTATTGCTTAAGAATGAACTAGTACTTTCATATTAAGTAAGACATTGAATCAAGCAATCTCTATACCAAAACTAAAGTTTGTGCATAAAAATTCAAGATTATAACATTACCTAAATGATTTCTAAAATTTCTTTACAATAATAAATCATTCATGAAGAAAATAAGAAGATAAACATTAAGATTCATTCATATCCTAAAGAACTCACCTCAATCACCATTATCCTTGATTTGGATCCAAGAAAGAGTTTAGCCAACCATGATTATATATAAGAACACTTCAATAAACATGAAAGAACTTGAATCCAACTGAAAAAATAAGTTTTACAAACTAAAGAACCGAAATCTATAAAGAAGAACACAATACAATTTCAGAAAAAATTCGGACACAAATCTGACTCTAACTTTGGACAGCAATTCGACCCTCTTAGAAGCTTTTTTTTGAAGAAGTCTATTAGAGACATATTTATAGGCAATTCTGTCACCTTTCCAGATCATTAAAGAACAGCTCATTTGGACACCTGAGTCAAAAGTTATGGGTAAAACACCGAAAGATGTTCTGAAAAATCAAATCAAGACAGCTTTACAACTACTTTGGTGCACGTTTTTCTTCCTCATTTATGAGGTGTCTCCTTCTTCTTTTTGACCCAAAATAATGTTAAAATATCCCCTCCAGCTTTCCATCCATGTGCTTGCCTTCTTGGATCAATGGATTGCCCAAAATAAATCAATTGTTATTTGTTGTGTGGACATGTAAGATCATGGATTGTGTTTGGGTTGATTTGAAGGTTGATTTGGGGTTGATTTATGGCTGATTTTGGGCTGAATTTGAGCATCAAATAAGTATACAAATGTACTTATTATTTGGGCTAAGATTGACATTGAAACCTTGAGTGTTTAATGGTTGAAGTTTGCACACAACATAAGGCAAGTTTGGGCTTGAAATAAATCATATGATATTCTTTTCTAGAATTGGAATAGAATTGATTTTTGGGACAAATTTGGAGCACTTATTTGAACCAAGATTTGCTTCAATCTTCAACTAAATGTCTCTTCAATTTTTTGTTCTGAATTCCGACGTTGAATTTTGTGAATTAATTCATTTAAGCTCCAAAAACCTATCGAAACATTAAAACAAACTTCATTACTAAAAAACACATCAATTATTATAAAAACAACCAAATAAAAACAATAAATACATATGTAAAATAAGAGACTTAATGACACTTTTGATGCACAATCACACCTCCCAACTTAGATTTTGCTAGTCCTCAAGCAAAACAAAACATAAAACCTTTAAAATAAAAATAATAATAATAACAACCATAATTAGGCTCGATTCATCACACTTGAAGGACCTATCATGCAAACATTGGTATCTTTAACTTAGTGTACACAATAGCAAATAAAGAAAAATAAGCATACTCACATTCTCTAAATCAAACATCCATACAAAATTTCCAAATTCAGTCATATTTATCGTGCAACCAACATAATTGATTCATACGAAAACTCAACTTGTAATCTTCCCTTCTCACCAACACAAACAAGGTAGCAAACTAGAGAAATATCTATATATTTTTTTTCTTTCTTTTTTTTCTTTCTTTATTTTTTTTTTTAATAAGATATGATTTATTTTTTGTCTTTAAGTAGTCACTTCCCTTTTGACGCGAATACAAACATTTGTGATGAATGCACCCGGTTACTCACAAAGTCACAAACTTAAAGTGCTTTGCATACTCATATTTCAAGCTGCCGTTTGACGTAAAGATAAACATTTGTGATGAATACCCCTAGTTACTAAGCAACTCAAAACATTGGAGTAGATAGAACTTTGTACACATTTATTTATTTATTTATTTATGTAATGATTATTACTCTATTTACTTAAACCTTGTTTAGGACTAGATCAAAAGGGATAATCACAAGTAAAGCATCATACTCATCTTTCATGCATATTCACACAACTCACACAACTTTTACAAGGAAAGATGTACTTCAGTAATCTTAAAAAAAAGTATGCTATATCTTGCTTTATAAGATATTATCTATCCCAAATTAAAGCATGCAATGTTCAACACAATAATGAACCCAAAAAGGTAATGATGATCCTAAACAAGTCTCATTCACATACCAATGCAAGTATTTTTTTTTTTTTTAACAAGCATGGTTATCTCAAGCATTCAACATAATGAAATATCTAAAATTAAGTTTTACATTATCCTCAATGTAAAAGAGAAAGAGAAGAAAAGTATAAAGATTAGAAAATTGTTACTCCCCTTCTGTTTTCAAGGATGAATGTCTGATTGAATTGGGCATGAGCTGACTTCTTGCTTGATTTTTTTTTTTAACCTGCATATCACAACTAAAAGAAAACATAAAAGAAAACATTGATGTTTTTTTTTTTTTTTTTGAAAATAAAGAACCTCACACCCCCCAACTTAAAATAATGCATTGTCCCGAATGCATGAACAAGAAAATATAAGAGATGGAAGAAAGAAGAAAAAAATGAAAATGAAAATAAAAATAAAAATAAAAACTCATTACTTTTGATACTACAATGGTATTGGATCTTCAAGATCCAATGTCTCAACTTCAGCCACAACATTTTCAAGATAAAGTTTCAATCGATGACCATTTACTTTGAAAATATTTCCATTCTTGGGATTTTCTACCTCAAATGCACCATGCTCAGAGATGGATTTAATCACAAATGGACCAATCCATTTTGTCCTCAACTTCCCAGGAAAGAGATGTAATCGTGAATTATACAAGAGAACCTTTTGACCAACATGAAAGGATTTTCTAAGAATATGTTTATCATGCAAAGTTTTCATCTTATGTTTTGAAATTTTTGCATTTTCAAATGCATCATTTCTTAGCTCCTCTAATTCATCCAATTGAAGCTTTCTATTTTTGCCAACCTCATTTTCATTGTCATTGAATTGCCGAATGGCCCAATATGCACGGTGCTCAATCTCAACAGGGAGATGACAAGGCTTTCCATAAACTAGCCTATAAGGAGACATTCCTAAAGAGGTCTTATAAGCAGTGCGATATGCCCATAAAGCATCAACTAGTCGTAGGGACCAATCTTTACGGTTTGGATTGACTGTTTTCTCTAAAATGTTCTTGATCTCCCTATTTGCCAACTCAGCTTGGCCACTAGTCTGTGGGTGATAGGGGGTACTGACCTTGTGAATTACACCATATTTTCTCATCAAAATCCCAACGGGCTTGTTACAAAAATGTTTTCCCCCATCACTAATCATAGCCCGGGGCATGCCAAAACGAGAGAAAATATTTTCTTTCAAGAATTTGACCACTACTCGATGGTCATTGGTTCGAGATGCAATGGCCTCCACCCATTTAGACACATAATCAACAGCTACAAGGATGAATTGGTAACCAAATGAACTTGGAAAAGGTCCCATGAAATCAATCCCCCAACAATCAAATATTTCCAAAACAAGGATGGGGTTAAGGGGCATCATGTTACGCCTACTAAGGCTACCTAGTCGTTGGCATCGGTCACATGCAACACAGAAGGCATGAACATCTTTAAACATGGTAGGCCAATAAAAACCACACTGCAAGATTTTGGCAATGGTTTTCTTGGAAGAGAAATGCCCACCACAGGCTAATGCATGACAAAAATTAATGACCCTTGGAATTTCATGATCAGGGACGCACCGCCTAATAATTTGGTCAGGACAATATTTAAATAGGTAGGGGTCATCCCAAAAAAAGGTGCACACATTGCGCAAGAATTTTTGTTTGTCAAGTTTAGACCAATGAGAAGGAATCTGACTTGTGGCTAGGTAATTTGCTATGTCAGCATACCATGGAGAACCAATATAAGAGACAGTACCTGCACAAAATAAATTTTCATCAGCAAAGAGTTCATTTATTGGAGATTCATCAATTATGGTCTTATAGCTTGAAAGACGAGACAAATGATCAGCCACTACATTCTCTACTCCCCTTTTATCTCGAATTTCAATGTTAAACTCTTGGAGTAGGAGGATCCATCGAATCAAACGTGGTTTGGCATCTTGTTTTGTGAGCAAATATTTCAATGCTGCATGATCAGTGAAAACAATAACAAGAGATCCAACCAAATAAGACCTAAACTTGTCTAATGCAAAGACCACAGCTAAGAGTTCTTTTTCAGTTGTAGTGTAATTCAATTGAGCATCATTCAAAGTCTTGCTAGCATAATATATGACATGAGGTTTCTTGTCTTTTCTTTGCCTTAAAACAGCCCCAACCGCAAAATCACTAGCATCACACATCAGTTCAAATGGTAAAGACCAATCAGGAGCTTGCATGATTGGTGCAGTTGTCAACAACCCTTTAAGCTTTTCCAAAGCTTCTTGACATTTTGATGTCCAATCAAATGGGACATCTTGTGACAACAAGTTACACAATGGTTTGGCAATGGTACTAAAAGAATGAATGAATCTTCGATAAAAACCAGCATGTCCTAAAAAAGATCTCACATCTTTCACAGTCTTAGGGGTAGTTAATTTTTGAATGACTTCCACTTTTGACTTATCTACCTCTATCCCTTTTGAAGAGACAATGTGACCTAAAACAATGCCATGTGTCACCATAAAATGACACTTCTCCCAATTGAGTACAAGATTGCTCTCTTCACACCTTTCAAGAACTTTTTCTAGATTCATTAGACACAACTCATAAGAATCCCCATAAACTGAAAAATCATCCATGAAAACTTCCAAAAAATTTTCCACCATGTCACTAAAGATACTCATCATACACCTTTGAAAAGTGGCTGGTGCATTACACAAACCAAAAGGCATTCTTCTATAAGCATAGGTACCAAAAGGACAAGTGAAAGTGGTTTTTTCTTGGTCTTCTAAAGAAATCTCAATTTGGTTGTAACCTGAGTATCCATCCAGAAAACAATAGAAAGCTCTTCCAGCTACTCTTTCAAGCACTTGGTCTAAAAATGGAAGCGGAAAATGGTCCTTCCTAGTCACCATGTTCAATTTACGATAATCAATGCACATACGCCATCCAGTTTGGATTCTAGTTGGTACCAGCTCATTATTTTCATTCTTCACTACCGTGACTCCAGATTTTTTAGGGACAACTTGGGTTGGACTAACCCATTTTGAGTTTGCAATAGGGTAAATGATACCTGCATCAAGTAGCTTAAGCACTTCACCTCTCACTACTTCCTTCATGTTTGGGTTCAATCGTCTTTGCATTTGTCTCACAGATTTAGCCTCTTCTTCAAGATAGATTCTATGTGTACATAAAAGAGGGCTAATTCCTTTCAAGTCAGTAATTTTCCACCCAATTGCTTTCTTGTGTTTTCTCACCACTCTCAAAAGTTTGTGTTCTTGCTCTATGCTAAGTTTTGATGAGATCACAATAGGATATGATTCATCTTCCCCTAGAAATGCATACTTAAGATCACTCGGTAAAGGCTTCCTTTCTAGTTTATCAGGCTGGACAAGAGGTTCCTCAACTTTCACTTGGGGTGAAATCAAAGGCTCAAATGATAGGGTCCATTGACCTATTGACATAATAGGCATTGGATCTAGATAAGTCTTGAGTTCTCTTACTTCCTCATCAACACATTCCAAAGAACAAAATCTTTCATCATGAATTAAAGTTCTCTCCAATGGATCCTTGATCCACACTCTCTCAAAGTGTTCTTGACAAACTGTTTGGATGAAATCTACCTCTCTAATGTCCTCATGCTCCCCGATTTGTTTGGAGACATTGAATATGTTCATCTCCACAGTCATATTCCCAAAAGACAATTTCATCACCCCATTCCTACAGTTAATTAAGGCATTGGATGTAGCTAGGAAAGGTCTCCCTAAGATGACTGGATGGGGGCATTAGAACCTTGAATTGGTGCGGTGTCTAATACTACAAAATCAACAGGAAAGTAGAATTTATCTACTTGGACCAACACATCCTCAACGATACCCCTGGGAATCTTGATTGACCTATCAGCTAATTGAAGGGTGATTCGAGTAGGCTTGATTTCTCCTAAACCTAATTGTTCGTAAACAGTGTAGGGTATTAAATTCACACTTGCTCCTAAATCCAACAAAGCTTGATCTATCTTATGACTTCCAATAATGCATGAAATGGTAGGACAACCAGGATCTTTGTATTTGGGAGGGGTCTTAAACTGGATGATGGCACTAGCATGTTCAGTTAGAAAGGCTCTTTCTTTCACATTCAATCTCCTTTTGACTGTGCATAAATCCTTAAGAAACTTTGCATAAGATGGAACTTGTTTAATTGCATCAAGGAGTGGAATATTGACTTTCACTTGTTTGAACAATTCATAGATTTCCGAGTTCATAAAATCTTGTTTAGGTTTTCCTAACCTTTGTGGAAATGGTGCTCTAGGAACAAATTCTAAATCATTCATTTTGACTCCAATCTTTCTTGAATCATCTCCTTTCTCACTCATCTCTTTCTCATTTATCTCACCTTCTTTATCACTCAAACTCTTATTTGTCACTTGTGTTTTGATTCCCTCTTCACTTTCCCTAGATTTCTCCTCCACAATACCTTTAGGAATCCTAAAACCTACACCTTTGTCAACAATCTTTCCACTTCTAAGGGTAGTGATGGCTTGGACATGTTCATGGTTTGAAGGTTCACTAGGTGAGGATTCACTCATGTGTACCTGACCTTTAGGATTGGGCATTGGTTGAGCTGGGATTTTTCCCTTCTCTTGAATGCTTAGTGATTGAGTCAACTTAGTTAGTTGACTTCGAATGTCATCTAAGGTCCTATTGGTCTGGTCTTGGAATTTGTAAACTTGGTTGTTGATTCCTCCTTGCGTTTGCATGAATTGTTGAAGAGTATCCTCTAAGGATCTCTTATGAGGTGGTTGGTATGTGTTATGTGTGGAAGCATGAAATGGTTGGGGTGGAGGTTGAAATGTTTGAGGTACTGAAGAGCCCTCATTTCTCCATCCAAAATTTGGGTGGTTCCTCCATCCAGGATTATAGGTCTCAGAGTAGGGATTGCCTACTTGGTTTGGAAATGGCTTTCTAACATTACTTGAATCAGAAGTTTGGCCATATAGCACTTCCTTGAAGGCTGGAATGGTAGGACACTCAGTTGTCCTATGCCCTTTGCTCTCACAAACAACACAACTTTCCTCTTGTTGTTCACTTATAACATGCACTTTTTTAATCTCAAGAGACTCTACTTTCCTAGCTAATGAGGCTAATCTAGCATTGAGTTCATCAGTCTCTTTCAATTGAAACTTCCCACTTGAATGAGAAATGGTGTTTCTAGACTCAACATGAACTGGGAGAGAAGTCTCCCATTGCTTTGTGTTTTCAGCCAATTGATCAAAAAAATCAAAGGCCTCACTTGGTTCTTTGTCATAAAACTCACCATTACACATGGTTGACACTAGCTTTTTAAAATCTGCGGTAAGAGAGTCATAAAAGAAACTCACTAACCTCCACATCTCAAAACCATGGTGAGGGCATGCATTTAACAAGTCTTTAAACCTTTCCCAAGCTTGGTGAAATGACTCATTTGGACTACAAGAAAAATTCATCATTTGACGTTGTAAGGCTGCTGTCCTATGAGTGGGGAAGTATTTTTTTCAAAAATTCAGCTTGCATTTCTCTCCATGTACCTATAGACCTAGGACGCAAGGAGTTTAGCCAAAGCTTGGCTTTATCCTTTAGAGAGAATGGGAACAATTTAAGCCGAATGGTTTCCTCAGTGCATGTTCTATCAATAAAAGTATTACATACCTCTTCAAAGTCTTTAATGTGTATGTATGGATTTTCAGAATCCATACCATGAAATGTGGGAAGAAGTTGAATCATGCCCGGTTTCAAATTGAAAGCTTGTTGGTTAAGAGGTAAGATAATACACGAAGGTGTACTTTGTCTAGCCGGGTGAAGATACTCTCTAAGAGTTCGAAAATTAGGTTGATCATTGAATTGTGGAGGTCCATTACCTTGAACACTCCCTTCACCCTCTACATCTTCAACATTAGCCATGATAAAATAATAATAATAATAATAATATAACAAGTATATGAATATGAAAGGAAAGGAAAGAAAAAAAATGCAAATAAAAGTAATAGCTCAAAAATAAAATACAACAAATTAAGAAATTCACTCTCCAACTAATAAGCACTATTAACAACAATAAACATTAAAAGATAATTATAAGAAGCTTGAATAAAAAGGCGGTAATACCGGCCAAGTACTTCAAACAATAAATATAAGAAAAATAATCATAACAAAACAACAAAATAAACTGAAATAAACAAGAGGCGGTAATACCGACCAAGCACTTTAGACAATAAATATAAGAAAAATAACAACAATAAACATTAAAAGATAATTATAAGAAGCTTGAATAAAAAGGCGGTAATACCGGCCAAGCACTTTAGACAATAAATATAAGAAAAATAACAACAATAAACATTAAAAGATAATTATAACAAGCATGAATAAAAAAGGCGGTAATACCGGCCAAGCACTTTAGAAAATAAATAAAAACAATATCAACCAAATAAAATGAAATAAACAAGAAAAATATTAGCAACTAATAAGAATAGAAAATAAAAGAAAAATGGTTGAACCAACCAAAATCCAACAATTAATAGTCCAATATCCAAAACGTTAAGGTCAAATTTTTTTTAGGCGGTAAAACCAGCCACTTGAGTTGTTTTTTAATTTTTTTTTTTGAGGCGGTAAAACCAGCCAATTAAATTTTTTTTATATGATTTTTTTTTAGTTTTCCAATAATCAAATCTAAATTTGTTACCTTTGCTTGCTAGCTCCCCGGCAACGGCGCCAAAATTGCTTGACCGCTTTTTATGATCGGCTTATTTTAACTCGCAAGTGCACGAGTGTGCGATGTAGCAATTAACTCGGTAAGATCGAGGTCATATCCACAGAGAGCTAGATCTGGAAATTAAGCTAAGTAACAAAAAAAAACTCAAGAGAAATTAAATTAACAATAACTTGGTTGAAAATAATTGATGGATTTGTTTTCAAAGATAAAAAAAATGTAAATAGATTTTAAATGACAAGAAAAGTAAGTCTTGGTCCAAATCAATTTTAATGGTGATGTATTGGTGATTTCTTCAACATATATAAGATAACTCAACCTAATCTCAACGATGGTGATATTAGATCGGAAGATATTACAATGAAGATTAGAAAGATGAAGATTGATTATTGCTTAAGAATGAACTAGTACTTTCATATTAAGTAAGACATTGAATCAAGCAATCTCTATACCAAAACTAAAGTTTGTGCATAAAAATTCAAGATTATAACATTACCTAAATGATTTCTAAAATTTCTTTACAATAATAAATCATTCATGAAGAAAATAAGAAGATAAACATTAAGATTCATTCATATCCTAAAGAACTCACCTCAATCACCATTATCCTTGATTTGGATCCAAGAAAGAGTTTAGCCAACCATGATTATATATAAGAACACTTCAATAAACATGAAAGAACTTGAATCCAACTGAAAAAATAAGTTTTACAAACTAAAGAACCGAAATCTATAAAGAAGAACACAATACAATTTCAGAAAAAATTCGGACACAAATCTGACTCTAACTTTGGACAGCAATTCGACCCTCTTAGAAGCTTTTTTTTGAAGAAGTCTATTAGAGACATATTTATAGGCAATTCTGTCACCTTTCCAGATCATTAAAGAACAGCTCATTTGGACACCTGAGTCAAAAGTTATGGGTAAAACACCGAAAGGTGTTCTGAAAAATCAAATCAAGACAGCTTTACAACTACTTTGGTGCACGTTTTTCTTCCTCATTTATGAGGTGTCTCCTTCTTCTTTTTGACCCAAAATAATGTTAAAATATCCCCTCCAGCTTTCCATCCATGTGCTTGCCTTCTTGGATCAATGGATTGCCCAAAATAAATCAATTGTTATTTGTTGTGTGGACATGTAAGATCATGGATTGTGTTTGGGTTGATTTGAAGGTTGATTTGGGGTTGATTTAGGGCTGATTTTGGGCTGATTTTGGGCTGAATTTGAGCATCAAATAAGTATACAAATGTACTTATTATTTGGGCTAAGATTGACATTGAAACCTTGAGTGTTTAATGGTTGAAGTTTGCACACAACATAAGGCAAGTTTGGGCTTGAAATAAATCATATGATATTCTTTTCTAGAATTGGAATAGAATTGATTTTTGGGACAAATTTGGAGCACTTATTTGAACCAAGATTTGCTTCAATCTTCAACTAAATGTCTCTTCAATTCTTTGTTCTGAATTCCGACGTTGAATTTTGTGAATTAATTCATTTAAGCTCCAAAAACCTATCGAAACATTAAAACAAACTTCATTACTAAAAAACACATCAATTATTATAAAAACAACCAAATAAAAACAATAAATACATATGTAAAATAAGAGACTTAATGACACTTTTGATGCACAATCAATTACATTAGTCATCTTATTCGATTAATGCTACTACTTGTAAATTTCATCAAGCATTCATGATTATAACTTATGTTAACTACAAATCAAGTTCCTTTCATAGATCAGGTATCGGTTATACCATACAATATGGGCTATGAAAGTGTCAAGCATTTGTTGTACCAATTGTTATACAACATAAATCAAGATTAATCATTTAACAAGCAAAGTATTAAAGAGTAAACAAGATAACAAATATAAAATATGTTAGTATCAAATATTAAAGTCCATATTAAGTTTACACTATACTTATTCTTATACCATTAGTGTAACCTTTTCACCTTGACATAATAAACTTAGCTAGACATAATGAAAGAAAGAAAAATAAATAAACAAAATAAGAACATAAATAAGATAAGAGTTAACTCAGTAAAGGAAAGGAAATGAAAGGCATAAACTTGATATTAATGAAAGCAAAGCATAAGCAATACAAAAAATAAAAAGAGAGAAAGGAAGAGCATGATCTTGATCTGGAAACCAAGATGCTTAAATGCATGGCAAATGCCTCCTTTTATAGGCCAAAATTGGGAACTATTGATTTGATGACTAATTGATGAGTTGGTAGCCAACTCTTGACTTGGTGACAATCCTTATCTTTTTTTGTCTGCTCAAAATGTCATTGATAACGTCAAAATTGGAGCCACTCGAAAAAATGAAAGTTGTAGGCAATTGTCTCAACTTTCTTGTGTAAAAATATCAGCTCATTTGGACATCTAGAACTTGAGATATGGCTAGACTACTAAACAGTACTTGGGTTGGAGGACAGCTTCGGGCTTCTTTGTTGTTGCAATAATTTAGACTTGAAAATGGCCTTTTTAGATCTTCGGTTCCATATCAAAGTTGTAGGTCTATATGTTACCTTTCCATCCATATAAAGTAGACCTAAATCTGAGATCTATAGCTCCAGATATGACCCAATTACTGAACAGTGTTCCGGTTTAGATTGCACCGACATCTCTTTTCTAATTTTGGTCATCTCTTTGCCCTTGCAATTTAAGTTCTTAAAGTCATCAATCAATCCTTTTATTTATGTGATAGGCCTGCATTTAAAATGAACATTTACCATAAATTAAAGGTATCTTATATTATTAGATATATTATTATAAAACATGCTTTAGTTAAGGAGTTATTGATATTTCAAGTGCAAAATGATGATATAAAACCTTGATAAAAATGCACTTTTAAGTACTAATCACATCCCCCAACCAGCTTATTACTAGTCCCTAGTAATCAAAACGTTGAAATAAAAAAACAATTTGCAAATTCTACAAAGCAAGGTATTTATCATTGAACTTCCATTAATTTATCCAGATAAACAAACTCTCATTAAATTTATATATCTACTCAATACCTCTTAATACGATATTCATAAACCTTTCTTTTGTGCTCAATGTATCAACACATAATTATGGGGCTTTTCTTGGAAGAAAACAAAATTTTTGTTCTAATGTTTAAGGTTAACTTCCTTGGGTTGAGATTATTATTTTTGTCTTCTTTTTCTTTTTTCTTTTTTTTTAAAAATATATATACATATAATTTTAAAACACCATGCATCTTTAACCCATGTAACAAGCGTTCAGCTAATGACTCCCAGACCATTTGGTCTTAGGACATTAGGTGTTAAGACACCTCTACGAGCTTAATAACTCGGGTCGCAGATACTGATATGTAGATAGTGCAATATTTGATTCCCTTAAACTTTTCTCCTCAACCCATGTAACAAGCATTGGGCCAATAGTTCCTAAGTCAGTTAACTTTAGGGTATTAGGTGTTAAAACACCCCTTTGGGCTTAATTGCTTAGGTTAGGGAGGCTACGAAACCAAACTTATCTACATTTTTATTATTATCATTTTTTTTCTTTTTTTAATTATATTCAATCCCTTTCCCTTAGTTGTTACCTTTAACAAAAGAACATAAATAATGTAATAATCTAATGTGCAGGCCACAATCATATGTTAAAGTGTGTGTGTGAAAATTAAGGTTTAAGAATACATGTTAAATGAGTATATTAGCAGAATTAAGTGATAATAATGCAAGAGTTTGTAAATCTGAATATTTCAAGAGAGTATTATAATAGACCTTGTTAAGAATGGTTACTAAGATGCATCTCAAAAGTCACTTTAACAAAAGAGCTCCTTTACTCTACCATCCTAGTAACAACAATTATGCACATGCTTTATGAAATGGAAAACAATTTTTTTTATCAACTACTACCCTTTTCCCCCAACCAAAACGAGACATTATCCTCAATGTTCTAAGGTAGAAAGATAGAGTATAGAAGATATCACCTAAAATAACAAACATTGACAAACCTGAAACACACTTAAACAAAAATAAGAAATAACAAAACACAATAATAAAACAAAACAAAAAAAAAATTATAAATGAAGACTCAAATCTAATCTAAGCTTTTTACGGCTTTCCTTAGATGACCAATTTATGTGATTCATGGAGGGATCAATTATAGGAATGAAAGATTGTAGTTAGTCAATCAATTGTTCAGCAGTAGCAGCAAAGATTATGATTTGTCGTGTAGAAGATGTTATAAATTCTTGTTCCACAACATGATCAAGAAAAGAGAACAACTTATCATAATAACCATTAACATTTAACAAACCTATAGGTTGATGGTGAATGTGCAATTGGGCCCAAGAGGAAATATGAAAGATCTTTTCCAATGTGCCTAAACCACCTGGTAAAGCAATGAAGGTATCATCATGGTTAAACATTGCATTTATTCGAGCTGACATTGTGGAGACCTGAAGTTCTTCTCCAATTGTTTTTCCAATGATGTCCCCCTGTGCTAAAGCTTCGGGGACGACCCTCAAAACTTGACTACCTCCTAAAAATACAGCTATTGACACACCTCCCATTAACCCAAAACTGCCTCCCCCATATACTAAATGAACCTTTCTCTCAGCTAGCACTTGACCAAGATGATTGGCTGATTCTAAAAACTCCTTTTCTTTTTTAGGACTAGATCCACCGAAAACACAAATATTTCTTATATGATGACCTGGGGAACTTGCCATTTCTACACACTTCTGTATTTGTTGAATGTATGGGTTGAGTAGAAATGAAAGGAAGGAAGATGGGATTTTATAGATGAGAAATTAAAAAGCTAATCAAACCACCTATATGTAGGCCAGCTGGAGTCTCACACACACACATTCTCTCTCTTTATTTATTTCTTTTTTCTAAAAAAAGCATATGTATAGGTGGTTGTGATTGTGGCTCACATCTTCCCTTGGTTTTACGTCCAAGAACGACTTAAACGCCCTCTATGGGTCAGGGATAGGCTTTCCATCTAGTTTTCTTAAAAACTAGAAAACAAGGTCTTTTTTAGTCAGATTCCCAAGACTATGTCAAGCATGTTCTTTATGAAAATAGGTTCATAAGTCATGAATTGCACGATACTTATCTCGACTATGATGAGACTTAAGAGTCAATAGAAGATTATCTAAAGACTCTCTATGTTTTGAAATAAATCCTACCTTTTGACAATTTTCACAATTTTTACGAAATGCATGTGACTCCTTGAATATGGTGGGCCAGTAAAATCCACTTTGTAAGATTTCTACAGTCCTCTATTTTGACGAGAAATGATCCCCACGTGCTTTAGAGTGACAAAATTTAATGAAATTACTTACCTCATTATCGGGAAAGCATCTTTGAAATATTTGATTAGGACGATAATTGAATAAGTAAGGGTCATCCCAATAAAAGTTTTACACATTGCTCAAAAATTTTATTTTGTCTTTGGTATTCTAGTGAGCTGGCAAAAATCCTGAAGCAAGAAAATTGATATTTTTAGCAAACCAAGACATTGAACTAAGAGAAAGTAGAGATTCATTAGGAAAAGAATAATTGATTGGTGTGATGTCGGGTGTCGAATCTGTTGTCACTTTTGATAAAAGATCCGCATCAATATTTTTGGTGCCTTTTTGATCATCGATGTCTTCCTGATTGGTCATGGCATGAGGAAATGGAAGTGCTGGCAGGGAATCAGTCTTTTCCTTGCAATATTCAGATTCAACCCCTTCCTTACCCTTAGAGATTGACTCATCATCTTTCTCACAAGGTTCAAGAATGAGTTTTTTAATAACCTTACCACTACGAAGAGTGATGACTGATTTGACTTGATCCATGTGTTGACTTCCAGAACTACTTGCATTTGCATTGTATTGCCCTTTGGGATTTTACTGTGGTTGAAATGGAAACTTACCTTTCTCTTAAAAATTGAGAGTAGATGTGAATTTTTCAAGAGTATCTTTAAAATCTGTTATACTTTGAGCAAGTTGAGTGTTGATTGTCTCTTGCTTTTCAATGAATGCACACAAAGTTTCCTCAAAATTTCTTATAGGAGGTGGAGCATAAGGAGGTATATATCCATGATAATTTTGGAAATTATAGTGTGCTTGAAACTGTGGTTGTGAAGTTTTTGCATTGTCACTCTTCCAATTGAAATTTTGGTGATTTCTCCAACCAGGGTTGTATGTTTGCAAATATAGGTTATGATTGGGCCTTTCAAAACTGCTTAAAGCATGGGTTTGTTCATGGAGACATTCCTTAAAAGAAGGCAAGGTTGAACAGTTACTATTTGAGTGTTCATTTGTTTCACATATTTGCCATACAATGTTTTCAACAGATTTTAATTGACCACTCTTTTTCAATTCTAGTACCTCGACTTTTCTAGATAAAGATGCAAACTTAGCTTGGAGGTTCTGATCTTCTCTAAGGTTGTACATACCTCTACTAGATGTATGAGGTTGAGTTTTACTCGGTGCCTCATAAGTACCCGCGGTGTCCCAATTTTGAGCATTTTCAGCTAACAAGTCTAAGTACTCCATTGCTTCAGTAGGGTCTTTATCTTCAAAAGTTCTATTACACATCAATTCAACCATTTGCCTATCTCTAGATGTTAACCCTTTATAGAAATGTGAAATCAATCTTCATGTTTCAAAATCATGATGAGGGCAAGTGCTAAGCAAGTCTCGATACCTATCCTAACATTGGTAAAATGTTTCTCCTGATTTTTGAGTGAAAGTGGTGATTTGTATTTTGAAAGAATTTGTTCTATGAGATGAGAAAAACTTCTTTAAAAACTGCTGTTGCATTTCATCCCAAGCACGAATGGATCCTAGTCTCAAATTTTGTAGCCATGTTTTAGCTTTATCTTTTAATGAAAAAGAAAAAAACTTTAATATGATGGTGTTCATGCTACAATTTAAATTATTATATGTGTTGTAGACCTCCTCAAATTCCCTTAAATGCAAGTATGGATTTTCCAATTCTAAGCCATGAAAAGAAGGTAAAAGTTGAATAATACCTGTTTTAAAATTAAAATGAGATGCATCGAGAGGAAACATTATGCATGATGGTGCACTTGTTCTTGTGGGATTCATGTGGTCTCTAAGTGTTCTAGCACAGTTATTCTCATTATTCTCATTATGAAGTGATTGATTATCTTCTTTAGCCATATTTTCTGAAAATGATGAGGATACCCTACAAAGTCTACCACTTGATGTATGTGACCATACTCTCATGCACGTGTAGGAATAAAATAAAATGAAGAAGAAAATAAAAGAAGAAGAAACAAGAGAAAAGAAACAAAGTTATATACAAGAAAAGTGAAAAGTGAAAATAAAATAAATATTATAATTTATACAAAAGTTACCCCCCAACAACGGCGCCAATAACTTAACACGACTAAAACATTGATGTCTTCTCCCAAGTGCAGAAGTGTCGAAGTAAAAAATAACCCTGTAAGATCGGGGTTGAACCACAGGGAGGTTAATTGTACAAATTATAAATAACAATAATACAACAACAACAACAATAACAACAACAACAACAATAATAGTAATAACATCAATAATAATAATAATAATAATAATAATAATAATAATAATAATAATAATAATAATGATGATGATGATGATTAGTACTTAAAAGTGCATTTTTATCATGGTTTTATATCCTCATTTTGCACTTGAAGTATCAATAACTCCTTAACTAAAATATGTTTTATAATAATGTATCTAATAATATAAGATACCTATAATTTGTGGTAAATGTCTATTTTTAATGCAGGCCTATCACATAAATGAAAGGATTGATTGATGACTTGAAGAACTTAAATTGCAAGGATAAAGAGATGGCCAAACTTAGAAAAGAGATGTCGGTGCAATCCAAACCGGAACACTTTTCGGTAATTGGGTCATATCTAGAGCTATATATCTCAGATTTAGGTCCAATTTATATGGATGGAAAGGTAAGACATAGGCCTACAACTTTCATATGAAGCCCAAGATCTAAAAAGGCCATTATCAAGTCCAAATTGTAGCAACAACAAAGAAGCCCGAATCTGTCTTCCAGCCCGAGCAGTGTTCGGTATTTTGGCCATATCTGGAGTTCTAGAAGTCCAAATGAGCTGAAGGTTTTACACAAGAAATATGAGACAATTGCCTACAACTTTTATGTTTGCAACTGGCTCCAATTTTGACGTTATCAGTGACGTTTTGGGTAGACAAGAGAAGATAAGGATTGTCACCAAGTCAAAAGTTGGCCACCCACTTATCAATTAGTCATCAAATCAATAGTTCCTAATTTTGGCCTATAAAAGGAGGCATTTGCCATGCATTTAGGCATCTTAGTGTTCAGATCAAGATCATGCTCTTCCTTTCTCTCTTTGTATTCTTTGTAATGTTTATGCTTTGCTTTCATTAATATCAAGTTTATGCCTTTCATTTCCTTTTCTTTACTTAGTTAACTTTTATGTTCTTATTTTGTTTATCTATTTTGCTTTCTTTCATTATATCTAGCTAAGTTAATTATGTCAAGGTGAAAAGGTTACACTAATGGTGTGAGAATAAGTATAATGTAAACTTAATATGGACTTTAATGTTTGATACTAACATGTTTTATATTTGTTATCTTGTTCACTCTTTAATATTTTGCTTGTTAAATGACTAATCTTGATTTATGTTGTATAACACTTGGTACAACAAATGCTTGGCACTTTCATAGCCCATAATGTATGGTATAACCGACACCTGAGCTATGAAAGAAACTTGATTTGTTGTTAACATAAGTTATAATCATGAATGCTTGACGAGATTTACAAGTATTAGCATTAATTGAATAAGATGACTAATGTAATCATATTAACAATATATAATCTGATTGGAACCTCCTTTATTTGTGGTTTCCAATGCAATAATAAGAGTTTATACTATACTTGTTTGATATACCATTAGTGGAACCTCTAACCTTGACATTTGTTATTATTATTGTTTAATCCTTACATTAATTTTCCATCTCCAAGTTCTCATCATCTTCTTCTTCTTCTCTTTCTTTATTACTACTACTACTACTACTACTACTACTACTACTACTACTACTATTATTATTATAGTTGTTGTTGTTATTGTTATTGTTGTTGTTATTATTGCTATTAATGTTGCCTATAATTGTTGTCTATAATTTGTACAATTAACCTCCTTGTGGTTCGATCCCGGTCTTGCCGGGTTATTTATTACTTCGACACTCCTACACTTGGGAGAAGACATCAACCTTTTAGTCGTGTCAAATAATAATAATAATAATAATAATAATAGTAGTAGTAGTAGTAGTAGTAGTAGTAGTACTAATACTAATACTAATAATGATAATAACAATAATAATAATAATAATAATAATAAAGAAAAAGAAGAAGAAGAAGATGAGAACTTTGAGATGAAATATTAACGTAAAGATTTAACAACGATAACAATAAATGTCAAGGTTAGAGGATCCACTAATCGTATGTCAAACAAGTATAGTATAAATTCTTATTATTCAATTGGAAACCACATACAAAGGATGTTCCAATCAGATTATAGATTGTTAACATGATTACATTAGTCATCTTATTCGATTAATGCTACTACTTGTAAATTTCGTCAAGCATTCATGATTATAACTTATGTTAACCACAAATCAAGTTCCTTTCATAGCTCAAGTGTCGGTTATACCATACAGTATGGGTTATGAAAGTGCCAAGCATTTGTTGTACCAAGTGTTATACAACATAAACCAAGATTAGTCATTTAACAAGCAAAGTATTAAAGACTGAACAAGATAACAAATATAAAATATGTTAGTATCAAATATTAAAGTCCATATTAAGTTTACACTATACTTATTCTTACACCATTAGAGTAACCTTTTCACCTTGACATAATAAACTTAGCTAGACATAATGAAAGAAAGAAAAATAAATAAACAAAATAAGAACATAAATAAGATAAGAGTTAACTCAGTAAAGGAAAGGAAATAAAAGGCATAAACTTGATATTAACGAAAGCAAAGCATAAGCAATACAAAAAATAAAAAGAGAGAAAGGAAGAGCATGATCTTGATCTGGAAACCAAGATGCCTAAATGCATGGCAAATGCCTCCTTTTATAGGCCTAAATTGGGAACTATTGATTTGATGACTAATTGATGAGTTGGTAGCCAACTCTTGACTTGGTGACAATTCTTATCTTTTTTTGTCTGCTCAAAATGTCATTGATAACGTCAAAATTGGAGCCACTCGAAAAAATGAAAGTTGTAGGCAATTGTCTCAACTTTCTTGTGTAAAAATATCAGCTCATTTGGACATCTAGAACTTGAGATATGGCTAGACTACTAAACAGTACTTGGGTTGAAGGACAGCTTCGGGCTTCTTTGTTGTTGCAATAATTTAGACTTGAAAATGACCTTTTTAGATCTTCGGTTCCATATCAAAGTTGTAGGTCTATATGTTACCTTTCCATCCATATAAAGTAGACCTAAATCTAAGATCTATAGCTTCAGATATGACCCAATTACCAAACAGTGTTCCGGTTTGGATTGCACCGACATCTCTTTTCTAATTTTGGTCATCTCTTTGCCCTTACAATTTAAGTTCTTAAAGTCATCAATCAATCCTTTCATTTATGTGATAGGCCTACATTTAAAATGAACATTTACCACAAATTAAAGGTATCTTATATTATTAGATATATTATTATAAAACATGCTTTAGTTAAGAAGTTATTGATACTTCAAGTGCAAAATGACGATATAAAACCTTGATAAAAATGCACTTTTAAGTACTAATTAGGTCACAAATCATGAAATATACAACTGACAATACTAAAAGATTAATATGTTCTCCCACGTGCAGGAGTGTCGAAGTAATAAATAACCTGGCAAGACCAAGGTTGAACCATAAGGAGGTTAATTGTATAAATTATAGATAATAATAATACAACAACAATAACAATAACAACAACAATAACAACAACAACAACAATAGTAGTAGTAGTAGTAGTAGTAATAATAATAAAGAAAAAGAAAGAGAAGAAGAAGAAGAATATGAGAACTTTGAGATGAAATATTAATGTAAGGATTAAACAATAATAATTACAAATGTCAATGTTAGAGGTTCCAATAATGGTATGTTAAACAAATATAGTATAAATTCTTATTATTCAATTAGAAACCACACAGAAAGGAGGTTCTAATCAAATTATAAATTGTTAACATGATCACATTAGTTATCTTATACAATTAATGCTAATACTTGTAAATCTCGTTAGGCATTCATACAGTATATGCTATGAGAGTGCCAAATATTTGTTGTACCAAGTGTTATATAACATAAATCTAGATTAGTCATTTAACAAGCAAAGTATTAAAGAGTGAACAAGATAACAAATACAAAACATGTTAGTATCAAACATTAAAGTCCATATTAAGTTTACACTATACTTATTCTTGCACCATTAGTGTAACCTTTTCACCTTAACATAATAAACTTAACTAAACATAATAAAAGAAAGAAAAATAAATAATCAAAATAAGAACATAAATAAGATAGAAGTTAACTAAGTAAATAAAAGGAAATGAAAGGTATAAACTTGATATTATGAAAGCAAAGCATAAACATTACAAAAAATACAAAAAGAGAAAGCAAGTGCATGATCTTGATCTCGAAACTAAGATGCCTAAATGCATGGCAAATGCCTCCTTTTATAGGCTAAAATTGGAAACTATTGATTTGATGAGTAATTGATGAGTGGGTGACCAACTCTTGACTTGGTGACAATTCTTATCTTCTCTTGTCTATCCAGAACATCATTGATTATGTCAAAATTGAAACCACTTAAAAACATGAAAGTTGTAGGAAATTATCTCAGCTTTCTTGGATAAAAAATTGAGGTCATTTGGACTTCTAAAACTCCAGACATGGGTCAAAAACTGAACAGTGCTCGGGTTGAAGGATGTATTGAGACTTCTTTGTTGTTGCTACAATTTGGATTTGAAAATGTCTTTTTAAGTCTTAGGCTCCATATGAAAGTTGTAGGCTTATGTCTTACCTTTCTATTCATATAAAGTAGAGCTAAATCTAAGATCTACATCTCCAGATATGACCCCATTTCTAAATAATATTCTGGTTTGGACTGCACCAACATCTTTTTTCTAAATTTGGTCATCTCTTTATCCTTTCAATTTCAGTTCTTAAATTCATTAATCAATCCTTTTATTTATGTGATAGGCCTGCATTTAAAATAAATATTTACTATAAATTAAGGTATCTTATATTATTAGATATGTTATTGTAAAATATGCTTTAGTTAAGAAGTTATTGATACTTCAAGTGCAAAATGATGATACCAAACATTGAAAAAAATACACTTTTAAGTACTAATCACACCCTCCAACCAGCTTATTATTGGTCCCTAGTAATCAAAGCATTAAAATAGAAAAACAATTTGTAAATTCCACAAATCAAGATATTTATCATTCAACTTCTATTAATCTATCCAGATAAACAAATTCTAATTAAATTTATATATCTGCTCAATATCTCTTAAACAAGATATTAATAAACCTTTCTTTTATACTCAATATATCAACATATAGTTATGGGTCTTTACTTTGACGAAAATAAAATTCTTATTCTAATGTTTAAGGTTAGCTTCCTTGGGTTGGGATTATTATTTTTTTTCTTTATTTTTTTTAAATATATATACATGTAACTTAAAACGCAATGCATCTTTAACCCATGTAATGAGCTTTCGGCTAATGACTCCCAAACTAGTTGGTCTTAGGGAATTAGGTATTGAGACACCCTTACGAGCTTAGTAACTCGGGTTGCGGATATGGATACGTAGATAGTGCAAAATTTAATTCCCTTAAGCTTTTCTTTTTAACCCATATAATAAACGTTGGGTCAATAGCTCCCAAGTCAGTTGACTTTAGGGTATTAGGTGTTAAAACACCCATCTAGGCTTAATTGCTTAGGTTAGAAAGGTTATGAAACCAAACTTATCTATATTTTTATTATCATTAATTTTTTTGCTTGTTTTTTTTTTCAAATTATATGTTATCTCTTTCCTTTAGTTGTTACCTTTAACAAAAGAATATAAATAATGTAACAATCCAATGTATAACCCACAATCATATGTTAAAGTGTGTCTGTGAAAATTAATGTTTAAGAATACATGTTAAATGAGTATATGAGCAGAATTAAGTGATAATAATGCAAGAATTTATAAACCTGAATATTTCAAGAAGTATTATAATAGACCTTGTTAAGAATGATTACTAAGATGCGTCTCAAGAGTTACTTTAACAAAAGAGCTCCTTTATTCTGTCATCCTAATAACAATAATTTTGCACATGCTTTATGAAATAGAAAACACTGTTAGTTATTTTTTTTTTAAAAGCTACTGCCCTTTCTCCCTAACCAAAAGGACAAATTGTCCTCAATATCCTAAGGTAGAAAGATAAAATACAAAAGACATCACCTAAAATAACGAACACTAACAAACCTAAAACATACTTAAACAAATATAAGAAACAACAAAACACAATAATAAAACCAAAAGACACAAAGATTCACAAACGAAGACTCAAATCTAATCTAAGCTTTGTATGGCTTTCCTTAGATGACTAATTTATGCAACTCATGGAGGGATCAATTACAAGAATGAAAGATTGTAGTTGGTCAATCAATTGCTCAGTAGTAGTAACAAAGATTATGATTTGTCTTGCAGAAGATGTTAGAAATTCTTGTTCCACACAATGATTAAGAAAAGACAACAACTTATCATAATAACCATTAACATTTAACAGACCTATGAGTTTATGGTGAATGTGCAGTTGGGCCCAAGAAAAAATATGAAAGATCTCTTCCAATATGCCTAGACCACCTAGTAAGGTAATAAAGGCATTAACATGGTTAAACATTGCATTCATTCGAGCAGACATTGTGGAGACCTGTAGTTCGTCTCCAATTGTTTTTCCAATGATGTCCCCTTGAGCTAAAGCTTCGAGGACGACCCCTAAAACTTGACTACCTCTTAAAAATACAGCTATTGACACACCTTTCATTAACCCAAGACCGCCTTCCTATACACTAAATGAATCTTTCTCTCAGCTAGCACTTGACCAAGATGATTTGCTGATTCTAAAAACTCCTTTTCTTTTCTAGGACTAAATCCACCGAAAACATAAATATTTCTTATGTGAGACCTAAGGAACTTGCCATTTCTACACACTTCTATATTTGTTGAATGTATAGGTTGAGTAGAAATGAAAGGAAGGAAAAAAGGATTTTATAGATAAGAAATTAAAAAGACAATCATACCACCTATATGTAGGTCAGCTAGAGTCTCACTCTCTCAATTTATTTATTTATTTATTTATTTTTGAAAAAGCATGTGTATGTATAGGCAGTTGAGATTATGGCTCATATCTTTTCTTGGTTTTATGTCCAAGAACGACTTAAACGCCCTTTATGGATTGGGGATAGGCTTCCCATCCAGTTTTCTTAAAAACTGACAAATAGGTCTTTTTTAGCCAGATTTCCAAGACTAAGTCGATCATGTTCTTTATGAAAATAGGGCCATAAATCATGAATTGCACGATGCACATTTCCACTAGGATGCGTCTCAAGAGTTAATAGAAGATTATTTAAACACTTTTTACTCAGGCCATCCTTAATGAATTGTATTTTATCTTCACGGATTATAGATACCATTCCTAAAGAATGACATTGTGCATTACAAGTCCATCTAACATATCAATGACAAACTTTCAGTCATTTTGCACAATGTTTATTTGCAAAAGTGCTTTTACTTGTTCTAGGTATGTATAAAATGAAGGAATTAAAGGACTTACCTAATAATCAGACCTTTGCTTCAATCAACCAGTGATATCTTTAGGAATTCCATGATTTATTAACAACCTTAATCTTGCACATCTAACATGATAAATTTTTGTAATTGTATTCTGAGGTATAGTGGGAAAATACTTTTTCAATTTTTCAAGATTAGTGTCCATTTGCAAATGAGAATTGGAAGAGAGATTTAAAGAATTGCACAAATATATATACAAATATCAGTTATTATGGGAAACTGAAAGAATCGATTTAAGTCACGGAGTATCGTTGTCCGCCATTTGACCGGGGTGAGAGAAACTAGCAAAAATCACTAAATAAAACACTAAAACAATGTGAGAAAAAAATAAATATTTATATATAGGATCATCCAATTCAATAGAGTCATTTTTAACTGAAAAATTGTCAAAGTAAACTTTCAAATGATGTCTATTTACCTTGAAAATATTGTCATTTTTTGGATTCTCAATATCACAAGCCCTAGATGGATACACATGTTTCACAATAAAAGGACCGCTTCATCTTAATCTTAGTTCAGGAAATAAATGCAGTCGAGAATTATAAAGTAAGACTTTTTAGCCAACATTGAATGTTTTTCTTTGAATTTTCTTGTCATGAAACTCTTTGATTCTTTCTTTATGAATTTTTAAATTTTCATATGCATCATTTCTTATTTCCTCAAGTTCATTTATTTGTAATTTTTGCAGTTGCCTAGCATCATCAAGATTTAAATTTAAAGCTTTAATAGCCCAATAAGATTTGTGTTCAAGTTCCACAGGCAAGTGACAAGGTTTTCCATAGACTAGTCTATAAGGTGACATACCTAATGATGTTTTATAAGCAGTTCGATAAGCTCAAAGTGCATTATTAAGTCTTAAAGACCAATCTTTCCTATTAGGATTCACTGTTTTCTCCACAATGTGTTTGATCTCCCTATTAGCAAGCTCTACTTGTCCACTTGTTTAAGGGTGATAAGGGGTGACAACTCTGTGTGTGATTCCATATTTTTTCATTAAAGATTCACATGGCTTGTTACAGAAATGTGTTCCACCATCACTTATCATGGCTCGAGAGATTCTAAATCGACTCAAAATATTTTCTTTCAAAAACTTTATCACTGGTTTGTGATCATTGTTTCGACTTAGAATTGTCTCTATGCATTTTGAAATATAATCTACTTTGACTAATATGTACAGGAAACCAAATGATGGAGGAAATAGACCTATGAAATCTATACCCTAATAATTAAAGATCTCAATAATAAGAATAGGATTTAAAGGCATCATGTGACGTTTTGAAATAGATCCCAACTTTTGACAATTTTTACACGACTAAATGATTGATGTCTTCTCCCAAGTGAAAAAAAATAACCCGGCAAGACCGGGGTCGAACCATATGGAGGTTAATTGTACAAATTACAGATAACAATAATACAACAACAATAACAATAATAACAATAACAATAATAATACTAATACTAATAATAATATTAATAGTAGTAGTAGTAATACTAATAATAATAAAGAAAAAGAAGGAGAAGGAGAAGAAAATGATGAAAACTTTGAGATGGAATATTAATGTAAGGATTAAACAATGATAATAACAAATGTCAAGGTTAGAGGTTCCACTAATGATATGTCAAACAAGTATAGTATAAACTCTTATTATTCAATTGGAAACCACACACAAAGGAGGTTGCAATCAGATTATATGTTAACATGATTACAGTAGTCATCTTATTCGATTAATGCTAATACTTGTAAATCTTGTCAAACATTCATGATTATAACTTATGTTAACAACAAATCAAGTTCCTTTCATAGCTCAGGTGTCGGTTATACCATACAGTGTGAACTATGAAAGTGTCAAGCGTTTGTTGTACGAAGTGTTATACAATAAAAATCAAGATTAGTCATTTAAAAAGCAAAGTATTAAAGAGTAAACAAGATAACAAATACAAAATATGTTAGTATCAAACATTAAAGTCCATATTGAGTTTACATTATACTTATTCTTACACCATTAATATAATTTTTTCACCTTGATATAATAAACTTAGTGATTAGTACTTAAAAGTGCATTTTTATCATGGTTTTATATCATCATTTTGCACTTGAAGTATCAATAACTCCTTAACTAAAGCATGTTTTATAATACTATATCTAATAATATAAGATACCTTTAATTTGAGTTAAATGTTCCTTTTAAATGCAGGCCTATCACATAAATGAAAGGATTGATTGATGACTTTCAGAACTTAAATTGCAAGGGCAAAGAGATGGTCAAACTTAGAAAAGAGATGTCGGTGCAATCCAAACCAGAACACTGTTCGGTAATTGGGTCATATCTAGAGCTATACATCTGAGATTTAGGTCCAATTTATATGGATGGAAAGGTAAGACATAGGTCTACAACTTTCATATGGAGCCCAAGATCTAAAAAGGCCATTTTCAAGTCCCAATTATAGCAACAACAAAGAAGCCCGAATCTAATGAGCTGTACGTTTTACACAAGAAAGCTGAGATAATTTCCTACAACTTTTATGTTTTCGAGTGGCTCCAATTTTGACGTTATCAATGACTTTTTGGGGCAGACAAAAGAAGATAATGATTGTCACCAAGTCAAGAGTTGGTCACCCACTTATCAATTAGTCATCAAATCAATAGTTCCCAATTTTGGCCTATAAAATGAGGCATTTGCCATGCATTTAGGCATCTTGGTTTCCAGATCAAGATCATGCTCTTCCTTTCTCTCTTTGTATTTTTTGTAGTGTTTATGCTTTACTTTCATTAACATCAAGTTTATGGCTTTCATTTCCTTTCCTTTATCTAGTTAACTTTTATGTTCTTATTTTGTTTATCTATTTTTCTTTCTTTCATTATGTCTAGCTAAGTTTATTATGTTAAGGTGAAAAGGTTACACTAATGGTGTAAGAATAAGTATAATGTAAACTTAATATGGACTTTAATGTTTGCTACTAATATGTTTTATATTTGTTATCTTGTTCACTCTTTAATACTTTGCTTGTTAAATGACTAATCTTGATTTATGTTGTATAACACTTGGTACAACAAATGTTTGGCACTTTCATAGCTCATATTGTATGGTATAACCAACACCTGAGCTATGAAAGGAACTTGATTTGTTGTTAACATAAGTTATAATCATGAATGCTTGACGAGATTTACAAGTATTAGCATTAATCGAATAAGATGACTAATATAATCATGTTAACAATCTATAATCTGATTGGAACCTCCTTTATGTGTGGTTTCCAATTGAATAATAGTAATAACAAGAAAATAACCTTTTTAAATCTTGGGCTCCATATAAAAGTTATAGGCTTATGTCTTACCTTTTCATCCATATAGTGACCAAAATCTAAGATCTACAGCTCCAAATATAACCCAATTACCAAACAGTGTTCTAGTTTGGATTGCACCAACATCTCTTTTCTAAGTTTGGCCATCTCTTGTCCTTTGAATTTCAGTTCTTAAATTCATCAATCAATCCTTTTATTTATGTGATAGGCCTATATTTAAAATAAACATTTATCACAAATTAAAGGTATCTTATATTATTAGATATGTTATTATAAAACATGCTTTAGTTAAGGAGTTATTGAAACTTTAAGTGCAAAATAATGACATAAAACCTTGATAAAAAATACAGTTTTAAGTACTAATCACACCCTCTAACCAGTTTATTACTAGTCTCTAGTAATCAAAGTGTTAAAATAAAAAAACAATTTGCAAATTCCACAAAGCAAGGTATTCATCATTCAACTTCTATTAATCTATCCAGATAAACAAACTCTCATTAAATTTATATATTTGCTCAATACCTCTTAACAAGATATTAATGAACCTTTCTTTTGTGCTTAATATATCAACACATAATTATGGGGCTTTTCTTGGAAGAAAATAAAATTGTTGTTCTAATGTTTAAGGTTAACTTCCTTAGGTTGTGATTATTATTTTTTTTCTTTATTTTTTTTAAATATAGTCATATAACTTAAAACATCATGCATCTTTAACCCATGCAATGAGTTTTCAGCTAATGACTCCCAGATTAGTTGGTCTTAGGGCATTAGGTCTTGAGACACCCCTATGAGCTTAGTAACTCGGGTTGCAGATACTGATACATAGATAGTGCAATGCTTGATTCACTTAAGCTTTTCTCATCGACCCATGTAACAAGCGTTGGGCCAATAGCTCCTAAGTCAATTGACTTTAGGGTATTAGGTGTTAAAACACCCTTTCGGGCTTAATTGTTTAGGTTAGGGAGGCTACGAAACCAAACTTATCTACATTTTTATTATCATCATTTGTTTGTTTTTTTTTGTTTTTGTGTTTTTTTAATTATATATTATCTCTTTTCCTTAGTTGTTACCTTTAACAAAAGAACATGAATAATGTAATAATCTAATATGCAACTCACAATCATATGTTAAATTGGGTGTGTGTAAATTAAGGTATAAGAATACACGTTAAATGAGTATATGAGCATAATTAAATGGTAACAATGCGAGAGTTTGTAAACCTGGCAAACAGGGTCTTTTTTAGTCAGATTCCCAAGACTAAGTCAATCATGTTCTTTATGAAATAGTGGCCATAAATCCTGAATTGCACGATACACATCTCCACTAGGATGTGTCTCAAGAGTCAATAGAAGATTATCTAAAGACTCCTTACTCAGATCGTCCTTAATGAATTGTATTTTATCTTCACGATTTATAGATACCATTCCTAAAGAATGACATTGTGCATGACAAGTCCATCTAGCACATGGATGATAGACTTTTAGTTGTTTTGCATGATGTTTCTTTACAAAAATGCTTTTACCTATTCCAAGCATGTGTGAAATAAAGGAATTCAAGGACTCATATGATAATCGGACTCAATCAACCAATGAATATCTTTAGGAATTCCATGATTCATTAACAACCTCAATCTTGCACATTTAGCATGGTAAATTTTTTTAATCACATTTTGAGGCAAAGCAGGAAAATACTTTTTCAATTTTTCAAGATTAGTGTCCATTTTCAAATGAGAATTGAAAGAGAGATTCAAAGAATTGCATAAATATATACACCTATATCAGTTATTATGGGAAACTAAAAGAACCGACTTAAGTCATGGAGTACCGTTGTCCACCATTTGACCGGGGTGAGAGAAACTAACAAAAATCACTCAAAAAGAAACACAAAAACAATGTGAGAAAAACAAAATAATCAACCTTTATTTACAAGATCATTCAAACCAGTTGATTGATTTTTACTAGGAAAATTATCAAAGTAAGCTTTCAAACGATGTCTATTTTTCCTAAAAGCATTGTCATTCATTGAATTCTTAATATCATAGGACCTCTAAGGATTGCTTCTTCTTGATCTTAGCTCTCTAGGGAATACATAGAGTTGAGAATTATAAAACAAAACATTTTGACCAGTATCAATTTTTTGACAATTTTCACAAGTTTTGCTGAATACATGCGTGTCCTTGAACATGGTGGGCCAATAAAATCCATTTTGAAAATTTTTTGTAGTTTTTTTTTACAAGAAATAACTTCCACATGCTTTAGAATGACAAATTTTAATGACACTACTTACCTCGTTGTCGGCAATGAATCTTTGAAATATTTGATCAGGACAATATTTGAATAAGTTAGGGTCATCACAATAAAAGTTCTTTACTTCGTTCAAAAACTTTTCTTTATTTTGGGTACTCCTATTAGCTGGCAAATCTCCTAAAGCAAGAAAATTGATATTTTTATCATACCAAGGCATTAGACTAAGAGAAAGTAAGGATTTGTTAGGTAAGTAATTATCGATTGGTGTGATGTCAGATGTTGAATTTGTTGTCACTTTTGATAAAAGATTCACATCAATATTTTTGGTGCGTTTTTCATCTGTAATTTCTTCCTTAGAATAAATCATTTGTAAATCTTCAGATTCATCCAACTCATTTTTACTTAAAATAGATTCAAGTTGATCATAAACTAATTCATCAATATGATCTACTTCTTGTAAATCATTATCATCTCTAGGTTGCTTACAAATATTAAAAATATTCATCTCTAATGTCATGTTTCCAAATGATAGCTTCATCAGTCCATTTCTATAATTAATCAATGCGTTAGAAGTTGAAAGAAACGAACATCCTAAAATAACAGGAAATGAATTACATGCTTCAATAGGTTCTGTGTCGAAGATAACAAAATCCACAGGATAAATGAATTTGTTGACTTGTACTAACACATCTTCAACTATTCCTCTACGCACTTTTACAGATCTATCGACAAGTAAAAAAGTTACAGAAGTTGGTTTTAACTCACCTAGATTGAGACTTTGAAAAACAAAATATAGAAGTAAATTCACACTAGCTCCAAGATCAAGTAAGGCTCTTTCAATTTTATTTTCTCCAATAAAACAAGAAATTGTAGGACAGGGTCTTTATATTTCAAAGCATTATTGTTCTTAATAATGACACTTACTTGTTCGGCTAAAAAGGCTTTCTTTTTCACATTCAATTTTCTCTTTGTAATGCATAGATCTTTCAAAAATTTAGCATAGGAAGGAACCTGTTTAATAGCATCCAACAAAAGTATATTGATTCTTACCTGTTTGAAAATTTCAAAAATTTTAGAGTTGTGATTGATTTTCCTTTGTTTGGTCATGGTATGAGGAAATGGAAGCACTGGCGAGGGATCAATCTTTTCTTTATAAATTTCAGATTTAACCCCTTCCTTACCCTTAGAGATTGATCATCATCTTTCTTATTAGGTTTAAGAGTGGGTTTTTCAATAACCTTACCACTGCGAAGAGTAGTGACTGATTTGACTTGATCCATGTGTTGGCTTCCAAAACTACTTGCATTTACATTGTATTGCCCTTTGGGATTTTGTTGTGGTTGAGATGGAAACTTACCTTTCTCTTAGAAACTGAGAGCAGATGTCAATTTTGCAAGAGTATATTTAAAATCTGTCATGTTTTGAGCAAGTTGAGTATTCATTGTCTCTTGCTTTTCAATGAATACATGCAATGTGTCCTCAAGATTTCTTCTAAGAGGTGGAGCATAAGGAGGTGTATATCCATGAGAATTTTAGAAATTGTGTTGTGCTTGAAATGGTGGTTGTGAAGTTTGTACATTGTTATTATCACTCTTCCAACTGAAATTTGGGTGATTTCTCCAACTAGGATTGTATGTTTGGGAGTATGGGTTGTGGTTGGCTCTTTGAAAACTGTTTAAAGCATAAGCTTGTTCATGGAGAAATTCTTTAAAAGAAGGCAAGGTTGGACAATTATAGGTTGAATGTTTATTTGTTTCACATATTTGACACACAATGTTTTCAACAGATTTTAATTGACCACTCTTTTTCAATTCTAGTGCCTCGACTTTTCTAACTAAAGATGCAAACTTAGCTTGGAGGTCATGATCTTTCCTAAGGTTATACATACCTCCACTAGATGTATGAGGTTGAGTTTTACTCGGTGCCTCATAAGTACCCGCGGTATCCCAATTTTGAACATTTTTAGCTAACAAGTCTAAGTACTCCATTGCTTCACCGGAGGCTTTATCTTCAAAAGTTTCATTGCATATCAATTCAACCATTTGCCTATTTGTAGGTGTTAACCCTTCATAAAAATGTTAAAGTAATCTCCATGTTTCAAAACCATGATGAGGGAAAGTATTTAGTAAGTCTCGATACCTATCTCAACATTGGTAAAATATTTCTCCTGGTTTTTAAGTGAAAGTAGTGATTTGTCTTTTGAAAAACTTTGTTCTGTGAGATGGGAAAAACTTCTTTAAAAACTATTGTTGCATTTCATCGCAAACACGAATGGATCCTAGTATCAAATTCTGTAGTCATGTTTTAGTTTTATCTTTTAATGAAAAAGGAAAAAGCTTTAATCTGATGGTGTTCATGCTACAATTTGAATCATTATATGTGTTACAAACCTCCTCAAATTCCCTTAAATGCAAGTATGGATTTTCTAAATCTAATCCATGAAAAGAAGGTAAAAGTTGAATAATGTCTGACTTAAAATTAAAATGAGATGCATCAGGAGAAAAAACTATACATGATGGTGCACTTGTTCTTGTGGGATTTATGTGGTCTCTAAGTGTTTTAACAGGGTTATTCTCATTATTCTCATTATGAAGTGATTGATTATCTTCTTCGACCATATTTTCTGAAAATGATGAGGATACCCTACAAAATCTACTACTTAATGTACGTGACCACACTCTCATGCACGTGTAGGAATAAAATAAAAGGAAGAAGAAAACAAAAGAAGAAGAGACAAGAGAAAAGAAACAAAGTTATATACAAGAAAAGTGATAAAAGAAAATAAAATAAATTCTATAATTTATACAAAACTTACCTTCCCGGTGATGGTGCTAAAAACTTGACACGACTAAAAGATTGATGTCTTCTCCCAAGTGCAGGAGTGTCGAAGTAAAAAATAACCCGACAAGACGGGGGTCGAACCACAGGGAGGTTAATTGTACAAATTACAGATAACAATAATACAACAACAATAACAATAACAATAATAATAGTAATACTAATAATAATATTAATAGTAGTAGTAGTAGTAATAATAATAATAAAAAAAAAAGGAGAAGGAGAAGAAAACGATGAAAACTTTGAGATGAAATATTAACGTAAAGATTTAACAACGATAACAATAAATGTCAAGGTTAGAGGATCCACTAATAGTATGTCAAACAAGTATAGTATAAACTCTTATTATTCAATTGGAAACCACACACAAAGGAGGTTTCAATCAGATTATATATTAACATAATTACATTAGTCATCTTATTCTATTAATGCTAATACTTGTAAATCTCGTCAAACATTCATGATTATAACTTATATTAACAACAAATCAAGTTTCTTTTATAGTTCAGGTGTCGGTTATACCATACAATATGAACTATAAAAGTATCAAGTATTTGTTGTACCAAGTGTTATTGACACGACGAAAAGATAACACGACGAAAAGATTTTATGTCTTCATCTGATCATAAACCACTAGGAGGTCACTTGAACATAAATTATTCATAAAAAATTCTTGATATTTTCCACATAATAGGAAGGTCGTCTAAATAACAACATTTTTTAAGACAATGAGAAAATCCTTGATTTTTAAAATAACTGAGTTTTGAAACATTTACAGGGATAAACTCATCTTAATTTATTAATATAAAAAATCTTTAGTGAATTTTTCTTCTAACTTTGGAAGGCTTTCACATTTTTTTTCTTCAAAAATTTACTTTTGAGAAAAAATAAAAATTTATATATATATATATATATTTGTCAATTTCAATGTTTTTTTTTGAAAGAATCCAAAATCCAAAATTTTGCTTTCAATGCATTCAAATATTATAACACATTCATTTTATGAATTTTTCTCATCAAGTTGATTAGGGATTATACATTGTCTATGAATAGTGATAAAATCTAGACAGAAAGTAAATGAATAAATAAAAAATTTATGAAAGACTTTTTTTTCCCTCCACGTAGCCGCACCTACAAAGAAAAAAAAGAAGGGACTGTTCTCAACTCTTTAAAATTCCACAGACGTAATTCCTCCCTTCTTTTTGGCCCCAATTAGCCACAAGCCACAAGCCACGAGGAAAAAAATCAGTCTTCGTCATCCTCCAACATAGGCAGCACCCACGACAACTCCCTTTCATCATAGTCATTAACCATGCTTACCGTCAACAGTCGAAGCTCTTTCCACAACCACCGAACAACTCAACTGTGACAACGACGCCAACCACTGTCAAAGAAATCAGCCATCACTCATTTCCCAACCTAGATACCTGTAGAAATAACCGTCATGCGTGGTTGCAGCAGAACAAGAACGCCCGGCCACTACACTATCGCCACCAGTAGTAATTGATCGATGGTCACACCCTCCCACTGTCATAGATCCATCATAACACAACAACTCGAGGCTTTTCTCAACAAAACCATTACTCATCACTGTCACCTACCATTCCAACAGCCCCTCAAGAATGGCCTTGAAGTCATTTTTTAGCCAAGAAAACCAATTAATACTTCCCATTGTTTTGGCTAAGCTCTAACCCTTTCTCACTGGATCGTCTTCTTCTCCAACCAACAACCCCCTAACACTCATTTTTCAAGTCAATTCTAACCGAAATCAAACATTAAAGGTCCAACCCTAAAGCGACCCAATGAGAGTCAAAATCACCAAAAGAGGCCAAAACTTTCTTTGTTTGGATCTCTCATTTCAGGTTGTTGTTAACTTCATCGCTGGTCAAGGTTAAGAGAAGAAAAGAAGGCGCTTCAGATCCACTAGGTTCCTGCCAACCAGTAGCAGTGGTGCTTGGTTCCACGGGCTGACAGAAGTTGTGGTAACTTTTTTAGTGGGATTACTAATTATTTTTTAAAATATTTTTATATTAAAATATATATAAATAATATTTTTTTATTTTTTTATAAATTATTTTTAAATTAATATATCAAAACAATTTAAAAATACAAATAATTAATTTTAAACAATTTTTTTTATTTTTTATTTTTTAAAAATATAAATAAACCTGCGTATCTAACCACTTTACTCTAGTAACTCGCCCACATCATGCAGATCTTATACATATTTTTGGGCAATGTTTACTTTAAATTTTAAATGATTTGTTTGTATTTTTTTTTATTATTTGATAATAATAATAATTATAAATTTGTCTAAATTTAGGGTGCATGAGTTAATTAATGAAAGATTGGTGTGTGTTTTAATTTTTGACTATATGTTAAATAAATGGTAAAAAAATAGAAAAATTAATCAATCAAATATTTTAATTTGCATTATAGCTAAATTTCTCATAAAAAATTATATTTGCTTATCTTTTATAAAAAAAATATATGAAAATATTTGATAATAACTTTTTTATTAAATATTTAGCATTTCTTGAAAATACCAAAACAAAATTTTAAAAAATAGTTTTAATATTTTACATGTATCATGAACTTAATAAGAAGTTTATTAAGCTTATGAAGGATTTGATCTAAATTTCAAAAATAAAATAAAATAAAATATATTTATTTTTAATATTTGAGAATTAAAAACTTAAATGTAAAATATAATTTTATATTAAAAAATAAAATAAAAAAATATTATAATTTTAGAATAACTATATTTAATCTGGAACGCCATACACCTTATTAAGGTGGATCTTTTTTAACAAATAGACATGCTAATGACTCTAAAAATACAACAGAGCCTTAAAAGTAAAAAAACAAAAAACAATACAATTTAATTGATGAATGATGTATTAAGGGTAATATTTTCTTACCTATAAATAATCAATTTTTTATATCCAAACTCTATAGACCAATTAAGATTTCTAGTAACGAAAAAATTAGGTAACTACTTTAAACCATAAAGGAATAAGAATTTCCTATTTTTTCTACACACCAAATCTAATCTAAAAGGATGATCAGTATAATGCTGCATATCTGCAACAAATAAATAGATTGAAATGGATCAAAATTGTATAAATTAGATGATTAAGGATTAGAATGAATAAAACATTTAAGAGCTCAATTTTGTCAATTGAGGGCCTACTTGAATGAAGAGAAAAAAAACTAAAAATTAGGGAAAATCATAAAAAACTAAAAAGCTAATGACCTAATTAGAAGAGATTAAATCTTATAAGAACTTAATTGAAAGAAAAATCAATAGATTTAAGGGTTACAGGTGTTGAAAGTTGAGGGGTGATATTGACTATATCATAAGCAAAATTAAAAGCAATTTAAAATTAAAGGTTCAATAAAAAATCAAATTGAAAACTTTTAAGATCAATGACCACTTTGTAATACACACGTCTAATGAGCCAACTAAATATAATCAGGGTTGAAATTGCAAAGTTTACAATACTAGGGATTCAAATTGAAAAAAAGAATGACTAAAACCAAAATTAGGTTTAGGTTAGCCAATACAACTCATTTTATTTAGAAGAAAAAAGAAAAAAAAAAGAAAGAAGAAAGAAAAAAGAAATACAAGAAGATGATATGGTGACCTTTTCATGTCACAGTTCATTATCTTTAATTAGCCAATATAATGTCATTTTATTTAAAAAAGAAAAGGAAAGAAAAAAAAGAAATACGAGAAGATTATATGGTGACCTTTCCATGTCACTGTTCATTATCTTCAATATTTTCATAAATAAAACCCAAGATAGGTTGATTATGGTACCCTCTTAGAGCCCTCAAGTCTTTCTTATTCTCTTACAAGATAAAATAAGTAAAACCTCACTTTTCAGCTCTAAATCTACATTAAAGACCTCACCCTTTTCTTCATGTCATTCTCTATAGAAAACTATAAATAACCCTTTTCTTAATCAACCAAAATAATAAGTTGGTGTACACTCCATTTTTTATCTTCAAAACCAAATAAATTGGGGCGATTTATCTCAAAACAAGGGCTAAGATCCTTTCTTAACATTGATGGCTATGACTTTCCTAACTCAAGGCCCCTATAAACTTTTTAATTTCTAGTCTATAAATCCACCACAAAGACCTTACAAACGGGGAGGCAACAATAAGAAAAAGAGAAAATCTAAAGCCAAATAGCATAGCTCCCTTTCAAGCTCCCATCTTGCATATGAAACCTCTACCTTTTTCTATCAATTTAAGACACCTTTAACTTTATACATCAAACCTTAATTGTTTAAACATTAATTAAGGAGTCAAATAAAAAATAGCTTTATCTATAACCCTCTTTCCTTTGTGGTTTCACAGTTGAAAACCCTAAGTCGTTGATTTTAACAAGCAAGAGAGGTCAAATGTGCTTTTAGAACAATAATCATGAATTTATCATTGTTGTTGTAGGTATAACCTTCAAAACCTTTCATGGTTCACTATCATCACAACTATGAATGGTTTTTTTTTCATGTGTCAATGGTTGTGTTGCTAATCATTTCATATATTATCATTAGGTAATCCACATCCTTTACTTGAGATGCTTTACATTAGGATGGGAGAGTAGTAGTGATATACTTGATGGTTCTCGATAAAAATCCAAAGTTTAGTCTTAAACCATGTTCTGGACCTCTAAGTAGAGTGAAAATATGCATTCCAGGAGTTTCTGAAAAGGTGATGAAAATCCTCACTCAAGAGCATAACCATGTCCGATAAAATGGTATGTTTGTCATGGAAATGATGTTCTAATGGGAAATATTTCCATAAACATGGAAATTTTGTTGCATGTGTAGGTCATGTCTCTTTTGGTGACCATCACATGGCTATTTTCTTTAAGGTTTGTGTTGGGATGTCAACTTATTATTTGCAGGTTATAGCTTATCTTTTTTTTTTGTTAAGAACCAAATGGTAGTTTGTTGTAAATGCTTGTTGTGTCTTTTACTAGCTTCAATCATAAATTGTTTTTATGCTCGAACCTCTTTCCATGTGTTTTTTTTCTCTTTTTTACATATAAACATTGTTGTTTTTGTAAAAGAAGGCTAGCATTTATAGGTCAAGTCGTGGTAATGGCTTATAATACATATGTTTGTTTGTGTAAGTGTTTTGGGATCCCCTTCTAATGGTCCTGTGAGGAAATTCTTGGACTTCTTATTATGATTTACATTTTGGGCATTAACATGACCATGTTTGGGCATAAGATCGAGGCATGCATCGAAATGTAGGGTTTTAACTTTTAAATCTAAATCATGGCAGTGGTGTCGGTTTGAGGTCTAAATAATACAAAAATTCTTTAAGGTGACTATTATTTACAATGATAGTTTGCTTCGATAAATGTTTTTGCTCTTGCAATATTTGCTAGATAAAAAATCCATATGTCAATGCTTACATGTAAAAACTTAAGTTTTTAGGTTCCCGATGCCTTTGGTTTGTAGATGGTGCAAGTTTTTTTTTTTTGTGATTTGGCCTTCATTTTTCAAAAGCATAAATAAATAAATAAAATCAAGATTCATCATGTAACACCCTATAATTTCAACTATAATTAGAACAAGAAATCAACATCATTTTGCAGTAGGACACTCCATTACATCTACACCTATTATTAGATTTTACTCAAATGGATTTTTTTAGGCATCATACATAGCATATTTTATACCCATCATGTCTACTCTTTGTGTCCATTTTATTTAAACATAATCATCAATAAAATCAAATTAATATAAGATTTACATGGTGTATATTTTACTTATTTCATCCATGTTGCTTAGGATGAGTCACTATTCATACGGCCAACCACAACAAAATCCATTCCTCAATAGTCTCTTTCTAAAAAGTTGACTATGTTACATAACCATAGCTATAATTTTTATCTAAATTGTTGACTATGATACAAAACAATCCATATTAGTTTTTCTAAATAACTGATTATTTACACAATTATATTCATATTCTTCATTCAAATGACCAGCTATGATACCAAATAATCAATAGTAATTTCTATCTAAATAACTGACTAATTCACATTTTTATATTCAATTAACATTTAATATTTTTATACCTATTTCAACATTTAATCTTGTTATTTATGGTTAACTATACCATGCACATTTCCATTTCAATCATAGAACTCATTAATTTATTCTCATTCCAACATCCAAAGTATTATTTTATTTCAAACATATAATTTAACTATTTCTGATTCCTAAACACATTTAGAAAATAATACAAAAAATTTATATATTTAAACAAAAATTTAATAAAATTTAAAAGGTTAAAGTGTCAGGTATCTATTTACTTCTCAAGTAAAACAAGTTCCTCTAGTTAAAAATAATGCCTCTTGTAATTTAAAAGGAGATATCATTATCAAAATGTTATCAATTCCATAACATGAATCAATATTCATATCAATATTTTTTTTTCCATACTTAACATTATATCATTATAATTATTATTTGTAACTTCAACATATTGAAATTTCAATACTTGTCTTTTAATATTTATTCCATACTAATTCATTTCCTTGTTCTTCAATAATAATATATATACATAGTATACAATCTTAGCTTAAACACCAAGAAATTCATTAGAGATTCTATTGGGTCCAGTCATGAGACTTCAACTAAAGAAGTTCAAGGAGACAATTTATAAACTTTTTTAAGATACATAAACTAAGATGAACTTCCAAAGGATATAAAAAAGAAGAAGAATAAATCTTGATTAATTTGATTTATGTTAAAAAAGGGCTTATAGGGTAGCTTCTACCTATTATAGAAAAAATTGGAATAAAAAGATTCAAATTTGTTAATTTTAACCTTTTGCTATTGTTTTGGCCATAACTTAAGCTACATAATGTATTTTAATGCAATTATAGTTGAATTGGAAAGTAGACATCTACAAATCTCTAGTGACATATGGTGAAACTTCTAATTTAGACAAATAAGGGAGAACCATTTATTTGAAGTTAGGCTTCAATTCTACCAACAAATTATAAAATTTGACTTTGTGATTATTTTAATTAATTAAGCTATTATTTATCTATCTTTTAGTTTTTTTTCATAAAGCCTACAGATTTCTAGGGTTATTTAGGTGACTTTTTATTTTATTATTTTTGTTATTTTAGACTTTTAATGTGTTAAGGCCTATTTCTCAAGTTTAGGTCCATTAAATCAAATTAAGGTTAACTTTCTACTATATAAACCAATTATTAATATTATTTTAAGATTGATGAATTTTATCTACAAGTTGCCATATAATGTGTGTTTATTTCTCTTGGTGTGCTTCAGTGATTCCTATATTAAATTCTTGATTGAACTTGCAAACTCTTCAAATGATTGATCAACTTCGTTGTGCTTTATACTTCTTATTCATGTTTTGTTATAGACGCATAGGGTGTGGGTGATCAATTATATATAACTTTGATTCTTTAAGGCAAGTTTCTCTTTTAGTCAAGTTGCAAACTTTCTTTAACCTCATATTATCAGTATATGAAACAATTCTACTTTAACATATGTATGAATAACACACAATTCTTTTTCTTTATACATATTTTATAACCATTTTGATTCCTGAATTTTCTATATTAACAAAGAACCACCATAAATTTTATTTGAGTTATTCCTCATTAACTCAAGTATTTTATATAGTCTCTTTTAAATCTTTAATCATTTATAATTTGGTCTAATCAAATAATTACCAAATAAGCCAATATTTTTTCAAATTGCATGCATAAATCTTTCATTGTATATACTAGTTGCCAAAATCAATTTACCAATATTGTTTCATTTATGACATTTAAGCCTCTCAATCATCAAGTATTTTGACGCATTCTTAATACATACCCAAGCATGTTATCTCTTCAAAAAACAACACACATATATAATTCCCTAACATTCACTCATATCCTTTTCAAATATATCTCACATTATACCACTGATTAATACTTAAAATTGTATTTTTATCAAGGTTTTATATCATCATTTTACACTTGAAATATCAATAACTTCTTAATTAAAGCATGTTTTATAATAATATATCTAATAATATAATGTACCTTTAATTTATTGTAAATTTTCATCTTAAATGCAAGTCTATCATATAAATAAAGGATTGATTGATTAGTTTAAGTACTGAAATTGAAAAGACAAATAGATGGCTAAACTTAGAAAAGAAATGTTGGTGCAATCCAAACCGGAACACTGTTTGATAATTGGGTCATATTTGGAGCGGTAGATCTCAGATTTAGGTCTACTTTATATGGATGAAAATGTAAGACATAGGCCTACAACTTTCATATGAAGGTCTGTTTTAAAAAGACTGTTTTCAAGTCTAAATTGTATCAACAATGAAGAAGTCTAAATCTGTCCTACAACCTAGATACTGTTCACTATTCAGCCTATATCTTAAGTTCTAGAAGTCCAAATAACCTCAATTTTTTCAGGAAAACTAAGACAATTTCCTACAACAACCTTAATTTTTTTTCAAAAAAGCTAAGAGAATTTCCTACAACTTTCACGTGGAGGTCTGGTTCTAATTCTGACATTATCAATGATGTTTTATTTAGACAAGAGAGGATAAGGATTGTCACCAAGTTAAGAGTTGACCACCTACTTATGAATTAGTCATCAAATCAATAGTTTTCAATTTTGGCTAATAAAAGGAGATATTTGCCATGTATTTAGGCATCTTGGTTTCCAGATCAAGATCATGCTCTTGCTTTCTCTCTTTGTATTTTTGTAATGCTTAAGTTTTGCTTTTATTAATATCTTGTTTATACCTTTCATTTCATTTCCTTTACTTAGTTAACTTTTATCTTATTTATGCTCTTATCTTATTTATTTATGTTTCTCACTTTCATTATATTTAGCTAAGTTTATTATGTCAAGGTGAAAAGGTTACATTAATGGTGTAAGAATAAGTATGGTGTAAACTTAATATGGACTTTAATGTTTAATACTATATGTTTTGTATTTGTTATTTTGTTCACTCTTTAATACATTTTTTGTTAAATGACTAATCTAGATTTATGATGTATAACACTTGGTACAACAAATGCTTGATACTTTCATAGCACAAATCATATGATATAACTGACACTTATGCTATGAAAAGAACTTGATTTGTTGTTAACATAAGTTATAATCATGAATACCTGACAACATTTACAAGTATTAGCATTATTTGAATAAAATAACTAATGTACTCATGTTAATAATTTATAATCTGATTGGAACCTTTTTTGTGTGTGGTTTCTATTTGAGTAATAAGAGTTCATATTATACTTGTTTGAAATATCATTATTTATTATTATCATTATTTAATCCTTAAGTCGATCTTTCATCTCAAAGTTCTCATTAACTTCTTCTTCTTCTTCTTCTTCTTCTATTATTATTATTATTAATACTACTACTACAATTACTATTATTGTTGTTGTTGTTATTGTTGTTGTATGGCTATTATTTATAATTTATACAATTAACCTCCCTATGATTTGACCCCGATCTTACCAGATTATTTATTACTTCGACACTCCTATACTTGGAAAAAGACATCAATCTTTTGGTTGTGTCAACCAACATGTATTCAAATCAATAAAACCACTTAATTTACTAATTATAAAGCCTTCCCATTGACTTAACAACATTTAACATACAAATGCATCCAAACTTTAAGTCTACATCTTTCCAAACACACATTTATATAAACAATTTGCATATCAAAACAAACACTATACTATTAAACAAATTTACTGATGAATTCATTCTGTCGGTGTAAGACACATAATTTATCGGTAACATTTTTACCAACGGCTTCACTGATGGATTCTGTCTGTTGGAATATTGATCATCGGTAATTCCTATTTTTTTCGCTACTTTTATCAGGAAAAAAACCAAACACCGATGGTCTTACAAACAAGGTAAGAGTGCAAAAAAAAATTTATATTGATTAATAGCAAAATAAAATTAAACTAAAATAACAACAGAGTTGGAGGAGGAGGAGGAGGAGAAGGTAGGTTGTTCTTGAGACCGTATAATAAAAAAAAAAGCTGCATATGTATCATCACCCATCCTTGATTTAATGTCCATGACCATTTGATGGAGCTAATCATAATCCATCGAAAATCATTTCTATTGTTGTTTCAAGGCCATGAACTTCTCAAACTAGGCGCTTGATACTAATGGAGAGCTCTTAACAGTTGAGACAATACAGGTTGCCCACAAGTTTTCAGTCATAGTGTTGGAGAACTTTTATACTCAATTTTTATTAAGTCTATCAAATAATCCTACATCTATCCTCAAATCCAAATCCAAATCTGGATGGGTTGAAGGATCTCTCCCTCAACTAACTATTTATAGGTTTCTTGAAAATTACAAAAAAAATTCATCATATTCAATTCAAGATAATAACTTACAAAATAAAATGATTGAACGAACATACCATGAAGTATGGAACACGGTTGTTCATAAACTGTTGCATCTCTTTTTGGTAATCTTGACTTTGCACATGTATCTTTACAAACAGCTCCATTGGACACGGCTCATGTCCAAGAGACGTAGCCTGTAAGGATAAAAAATGTTGCAAGTTAAATATATTTATAAGCAATAACAAATTAATTAATGATATACATCATTTAAATTAATATTATCATCCACTTCGTATGTGCACTGAACGGGATGGAGCTGCTTGTGAAAGTGGTCATCGAACCATGAATTTGCTGGTTCTGATTGTCGACACCGAACTATGAGCATCATGCGAACCACTCAGATGTCACATGCTTAATATATTGCATCTATATATCCCCCGAGATGAATGGTGGTTCGAATTCCTGTCAAACCGTCACCTCATTCCAGTCTTTTAAACCATTACCTCTTGTATATATTTTTGCTTTTTTATGTGTCATACCAAAAATCACGCAACATATTTGTATTGTAAAAAATTAAAATTATTAAAAATAAGCTAGAAATTAAAAGTTAACACCTGCTTGAAATCGTCGAAACCATGCATCGATATTAGGTCTTCACTCACGATGTCTGGAAACCTGATTCCATTAAAATAATAGAATCTCCATCAATGATTTGAACGTTGATGTTATTATCCGAGCAGCCTTAATGTTTATGAACTTGAAGTTAAATAAAATTAATAAAATATTACTTAGTTGTTCATAAATTATGTTATATATATATAAACTAAACCTAAACAAACTGACATTGAAAGGTCATCCTTCATAGTGCCTAGTGCTTGCAAGTGAATTAACCTTGTTATGAAGGCACACCACCTTTGCGCTGTGAAATTATACTAGTAGAGGCAACATCATAAGCTATCGCAGGTGCCTCTTTATGATCAGTACCTAAGGATAAATCATCTTCGCTATTAGACGAACTAGTTGCAACTGTTTGCTGACGATGTGCTGTTAATTTCATTCTATGCATCAAAACAAATTTATGCGAATAATTACATAATTAACTTTGATTATTTAAAAAAACATTCGGCAGCACCTCCTCGATATTGGAGACTACTTATAGTTTTCATACCTGGAAATATTTACAAGAACCACAAACTAATTGACTTCATTAAAAAAATCTTATATACAACCTAACACTATATATTTTCAACTAGCATTTATAGAAATACATTAATAACAATTAAAATTAATGGAAATAATAAAAAACATAACAAGCAATAATAGAATAAAATTAAGATAAAATAATTAAATTAAATTTTTTTCATTTTCCATTACCATTTACAAGGTAAATTCAACAATAACAATTAAATTTCAATAAAATTTTCAAATAATTATTACAATACAAACAACATTCTATATTAAGATAAATTCAAAAAAACATAACAAGCAATAATATAATTAAATTAAGATAAATAATTAAATTTAATTCTATATTCAATTAACATTTTAAAGATAAATTCAACAATAACAATTTGAATTTAACAAAATTTTCAATTATTATGGCAATACAAACAATAAAATAAATTGAACAAATAAAAAGAAAAAACTAAAGACTTTAGGAATGAAAAATATTTGCCTTAATAGTTTGTTGATTTCAAGATTTTATCTACAAACAATACACAACAAAAAAAATAATAAAAATAATCATAATTAAAATAAAATAAGTAAAAAAAAATACAAAGATGAAGAAAGGAGAATCATACCTTTTAATATGCTGAAAGCCCTAATTAAAACCATATAAATGAAATGAAAAACGCAAAGGAGAAGAGAAGATGAATGAGGAACAGAGAAAAAATGAACCATGGAGGGGGGGCTGGGTTTTATATTGCAACATTACTAATGAACATTAGAATAATATTTTCTTGGGCAGTGACATTAATGTCTGTTGGTAATTTCCATAGGTATTTTTTGAATTTCACATGAAATCTTTAAAGATTCCTCCAAAATTTTCAAAGTCCATCGTCATGTCTGTTAGTAAATAGATGTTAGAGCACACTCACATTAGATTTGCAACTTCCATAGGTGATTCTGCAGATAAATGTGTCGATTAACCTAACACTTTAATAGTTGCATGCATTGGCACTTGTACTTGTCGTTAGTGAGTTCGTAAAAAATGGTGTCAGTAATTATTGCATCGGTAATTATGACATGGGCTATAATTTTTTTGCAACTTTTAGTAAAATACTGACAGTCACAAACCGTTGGTATAGGCATCGGTGATTATGGCATATGCAATAAATATTCTGTAATTCTTTGTGAAATACCATTGGATAGGTTTTATCGATATATGTGTCATACTTTTACATGTTTTGTTCGTATTGCCTATTTACGCTCTACATAAATGCTTAAATTGCAGACTTACTACATACACAGCACAATAATAATAACAAACAATTATAAAATAAATATTTTGTATTTCAAAATATCATCCATAATATTACATTATAAACAAAAAAGCTTTACACTTTGGTCTTCTAATCATATTTAGTCAGAATTTTTGTCTTCATTCTCAATTGAATTGTTATCAGCTTCATCGTACTCTTCAATATGGTTATCATCTTCTTCATCAACATTCTCTAATCCATTAGAGGTCAAAACAACATGTAAATGCTCTGCGTCAACATTAACAGGACTATTATCGAAAGCATAAAAATTCAAAATTTCTTTTTAGTCAATTGAAAGAGCAACTCAGTATAATTCAACCAAATCACTAGCTTGGAAGACTTCACCTATCACACTTGTGTCTTCGTTCTCATCCTGAACAAGCTCTACACTATCTGGGTTTTGTTTTTAAAATGGATATCTAATCAACTCTTGATCGGTCCTTTCTAAAGGAAGGGGTGTATGTGTAATAAACTTGTTAGCATTGTTTTGCGAAAATAAAGACATTGTTTACATTGCGAAGTCTACCTTTTAAGTTGATTTCGACGAGATCATAGTGAGGATCTACTTTGATTTCTCTGTAAGTTGTGTCATACTAATAGCATTTGAATAAAAAGACTATATTCTACTCGCTATGATATTGCAATTCGACGACCTCTTCTAATTTCTCTTAGTAGTCAACTTTAAACTCACTAAAAGTCGATCCTTTAATACAAACACCATTGTTATATGTTTTTCTTTCATGCTTGTATTCTTCAGTATGAAACACATATCCATTGATAAAAACCCAGGCTTAGTAAAGACAATGAAATAACAGCACTATCTCCTATTTAATAAACATTGTATATCAAATACAATAATAATCAATAAACAAACATTATCAAATACAAAAATAATCAATAAACAAACATTTTGTAATATTGACTTATAATTACCTTGCAATAGATATTGAGTTTGTGATAGAGCTTATATGTGTTCTAAACCACGTGACAAATTGTTCATTTTGTAATTAAAAGATTTAAGATTCTGTTAGTTATGAGTTATTGTACAATAAATATCATTGATATTACCTGCAAGATTGTTTCTAATTATATGAGTTTGTGATATTACAATATATAAATAATACACTCTTGACAAAGTTTAAGTAATACATCTACTTACTTAATAAAAAGTCTCAGCTCATTATAGTTAAATAGAATATAATTGTGTGTTTGTCTTAACTATATTTTAGACAAGTATATTCTCCTTATGATATTTTTAAATGTGGGTTGTCCAGGATTGGAGAATATTGACAAGTTCCCACTTAAAGGCATTTCACCACTATCATTATGCTATGGAACACGGTTGATTCTCATTCTCAAATGAAGTTTGAAATAGTACGAGATAAATGTTGAGATCTCCTTAAGAATATATATACCTTATATATTAGATCCTCATCATGGGCCTTATTCTTAACTTTTTTTTAAGATTGAACAAGTACCTGCATATATAGAATTAAACAAAACTTATCAATTAAAAAAACAATGAAAAAAATTTTAATTATGAATTACATTGCACTTTAATATCAAACCTCTCGAATGGATACATCCATCTATACTGAATCGGTCCTCCAACTTTCACTTTATACGGTAATTGTACGTATAGATGCTCCATTGAGTAAAAAAATAATGGAGGGAATATCATCTCAAGTTTGTATGTTGTCTCAATGATATTCGTTTCAAGCCTTTCAATGTGATTAACTTTCAACTTGCTAGAGTATATATCTCTAAAGAAATGACTGATCTCCATGAGTGCATCCTATATTCTCTTTCGCAACAAATCACAAAAAGCTAATGGAAATGTGTTTGTATAAACACATGATAGTCATGACTCTTTATTCCATATAATTTGCATTCCTCCATATTAACCAAGCTTGATATGTTCGAGGCATGTCCATCGAGAAAATGCTGATTTTTAAGCCTTTTATAAATTAGTAGTTGTGTATTTTTCTCTAATACGTAGCTTGCTTTTGGTTTTGCGACCCGTGACACATCACAAACTAACTCTATATTTTTATAGTTATAGAATAATGCTAAATCCAATCTAGCCTAGATGTTGTCCTTTATCTTCCCCTTCACATCCATGACGGTGTTGAAAATGTTCTCAAACATGTTATTTTCAATATCAAGGTTATGACAAAGAAGATTGGTCTTCCATTAAAGAAGCTCCCAAAAGATATTTCGCTTTATCTAATTATGGATCAAACTAAAACCCAAAAACTTCTGCTTACCTGATTGGACTAAACACAATGTCACTGTACCCTACTACAACATCATGCAATTCTTCACTAGAAAGACGTGAAGGTGCAACATCCTTTTTAACTTTACTAACAAACAAATCCTTTATGTTCTTTTTGTACTTGTGATTTGGTGGCAAGAAACGACAGTGACAGTAAAAAAAAAGCTTTACCTCTATTTGTTAGCGTGAATGCCTTGTTGTTTTCCATACAGTATGTATATGCTAGATTTTCATGCATGCTCCAACCAAAAATCATTTCATAAGCTGATAAATCATCGATAGTTCATATAAAAAAAATGCTCTCATAAGAAAATTATGTTTCCTCGAGATATCATAAGTCAAAGCTCTAAAGGACCATAACTGCGTCAACTAATTAATCAATAGTTGAAGACAAACATCTATATTCTAGCCCGGATTACTCAAACCTAGTATGATCATAGATAAAAACATGAACTCTAGCATCATACATAGCCTTAATGGCAAGTTATAAACCATCAGTATGACCAGCCAACAAGAATAATGAGCGTTAAATGACCCGAATGGGTGGATTTTATCTGTACACACTCCAAGATGCACGTTCCTTGATTCAGTTGAAATTGAGGATGCATGTTGTTAAAGTGTTTACATGCTTTACCATTAGAAGGATGCACCATCACTCCATCAACAATATTATGTGATTGGTTTCTTGTCATGTGCTAAGCAGTCCTTGGTGACATGAATAATTGACACGACTAAAAGGTTGATGTCTTCTCCCAAGTGTAGGAGTGTCGAAGTAATAAATAACCCGGCAAGACCGGGGTCGAACCACAGGGAGGTTAATTGTACAAATTATAAACAACAATTATAAACAATAATAATAGTAATAACGATAATAATAATAATAATAATAATAATAATAATAATAATAATAAAGAGAAGAAGAAGAAGATGATGATGATGAGAACTTAGAGATGAAATATTAATGTAAGGATTAAACAATAATAATAACAAATGTCAAGGTTAGAGGTTCCACTAATGGTATATCAAACAAGTATAGTATAAACTCTTATTATTGAATTGAAAACCACACACAAAGGAGGTTCCAATCAGATTATATATTGTTAACATGATTACATTAGTCATCTTATTCAATTAATGCTAATACTTGTAAATCTCGTCAAGCATTCATGATTATAACTTATGTTAACAACAAATCAAGTTCCTTTCATAGCTCAGGTGTCGGTTATACCATACATTATGGGCTATGAAAGTGCCAAGCATTTGTTGTACCAAGTGTTATACAACATAAATCAAGATTAATCATTTAACAAGCAAAGTATTAAAGAGTGAACAAGATAACAAATATAAAACATGTTAGTATCAAACATTAAAGTCCATATTAAGTTTACACTATACTTATTCTTCCACCATTAGTGTAACCTTTTCACCTTGACATAATTAACTTAGCTAGACATAATGAAAGAAAGGAAAACAAATAAACAAAATAAGAACATAAAAGTTAACTAAGTAAAGGAAAGGAAATGAAAGGCATAAACTTGATATTAATGAAAGTAAAGCATAAACATTACAAAAAATACAAAGAGAGAAAGGAAGAGCATGATCTTGATCTGGAAACCAAGATGCCTAAATGCATGGAAAATGCCTCCTTTTATAGGCCAAAATTGGGAACTATTGATTTGATGACTAATTGATAAGTGGGTGGCCAACTTTTAACTTGGTGACAATCCTTATCTTCTCTTGTCTGCCCAAAACGTCATTGATAACGTCAAAACTGGAGCCAGGTGCAAACATGAAAGTTGTAGGCAATTGTCTCAGCTTTCTTGTGTAAAACATTCAGCTCATTTGGACTTCTAGAACTCCAGATATGGCCAAAATACCGAACAGTGCTCGGGCTGGAAGACAGATTCGGGCTTCTTTGTTGTTGCTACAATTTGGACTCGATAATGGCCTTTTTAGATCTTGGGCTCCATATGAAAGTTGTAGGCCTATGTCTTACCTTTCCATCCATATAAATTGGACCTAAATCTGAGATCTGTAGCTCCAGATATGACCCAATTACCGAATAGTGTTCCGGTTTGGATTGCACCGACATCTCTTCTCTAAGTTTGGCCATCTCTTTATCCTTGCAATTTAAGTTCTTCAAATCATCAATCAATCCTTTTATTTATGTGATAGGCCTGCATTAAAAATAGACATTTACCACAAATTATAGGTATCTTATATTATTAGATACATTATTATAAAACATATTTTAGTTAAGGAGTTATTGATACTTCAAGTGCAAAATGATGATATAAAACCATGATAAAAATGCACTTTTAAGTACTAATCACACCCCTCAACCAGCTTATTACTAGTCCCTAGTAATTAAAGCGTTAAAACAATTTGCAAATTTCACAAAGCAAGGTATTCATCATTTAACTTCCATTAATCTATCCAGATAAACAAACTCTCATTAAATTTATATATCTGCTCAATACCTCTTAACAAGATATTAATAAACCTTTTTTTTGTGCTCAATGTATCAACACATAATTATGGGGCTTTTCTTGGAAGAAAACAAAATTTTTGTTCTAATGTTTAAGGTTAACTTCCTTGGGTTGGGATTACTATTTTTGTCTTTTTTTAAAAAAAAAAAACAAATATATATACATATAATTTAAAAACATCATGCATCTTTAACCCATGTAACGAGCTTTCAGCTAATGACTCCCAGACCAGTTGATCTTAGGGCATTAGGTGTTAAGACACCCCTACGAGCTTAGTAACTCAGGTCGCAGATATTGATATGTAGATAGTGCACTGTTTGATTCCCTTAAGCTTTTCTCCTCAACCCATGTAACAAGCGTTGGGCCAATAGCTCCTAAGTCAGTTGACTTTAGGGTATTAGGTGTTAAAACACCCCTTCGGGCTTAATTGCTTAGGTTAGGGAGGCTACGAAACCAAACTTATCTACATTTTTATTATCATCACTTTTTTTTTCTTTTTTCTTCTTTTTTTTCATGTTTTTCTTTTTTTTTTAATTATATACAATCTCTTTCCCATAGTTGTTACCTTTAACAAAAGAACATAAATAATGTAATAATCCAATATGCAACCCACAATCATATGTTAAAGTGTGTGTGTGTGTAAATTAAGGTTTAAGAATACATGTTAAATAAGTATGTGAGCAGAATTAAGTGGTAACAATACGAGAGTTTGTAAACCTGAATATTTCAGGAAGTATTATAATAGACCTTGTTAAGAATGGTTACTAAGATACGTCTCAAGAGTTACTTTAACAAAAGAGCTCCTTTACTCTACCATCCTAGTAACAACAATTATGCACATGCTTTATGAAATGAAATTTTTTTTTTATCAACTACTACCCTCTCCCCCCAACCAAAACGAGACATTGTCCTCAATGTTCTAAGGTAGAAAGATAGAGTATAAAAGATATCACCTGAAATAACGAACATTGACAAAACCTGAAACACACTGAAACAAAAATAAGAAATAACAAAACATAATAAAACCAAAAGACACAAAAATTCACAAATGAAGGCTCAAATCCAATCTAAGCTTTTTACGGCTTTCCTTAGATGACCAATTTATGCGACTCATGGAAGGATCAATCACAGGAATGAAAGATTGTAGTTGGTCAATCAATTGTTCAGCAGTAGAAGTAGAGATTATGATTTGTCGTGCAGAAGATGTTAAAAATTCCTGTTCCACAGCATGATCAAGAAAAGACAACAACTTATCATAATAACCATTAACATTTAACAAACCTATGGGTTTATGGTGAATGTGCAATTGAGCCCAAGAGGAAATATGAAAGATCTCTTCCAATGTGCCTAGACCACCTGGTAAAGCAATGAAAGCATCAGCATGGTTAAACATTGCATTCATTCGAGCCGACATTGTGGAGACCTGAAGTTCCTCGCCAATTGTTTTTCCAATGATGTCCCCTTGTGCCAAAGCTTCAGGGACGACTCCTAAAACTTGACTACCTCCTAAAAATGCAGCTATTGACACACCTCCCATTAACCCAAGACTGCCTCCCCCATACACTAAATGAATCTTCCTCTCAGCTAGGACCTGACCAAGATGATTTGCTGATTCTAAAAACTCCTTTTCTTTCCCAGGACTAGATCCACCGAAAACACAAATATTTCTTATTTGATGACCTGAGGAACTTGCCATTTCTACACACTTCTGTATTTGTTGAATGTATGGGTTGAGTAGAAATGAAAGGAAGGAAAAGAGGGTTTTATAGATGAGAAATTGGAAAGGCAATCATAACACCTATATGTAGGCCAGCTGGAGTCTCACACTCTCTCTCTCTTTTTATTTATTTATTTATTTACTTTTGAAAAAAAACATGTGTATGTACAGGTAGTTGTGATTGTGGCGCACATCTTCCCTTGGTTTTACGTCCAAGAACGGCTTAAACGCCCTCTATGGGTCGGGGATAGGCTTCCCATCTAGTTTTCTTAAAAACTGGCAAACAGGGTCTTTTTTAGTCAGATTCCCAAGACTAAGTCGATCATGTTCTTTATGAAATAGTGGCCATAAATCATGAATTGCACGATGCACATCTCCACTAGGATGCGTCTCAAGAGTCAATAGAAGATTATCTAAAGACTCCTTACTCAGGCCATCCTTAATGAATTGTATTTTATCTTCACGGTTTATAGATACCATTCCTAAAGAATGACATTGTGTATTACAAGTCCATCTAGCACATCGATGACAAACATCCAGTCGTTTTGCACGACGCTTCTTTGCAAAAGTGCTTTTACCTGTTCCAGGCATGTGTGAAATGAAGTTAGAGGACTCACCTGATAATCGGACCTTTGCTTCAATCAACCAGCGAATATCTTCAGGAATTCCATGATTCATTAACAATCTCAATCTTGCACATCTAGCACGGTAAATTTTTGTAATCGCATTCTGAGGCAGAGCGGGAAAATACTTTTTCGATTTTTCAAGATTAGTGTCCATTTTCAAATGAGAATTGGAAGATAGATTCAAAGAATTGCACAGATATATACACAGATATCAGTAATTGTGGGAAACTGAAAGAACCGACTTAAGTCACGGAGTACCGTTATCCGCCATTTGACCGGGGTGAGATAAACTAGCAAAAATCACTAAAAAAGAAACACAAAAACAATGTGAGAAAAAAAATAATCAACCTTTATCTACAAGATCATTCCAACCAGTTGATTCATTTTCACTAGGAAAATTATCAAAGTAAGCTTTCAAACGATGTCCATTTTCCTTAAAATCATTGTCATTCATTGAATTCTCAATATCACAGGCCCCATAAGGATTGCTCCATCTTGGTCTTAGCTCTCTAGGGACTGCATAGAGTTGAGAATTATAAAACAAAACTTTTTGACCAGTGTCAATTTTTTGACAATTTTCACAAGTTTTGCAGAATGCATGTGTGTCCTTGAACATGGTGGGCCAATAAAATCCATTTTGTAAGATTTTAGCAGTTGTCTTTTTTGACGAGAAATAACTGCCACATGCTTCAGAATGACAAAGTTTAATGACACTACTTACCTCATTGTCAGGAATGAATCTTTGAAATATTTGATCAGGACAATATTTGAATAAGTTAGGGTCATCACAATAAAAGTTCTTCACTTCGTTCAAAAACTTTTCTTTGTCTTGAATACTCCAATCAGTTGGCAAATCTCCTAAAGCAAGAAAATTGATATTTTTATCATACCAAGGCATTGGACTAAGAGAAAGTAAGGATTCGTTAGGAAAGTAATCATCGATTGGTGTGATGTTAGATGTCGAATCTGTTGTCAATGTTGACAAAAGATTTACATCAACATTTTCGGTGCTTGTTTCATCCATGATTTCTTCCTTAGAATAAATCATTTGCAAATCTTCAGTTTCATCCAACTCATTTTTACTTAAAGTAGATGCAAGTTGATCATAAACTAGTTCGTCAATATGATCTACTTCTTGTAAATCATTATCATCTCCAGGTTGCTTGCAAATGTTGAAAATATTCATCTCCAATGTCATGTTTCCAAATGATAGCTTCATCAGTCCATTCCTACAATTAATCAATGCATTAGAGGTTGCAAGAAACGGACGTCCTAAAATAACAGGAAATGAATTACATGCTTCAACAGGTTCTGTGTCCAAGACAATAAAATCCACAGGATAAATGAATTTATCGACTTGTACTAACACATCTTCAATTATTCCTCTAGGCACTTTTACAGATCTATCGGCAAGTAAAAGAGATATAGAAGTTGGTTTTAACTCACCTAGATTGAGACTTTGAAAAACTGAATATGGAAGTAGATTCACACTAGCACCAAGATCAAGTAAGGCTTTTTCAATTTTATGTTCTCCAATAAAGCAAGAAATTGTAGGACAACCAGGGTCTTTATATTTCAAAGCATTATTGTTCTGAAGAATAGCACTTACTTGTTCGGCTAGAAAGGCTTTCTTTTTCACATTCAGTTTCCTCTTCACAGTGCATAGATCTTTCAAAAATTTAGCATAGGAAGGAACCTGTTTAATAGCATCCAGCAAAGGTATATTGATCCTTACCTGTTTGAAAATTTCAAAAATTTCAGAGTTGTGATTGACTTTTCTTTGTTTGGTCATGGCTTGAGGAAATGGAAGTGCTGGCGGTGAATCAGTCGTTTCTTTGCAATTTTCAGATTCATCCCCTTCCTTACCCTCAGAGATTGACTCATCATCTTTCTCATAAGGTTCAAGAGAGGGTTTTTCAATAACCTTACCACTGCGCAGAGTAGTGACTGATTTGATTTGATCCATATGTTGGCTTCCGGAACTACTTGCATTTGCATTGTATTGCCCCTTGGGATTTTGTTGTGGTTGAGATGGAAACTTACCTTTCTCTTGGAAACTAAGAGCAGATGTTAATTTTGCAAGAGTATCTTTAAAATCTGTCATGTTTTGAACAAGTTGAGTGTTGATTATCTCTTGCTTTTCAATGAATGCATGCAATGTTTCCTCAAGATTTCTTCTAAGAGGTGGAGCATAAGGAGGTGCATATCCATGAGAATTTTGGAAATTATGGTGTGCTTGAAATGGTGGTTGTGAAGTTTGTGCATTGTTGTTCTCACTCTTCCAACTGAAATTTGGGTGATTCCTCCAACCAGGGTTGTATGTTTGGGAGTATGGGTTATGGTTAGCCCTTTGAAAATTGTTTAAAGCATGGGCTTGTTCATGGAGACATTCTTTAAAAGAAGGCAAGGTTGGACAATCGTTGGTTGAGTGTTCATTTGTTTCACAGATTTGACACACAATGTTTTCAACAGATTTTAATTGACCACTCTTTTTTAATTCTAGTGCCTCGACTTTTCTAGCTAAAGATGCAAATTTAGCTTGAAGGTCATGATCTTCCCTAAGGTTGTACATACCTCCACTAGATGTATGAGGTTGAGTTTTACTCGGTGCCTCATATGTACCTGCAGTGTCCCAATTTTGAGCATTTTCAGCTAACAAGTCTAAGTACTCCATTGCTTCATCAGGGTCTTTATCTTCAAAAGTTCCATTGCACATCAATTCAACCATTTGCCTATCTTTAGGTGTTAACCCTTCATAGAAATGTGAAACCATTCTCCATGTTTCAAAACCATGATGAGGGCAAGTACTAAGCAAGTCTCGATACCTATCCCAACATTTATAAAATGTTTCTCCTGGTTTTTGAGTGAAAGTGGTGATTTGTCTCTTGAAAGAGTTTGTTCTATGAGATGGGAAAAACTTCTTTAAAAACTGTTGTTGCATTTCATCCCAAACACGAATGGATCCTGGTCTCAAATTTTGTAGCCATGTTTTAGCTTTATCTTTTAATGAAAAAGGGAAAAGCTTTAATCTGATGGTGTTCATGCTACAATTTAAATTATTATATGTGTTGCAGACCTCTTCAAATTCCCTTAAATGCAAGTACGGATTTTCCAATTCTAAACCATGAAAAGAAGGTAAAAGTTGAATAATGCCTGGTTTAAAATTAAAATGAGATGCATCGGGAGAAAAAACTATGCATGATGGTGCACTTGTTCTTGTGGGATTCATGTGGTCTCTAAGTGTTCTAGCACGGTTATTCTCATTATTTTCATTATGAAGTGATTGATTATCTTCTTCGGCCATATTTTCTGAAAATGATGAGGATACCCTACAAAGTCTACCACTTGATGTACGTGACCACACTCTCATGCACGTGTAGGAATAAAATAAAAGAAAGAAGAAAACAAAAGAAGAAGAAACAAGAGAAAAGAAACAAAGTTATATACAAGAAAAGTGAAAAGAGAAAATAAAATAAATATTATAATTTATACAAGGACTTACCTCCCCGGCAACGGCGCCAAAAACTTGACACGACTAAAAGGTTGATGTCTTCTCCCAAGTGTAGGAGTGTCGAAGTAATAAATAACCCAGCAAGACCGGGGTCGAACCACAGGGAGGTTAATTGTACAAATTATAAACAACAATTATAAACAACAATAATAGTAATAACGATAATAATAATAATAATAATAATAATAATAATAATAATAATAATAATAATAATGAGAAGAAGAAGAAGATGATGATGATGAGAACTTAGAGATGAAATATTAATGTAAGGATTAAACAATAATAATAACAAATGTCAAGGTTAGAGGTTCCACTAATGGTATATCAAACAAGTATAGTATAAACTCTTATTATTGAATTGGAAACCACACACAAAGGAGGTTCCAATCAGATTATATATTGTTAACATGATTACATTAGTCATCTTATTCAATTAATGCTAATACTTGTAAATCTCGTCAAGCATTCATGATTATAACTTATGTTAACAACAAATCAAGTTCCTTTCATAGCTCAGGTGTCGGTTATACCATACATTATGGGCTATGAAAGTGCCAAGCATTTGTTGTACCAAGTGTTATACAACATAAATCAAGATTAATCATTTAACAAGCAAAGTATTAAAGAGTGAACAAGATAACAAATATAAAACATGTTAGTATCAAACATTAAAGTCCATATTAAGTTTACACTATACTTATTCTTCCACCATTAGTGTAACCTTTTCACCTTGACATAATTAACTTAGCTAGACATAATGAAAGAAAGGAAAACAAATAAACAAAATAAGAACATAAAAGTTAACTAAGTAAAGGAAAGGAAATGAAAGGCATAAACTTGATATTAATGAAAGTAAAGCATAAACATTACAAAAAATACAAAGAGAGAAAGGAAGAGCATGATCTTGATCTGGAAACCAAGATGCCTAAATGCATGGCAAATGCCTCCTTTTATAGGCCAAAATTGGGAACTATTGATTTGATGACTAATTGATAAGTGGGTGGCCAACTTTTGACTTGGTGACAATCCTTATCTTCTCTTGTCTGCCCAAAACGTCATTGATAACGTCAAAACTGGAGCCAGGTGCAAACATGAAAGTTGTAGGCAATTGTCTCAGCTTTCTTGTGTAAAACATTCAGCTCATTTGGACTTCTAGAACTCCAGATATGGCCAAAATACCGAACAGTGCTCGGGCTGGAAGACAGATTCGGGCTTCTTTGTTGTTGCTACAATTTGGACTCGATAATGGCCTTTTTAGATCTTGGGCTCCATATGAAAGTTGTAGGCCTATGTCTTACCTTTCCATCCATATAAATTGGACCTAAATCTGAGATCTGTAGCTCCAGATATGACCCAATTACCGAATAGTGTTCCGGTTTGGATTGCACCGACATCTCTTCTCTAAGTTTGGCCATCTCTTTATCCTTGCAATTTAAGTTCTTCAAATCATCAATCAATCCTTTTATTTATGTGATAGGCCTGCATTAAAAATAGACATTTACCACAAATTATAGGTATCTTATATTATTAGATACATTATTATAAAACATATTTTAGTTAAGGAGTTATTGATACTTCAAGTGCAAAATGATGATATAAAACCATGATAAAAATGCACTTTTAAGTACTAATCAATAATCTCTACAATCTAGGTGTGATTGGAAAGTATCAAAGTTTTTTATATACCACAAGAGTCCTTTCCTTCCTAGTTTTGGGTTTGTAACGGGAATGACCACATGTCATTGATTAGTACTTAAAAATGCATTTTTATCAAAGTTTTATATCATCATTTTGCACTTGAAGTATCAATAACTCCTTAACTAAAATATGTTTTATAATAATATATCTAATAATATAAGATACCTCTAATTTGTGGTAAATGTTCATTTTAAATGCAGGCCTATAACATAAATGAAATGATTGATTAATTAATTTAAGAACTTAAATTGAAAGGATAAAGAGATGGCCAAACTTAGAAAAGAGATGTCGGTGCAATCCAAACCGGAAGACTGTTCGGTAATTGGGTCATATCTAGAGCTATAGATCTTAGATTTAGGTTTACTTTATATGGATGGAAACGTAAGATATAGGCTACAACTTTTATATGGAGCCCAAGATCTAAAAAAGCTATTTTCAAGTCCAAATTGGAGCAACAACAAAGAAGTCTGAATCTGTCTTCCAGCCCGAGCACTGCTCAGTGTTTGGCCCATATTTGGAGTTCTAGAAGTCCAAATAAGCTGAATTGTTTATAAACGAAAGATGAGACAATATCCTACAACTTTCATGTTTTCGCTCTAATGTTGATGTTATCAATGACATTTTGGTCAGACAATAGAAGATAAGGATTGTCACCAAGTCAAGAGTTGGCCACCCACTTATCAATTAGTCATCAAATCAATAGTTCCCAATTTTGGCCTATAAAAGGAGGCATTTACCATGCATTTAGGCATCTTGGTTTCCAGATCAAGATCATGCTCTTGCTTTCTCTCTTTGTATTTTTTGTAATGTTTATGCTTTGCTTTCATTAATATCAAGTTTATGTCTTTCATTTCCTTTCCTTTACTTAGTTAACTTTTATCTTATTTATGTTTTTATTTTGTTTATTTATTTTTCTTTCTTTCATTATGTCTAACTAAGTTTATTATGTCAAGGTGAAAAGGTAACACTAATGGTGTAAGAATAAGTGTAGTGTAAACTTAAAATGGACTTTAATGTTTGATACTAACATGTTTTGAATTTGTTATCTTGTTCAGTCTTTAACACTTTGCTTGTTAAATGATTAATCTTGATTTATGTTGTATAACACTTGGTATAACAAATGCTTGGCACTTTCATAGCCCATACTGTATGGTGTAACCGACACCTGAGCTATCAAAGGAAGTTGATTTGTTGTTAACATAAGTTATAATCATGAATGCTTGACTAGATTTACAAGTATTAACATTAATTGAATAAGATGACTAATGTAATCATGTTAACAATCTATAATCTGATTGGAACCTCCTTTGTGTGTGGTTTCCAATTGACTAGTAATAGTTTATACTATACTTGTTTGACATACCATTAGTGGATCCTCTAACCTTGACATTTATTGTTATCGTTGTTAAATCTTTACATTAATATTCCATCTCAAAGTTCTCATCTTCTTCTTCTTCTTTTTCTTTATTACTACCTCAAAGTTCTCATCTTCTTCTTCTTCTTTTTCTGTACTACTACTACTACTACTACTACTACTACTACTACTACTATTATTATTATTATTATTATTATTATTATTATTATTTGTACAATTAACCTCTCTATGGTTCGACCTCGGTCTTGCGGGGTTATTTATTACTTCGACACTCCTGCACTTGGGAGAAGACATTAATCTTTTCATCGTGTCAGTCATGCACTCGGTTAGCTCAGTATTTTTAAGGTAGTATAACATACAGAAATTAGGGCACATGTTAATTTTTTAGTATCCTAAACCAAAGGGTTCCATTATGGACTTTACAACATAGAAGTTTTCTTTCAGTTTGTTCCCTATAGGTAAAATGCTTCTCACCAATTTCATAATTTTGTCATACTAGCTTCACTCAAACCATGATCTGACTTAATGGTGAACACCTATGCTACTATCGATAATTTACCGTAGTTCATGCAACCATCCTATAATGGTTTGTCAGAATCTTTCAATAGATCAAAAAACATTGCTGCATCTATATTAGATTCTTCTTCTACGATTAGATATTGACTGATATTACCTTCATTCATTATAATTGCATCCATAACTATATTTCTGTAAGGATTACTATTGTTATTTTCAACTTTATGCATGCTGCTAGGACTAGAAGTTAATCCAACTATCCTTTCTACCATGCTCTCATTAGGAACAAATAGCTCCCTATATATATACCAACATAAGTAATCCTTCATGAACCCTTTGGTTAGAAGATGAATTGTTACAACATCTTGATATAAAATCTTTTTATTTTTACACTTCATACATGAACCTAATATCGCCATCAGTAAAATTTCTCAGAACAGATGTTGTCAAATTATTAAAATCCTGAACCCCATTACAATAATTCATCCTTTATAATCTTTAGGGTAAGTCTTGATACATCCATAAATGATTATCTATAACTTCTATCAAACCTCTATAAAATTATGATGATAATATGTATTAATTAACTATGTAATGTAAATAAATTTATAAAAATATTGGCTGCCTGACATTATCCAACAAATTAAAAAATTGCTTATGTTAACTATTTATTATCAATTATCAATGTCCATACAAATTTATATATATATATATATATATATATATATATATATATATATATATATAAATTTACAAAAATCACAACTTCTCAATAGAATTGATAAAAATTAAAACGAGCCCGTTAAACAAGCTATTATTTATTTCATCACAATACATCTAATTTGGTGTAATTCAAACAAAATTTTAACAATTTACAAACAAATAAAATTTAACAAAATCTAAAACAAATGATAACAACTACAAAATTATACATTCATACTACAAGTTTCTTTAATAAATAACAATAAAAAAAAGTATATACGTTAACAAAATAGATATACTAAAAAAAATAAAAAAAATAAAATTAACATTTAAATGTTAAAAATAAAGGATAGATTTATAACACAATCAAAAGTTGATGTCTTATTCTAAGTGTAGGAGTGTCAAAATAATAAATAATCCTGTAAGACCGGAGTTTAAGTACATGGAGGTTAACTATATAACTTATAAATAATATTATATATAACTTAACAAAGAGTTAATGAGATATATGAGATGTGATAATGATGAAAAGATTAAACAATGAAAAAAACAGTTGTCAATGTTAAAGGATCTACTAATGGTATTTCAAATAAATATAATATAAACTGTTTTTATTAGTCAACTAGAAATCACACATAAAGAAGATTCCAATCAATTGATTTTTCATTAATAGTTCATTATAAATTATTCACATGATCATATTAATTGTCATAACTTAATTTTTGATAACATTAAGAAAATTGAAGATGAATGAAGAAAAAAATAAAATGAACAAAAATTAAGGTTTGGATCAAGACAACACAAATAGAAAGCTTTGAGGGGTTAATCATGTTGGATTTATGACTTTGGAAGTTAATGTTGAAAGAAATTGAAAGAATTAACTAGTATGGGGTTTCAACTAAACTTTGATTAGGTTTAATTAATGATATCGGGAGTTTAATTGAAGAACGGATAAGGTTGAGGACTTACTTAGGCTTAGAATTAGTATAATTAATGAAATCATGGGCATAATTGAATAAATATTAAATTTATAAGTTAATTAAGAGAAATATTACAAGTGATTAAGGTCCAAGGACCATTTTGGAAAAAGAGCTGAAATTTTGTCCTAAGCCCAATTAAACAATGTTGAAACTCGAAGGACCAAATTAAGAGATTGTCATTTCCAAAAATGACATCATTTATCATTTACATTCTTCATCTTCTTCCCTATGAAAATAGAGGAAGCTCCTTGTGACCAAACAATAGTATAGAACACCACTAGACATACTGCGGTGCACACAACCTCCACCACTAGCTGCTCAGTTTGTGTTTATATCGCTATAAGAACAAACCATTGATGCGTAAAGGAAACCACTTATAAGTTATTTCTCATGAACATCACTGCCCCAGGAAGGTAACGATCAAGATAAGATATCCAAGTATTAGTGAAACACCAGCATATCTCCTATAAATACAGAGCTGAAGGGGAGAAGATAGATGAGAAAAAAATAAAAAGGACCTGATTAATAAAACAATCACAAGCAGAGAGAAGGGAGACCGAACAAAAAAAAAAAAGAAGTCAAAAGAAGGAGGAAAAAGAGAGAATTATCTCGGAGTGCTCGATTGTTGCTATCGCCCTTGTCTTTGTCATCATTAGGTAAGGCCTTTTTTTTTCTCTTTGTTTATACTTATTTCATTACGAAAGAAAGAAAACAGGGTGAGGTAATTTAATTACCATCGCCCTATATAGTGCACACGTGGTTTGAATTATGCGTGCCTGTTGCCTAGCCACGTTATTGGTTTGGGCCAGTGACTGGGTTGGGCTGGGCTAGTTGAGTCCAACTCATCTCATGCATACTAGGCTAGACTCAGCCCTTTAAAAAAATGAGTGGCCCGGGTTTGGGTTTTAGGCCCAGCTAGCCCAAAGTGTGCTTGTTATGCGTGTTTTTAGCAAAATACACCCTTATGCCTTGACCATAATTTTTATACTCATGTTAGTTTGATATTTGATTTCGATATTAGAAAATTTCAAAAATATTTAGGAATTGTTTTTCAATTATTTGTGGCCCCTCACACTTTGATTTATTTTTTTTCTTTGTGTTTTGTATTTGTTCTTGTTTATATGCTCAATCTATGACCTATTATTGTTAAATGCAAATCTGTCATGCAATGTTTTTATATTTCGATCTAAAAATGGTCAATAAAAATAAAGGATAAATAAGAAAAATTGCATGGAAAATTTCTTCTGCAAATTCACTTTTCTTAGCGAAAATATTCACTAACGCCAGAGTTAGAAGTATCTTACATTTTTGGATTTATGCAATATTTACCAACACCAAAGTTGAAAAAATTGGTATGAATTGTTCACTAATACTAGAGTCAGGAACATGAAAGGAAGGATAAAAAAGAAAAAAAAAAGAAATTCTTAGCAATTTTAGACAAAACCAGCAATGCAGCTTGCCTTGGGTAGGATGCTTAAGGGGTGATAACATATTTTCTTTTACGTAACCAATCACGTACCATAAAATCTATGCTGAACAGTTAAGGTTTTTAGTGACCATTATACTAAGTGGCTACTCCTTTTCCCCTAAAAGGTTAATATGTCAGATTTTTTTTTTTTTCAATTGAGTGATATATTTTATTAATCAGTTGTTGCAATGTCCGGGTGTAACATTAATTATCTCATTTAAGTAACACCAAATTTTTAAATATTTTCAGGAGTTCATAATGCTAACTTATATTAACAACAAATCAAGTTCTTTTCATTACACATATATAGTTTATACCATACGGTTGATTATGAAAGAGCCAAATATTTGTTTTACCAAGTGATATACAACATAAATTTAGATTAACCATTTAACAAGTAAGGTATTAAGAATTAATAAGATAAAAATGATAAGACATGTTAATAGCAAGTTATTTAGGATATAATCATTGAAGTCCATATTGAGTTTATATTATATTTATCCTAATACTATTAGTGAAACCTTTTCACCTTGATATAATAAACTTACCTAAACATAATGAAGAAGAAAAACATAAATAAACAAGAGGAGAGCATGGTTATATAAGTATAGTAAAGGAAATGAATGGCATAAACAATAGATTAATAAAAGCAAAACTTAAGTATTATAAAAATATATAAAAAAAGAGTAAGAAAATGATATTGATTTGAAAACTAATATATTTAAATGTATGGAAAATACCTTTATTTATAAACCAAAATTAGAAATTATTAATTTGATGACTAATTATTGAGTAGGTGGCCACCTCTTAACTTTGTAACTATCCTTATCTTCTTGTCTACAGAAACTATTATTGCTAATGTTAGAATTTTAATAGATAGTTTTCATAAAAATTCTGAAAAATTGTCTCAGCTTTCCAACAAAATAATAATAAGGTCATTTGGATTTTTATAACTCGAGATACGGACTGAACACTAAATAGTGTCTAGGCTGCAGGACAAATTCAAACTTTCTTCTAATGCTAAGATTTGGATTTCCAAACAGCAGAATTAAGACTTGAACTCTCATAAATGTTTTATGTCTATATCTTAGATTTCTAGCCATATAAACCAAATTGAAATCCAAGATCTATAACTCCAGATATGACCCAATGACTAAATAGTATTCCAGTTTAAATTGAATCAGCATCTCTTTTCTAAATTTAGCATTTTCTTTGTCCTTTTACTTTCATTAGTTAATCACATCTATCAATCCTTTGAATTGTGAGATATGTCTGCATTTAAAATGAGTATTTACCATAATTAAAGTTATCTTATATTAGACTTGTTATTATAAAACATGCTCTATTTAAGGGGTTATTAATATTTCAAGTGCAAAATGATGATATAAAATCTTTAGAAAAATACACTTTTTAAGTACTAATCAATTTACTTACAAAAAATAATAAAATCCATAATAAATTAATCAAAGAACATATGTTGTGATCATGTACAAAAGTATAAGAAACTTGAGTGTTTGTGTTGAGAACAGGGGGATAATTGAAATGAGTGGTTGGTTACGGTTTGAGAGGGGAGAGTTGGGATGAGAAAGAAAAAAGAGAAATAAAAGAGAAGAGAGTTGGCAGAGTATGTATATATTGGCTTTTACTAATGAAATCACCAATGGACACGTGTTAGTATACCTGTCGATGAAATAGGTCACATCACTATACGAAGATCTTGGTTTGAATCCCTTTGTCATTTCATCGGTAAAATCTTTAGAAAAATTTTTATATCATCACACTATTTCTTTTCTTTCTTTTTTTAAATTACATAGATTTCATTGCCCATTCCGTTGGTATATGCCATTCGAATGGCCAATGAAATCTATGTCGTCAATAGTTATTACTGACAACAAAAATCTATTGGTATAGACTAATAAAATTAGAGATGGAATTGTATTTGTCAGTTAAAATTACCGACCAAATAATTTTATTATTAATTCCATAGGTTTTCACCGACTTTCTAGTAATGAAAACTCCATTTCAAAACACAATTATTTTTACCACTATATTACATAAACATGTAATCCCAAAACTTTTAAATCAATTATGCTATCCCTTAAAATTTAGTACATGACTGGCCTAACTTTCCATTGATTTTTAAGTTATTGTTTTCATCATTTAATTATAATAAACACTTATTTTTGTATCATTTAAAGAAATTCACCCTTGATTATCCAATTTTCTAATTTTATTTTAAACACCAAATGGGAGGAAATTTGCAACATAACCGACCAAAAATATCTTTCAAATACCATTTCTCAAAGCCATACACTAACTAAACATTCAATTTCACAAGACTTCAATCAATTTAACCAATTGTTTCATGTTTTCACTCTACTAAACAATTATTTCATGTCAAATGGCCATTTTACAATTAATTTATCATTTCTCATGACTTTCACTCAAGAACCCTAGAGATGAAATTTGGGATTTCATTCCCTTTTTATGGCAACATACAAAACAAAAGAATTAAGTTATGAGAACACATTACCACTATGCTTGGAGCAATTTGAAAGATTCCTTTGCAAGCTTTCTTCCAACTCTTCTTCCTTCTTCGATTACAAAGCTTTCCCTCCAACTCTCCTAACTCGTTTCTCTCTCTAGAATCGCATTCTTAGATTGTCTTTCCTAGCCGAAATCACTCTCCAACACTCTCTAAGCCCTTAACTTGAAAAACAAAATCATAAATTTGCAAGGAAATGAGAAGATTAGAGCTTCATTTCCCTTTTAAGGGCTGGCGGAAGCTACAGTAACAAGGGGAGGCAGCTTTTTTTTATTATTATTAAATTACCACAGTACCATTTTTATATGTCCACGGGTTAATTTCTGTATTTTACATGGACATTGGTATTTTTTTAAAACTCTTTAATAACTAGTTCACGCTATCTATTCTTTTACATTGCAAAAAAATTGGGTCTAACCTGTAGTGAAGCGAGTTTATTATGTAGTTTGCAAGCAAGAACCGAACTTCTTTCGCTCTTTCTTTGTTTGAAAACAGGCCTCTTCGAAATCCATGTTCTCTTGAATCTTATTACATGATGAGTAATCACAACTTGACACAGCCAAACCACAAGGGACGCTACAGTCATGGCACAACCATTCACTAACTTCCGGATTAACTATCAAAACATAAAAAAGAAGAAGCAAACACAATCTGCAGGGAAACAAGAGTTTCACAGTACAAATTATGCAGCTATATTATAGCGAATGTGCTTAAGTAGCACAGGGATCACAATATCGGGAGAGCTCAACTGAGGCAGGTGGCCATCAGATGACATGACTTCAACAATGGACTCACCCCCAAGATTTTGGTGCAAATGTTCAGAGGCAACCACAGGCACAGCCAAGTCCTTCATGCTCTGCAGGATGTGACAGGGCACTGTGACCATATGTAGGATTGCCCTCATGTCACTGTGGAAGATGGTCTGTGCCACGCTAAGGGCTATGTCTGGTCTCATATTGAAGAGCGTGCGGCTGAATTCTTGCACGGCTACTGAATCCATGTCTCCACCCACGGCTAGGGGGGCAAAACCGGAACACCATGCTTTGTAATTGTTTTGCATTGCTTCAAATAATTGGTCTAAATCTTCCTGCTCAAATCCTCCATAATAATCAACATCATTCAAGTACCTGATAAAAACAAAATTGAAAGGCCAAAATTCATTATTGATTTTGTTCTCTAGTATAAGTGATGGTAGCAAAAGATCCCTAATTTGCCTAGAGGCTAAGTGGGCGGGGGGCAGCCCACAAATCCAATCATGAGGAAATAGTATAAAATCATCATAAACAACTCTTTCCACTGCCTCAACTGAAGTGGCCACATGAACTTATTGCTTTTAAAATTAAAATCATTATTAATTGAAAAATAATAAACAAGAGAGCGACCTTTGGCAAGTTAGCCACATGTATTGAAGAAGTAAAAAAATGGACACTATATATAATCAACAGCACAACTCAGAAGAAGTCGTTTAACAAAATAAAAAAATAGACGTACGCGTCTTGAATTAAATTTTATTAGATCAATGACGTGTAATTTTTAACTACTGCTTGAATTTACCGATTACACATTCAAACATACTTCATAATTATTGCATTGTGAAGTAAAAAAAAAAAAAAGAGAGTGAAATTTATACATAATCAACCATGATGATCTAATAATTAGCAAACAAGCGCCGATGGAGTAACGTACCTTGGAGAAGCAGAAAGCATGACAATTTTAGAGAAGAGATCAGGGCGACTAACGGAGGCAATAACGCCGACCATGCCAGAAACGGAGTGACCAACAAAAATACAAGACTCAACATGCAGCTCCTCTAAAATGGCAAGTAAATCATAAGCAAAACCTTCGAGGGTAGAGTACCTATTGAAATCAAAGTAATCTGGATTTGTAGTACCAGCTCCCATGTTATCATACAGAATAACTGTGTACTCATCAACAAGGTGGGGAACTAAGTGCTTCCAGACAGACTGATCGGTCCCAAATCCATGAGCCAACACTATCACTTGCCGTCCTGAACCCAAGATCTTAGCGTTATGAGCTTCTTCTACAACACCCATCTAGTCTCTTTTCCTTGAAACTAGCTAATTCCTTGGACTCTTGTCGGATCGGTTAGTGTCTTAATGGTGTGAAGATAGAGTAGGCTTGTCGTTTTATACAACCATGAATGAAAGCAGGGACGGGCGCTATAATAAGGACCATATGTGTTGTATGGATATTTTATGATAAAAGATTTTTGGGTTCTTCTTTGGTGGTGCTGAAAGATGCAGCTGGGCAGGATTATATCTCAAATCTAACGGTTGTGGTCAGATAGCCAATTCTTCATGATGGGTCTAATTTCGATTTGGCGGTGATGAAGCTTTGATGCGAAAGACACCTGCTATGAATGTGATATACCAACCTTACAATTCCATTAAAAGGAAACTAACTGCATCGAAGCAAGTTGCACGGTAACTATTGAGATATGAGAAGTGTATCTGTTTTATTTATTAGGTGATGAATAGAAGAAATCAATTAATAATGGAGACGAATCATACAGCTAACTTCTCCAGCTCATTTTTCCTTTTAGCATTTTAAGAAAACGGTATAATTTTCATGTTTGTTATTTCACTTAATTAACCATATCAATTAATTTATTAAATTATAAAATATACATACATTTAAAATAAATATTTATTATAAATTAAATTTATATTATACTATTAAACTTATTATTATAAAACATATCCTAACTAAGAAGTTAGTGATATTTTAAATATAAAATAATAATATAAAACCATAAAAACAAATATTTTTAAATACTAATCACAAATAAAAAATATAAACGTATTGAGCTTAATTAAGGTAAAGGGTTCACATAAGTGATCAATTTTCTTCTTATTGATCCAGTGGTTGATAACACGATCAAAATATTGATATCTTCTTCCAAGTACAGGAGTGTTGAAGTAATAAATAACCCTGCAAAACTGGGGTTGAACCATATGGAGGTTAATTGTATAAATTTAACTAACAACAACAACAACAACAATAATAATAATAGAAGAAGAAGAAAAAAAAATTGATAAGAACTTTGAGATAGAAAATCAATGTGAGGATTAAATAATAATAACAATAAATATCAATGTTAGAGGATCCATTAATTGTATTTCAAATAAGTATAGTATAATCTCTTATCACTCAACTGGAAACCACACACAAAGAAGGATCCAATCAAATTATAAATTGTTAACATGATTACATTAGTTATCTTATTCAAATAATGATAACACTTATAAATGTTGTTATATATTCATGATTATAACTTATGTTAACAACAAATCAAGTTCCTTTCATAGCACAAGTGTTGGTTATACCATATTGTTGAGCTATGAAAGTACCAAGTATTTGTTGTACCCAATGTTATACAATATAAATCTAGATTAATCATTTAATAAGCAAAGTATTAAAAGTGAACAAGATAACAACTACAAAACATATTAGTATCAAACATTAAAGTCCATATTGAGTTTATACTATACTTATTCTTATACCATTAGTGTAACCTTTTCATCTGGACATAATAAACTTAACTAAACATAATAAAAGATATAAATATAAATAAACAAGATAAGAACATAAATAAGATAAAAGTTAACTAATTAAAAAAAAAGAAATGAGAAGCATAAAAAAGAGATTAATATAAGTGAAACTTAAGCATTACAATAAAGAGATAGCAAGAGCATGATTTTGATCTGAAAACCAAAATGCCTAAGTGCATGGTAAATGTCTCCTTTTATAGATCAAAATTGAAAACTATTGATTTGTTGACTAATTGTTGAGTGGGTGGCCACATCTTGACTTGGTGATAATCCTTATCTTCATATCTGAATAAAATATCATTGTTATTATCAGCATTTGGACAAACTTGAATCATGAAACTTCCAAGAAATTATCTAAGCTTTTTAGAAAGAAAAAAATTGAAGTCATTTGGACTTATAAAACTTGAGATATGGGCTGAACACTAAAGAATATTTGGGCTGCAAGAAAGATTCAAACTTCTACATTGTTGCTAAAATGTGGACTTCCAAACACCAAACAACAAAATTAAATCTTGCCTTCCTATGAATGTTTTAGGCCTATGTCTTATCTTTTCATCCATATAAAACAGGCCTAAATCTAAGTTCTATAGCTCTAATTATGATCCAATTACCGAACAGTATTTCAATTTGGACTAAACCAACATTTTTTTTCTAAACTTCACCCACTCTTTATCCTTTCAATTTCAGTACTTTGAGTCATCAATTAATCCTTTAAATTATGTAATAAGTCTGCATTTAAAATGAATATTTATCATAAATTAAAGGTATCTTATAGTATCAAATTTATTATTATAAAACATGCTTTAATTAAGAAGTTATTAACACTTCAAGTGCAAAATAATAATATAAAACTTTGATAAAAATATACTTTAAGTACTAATAAGTTGATATTCCTAAAAAGTTTTTAAAACTCGAAGATCCCTTTTCCTCTATAATACTAAAAGACAACTACACTAATGCTTTTTACATATCCTTTCAAAGAAAAAGATGAATGGTGCAAGATGAACCATTTTTTATGACTCCTATAAGCTATGTTTAAGTTTTTATTATAATTTCAATAATTTTTTAATATTTTGATTTTTGGTCTTAATATAATTTTTTTTTCTTTTTATTAGGTAACATTGGATGTCTTACTATCTCAACCAATAGACTTTTTATCTTTTGAGATAGAGCTTAAGGAAAATGAAAAATTAAAAGTCTTTGCTAGACAATATTAAGAAAGTTATGGTCATTTTTGCCTTTAAGAGCGTTGTTTTGAGCAATAAAGCCTCCGCTATAGAGAGAGAGAGAGAGAGAGAGAGGACATCAAAATTCTAAAAAATGATAATAATATTGTTATGAAGCCATTAAAAATAAAATAAAATGGAAAAATACACTAGTAAAAAGTTAACTTTTAAAAAATAATTTTTTTTACACTCATATGCATGTAAAAAAAAAAAAGAAGAGAAAGCACAATTTTATAAAATGAAAATAGAGATATTGTGAACCAAATAAAACTCAAATCAAATCAAATTAAAATAAAAAAAAATATATGAGTAAAAGTTGGTACATGCATTCGTAAAAAGATATATGAAATAAATATAATGCCATTTTGAATCCGTAAAAAAGAAAATTTGGAGCAAATAAAAAAAATGTATGAGAAAAAAATTTTGATTTCTAAAAATATTTTTCATGTATGCATAAAAAGGCAATAATATAATTAAAATGTAAATGAATATGAGTCCATTACAATGGTAGTAAAAACATTATTCATGGTACTTTGATATTTTTAATTTTATTCTTAATTAACCTTCAAATTTCTAGTTTTTTTTAATTTTACCCTTATTTCAACTGAATTTAGCCCTTGAATTTGTGCATCTTTTGCTAAAAGATTATTGATCTTGAATTTCTTCAATTTAGTTTTTAATTAACCTCTTGAAACTTTGATTTTCTTGTATTTGTGTCATTGATTTCACATAATAGGGCTTAAACAAATTAAATCTAGTTATCTAAAATTTCAATCTTTTCAATCAATCTTAAATCAAGCTTCCAAACTTATTTCACTAATTAATTCCATGATAAAATTTATTTGACCTCTTAAAAATATAACTATGTCCTTGCATCTAATTAAATTTTTTAATTTGATCTAAATTAATTATTAAACTCAATTAAATTCTGAATTGAGCCCATGATTAAATTAAATTGGCTTAATAAAATCTAATTAAGTTCTTAGACTTAATTTTTATACAAATTCATCAAATAGTTGTTTATTTGACCTTGAATCTCTATTGTCTTTTGATTTTGGGTACAATGAAATACAATTAGGCTTTCAATTCTATCCAAAATTGGGTTATGATACTAATTAATAATTTTTTATGCAACAAATCATTAAACCTTAGTTTCTTCTAAGATTAGAAAAATCAAACAATTATGAATCTGATATCTATTCTAGTAGTAAGTTGCAATGAAACATGCAAGCTTCCTAGTAATTAAATGAGATAATAATTAAAAATAGACATCAAAGAACATTCAATACTTAAAGTATAAATTGAACAATGAAAAAAAAAATAGACCTCATAGTTTTATTAACTTTAAGAGTTTCATTTTATTCGACCAAATCAAATTTAGTTACATGGTATTATTATGAAAATCATGAAGAAAAGGAAAGAAAATACTGAAGAGAAAAGAAAAAAAGAAGAGAAATGAGAGAGGTCTATTCTCTATTTTCTATTTTTACATGATTGTTTCCTCTTTAGAAGCCTACAGAATCTCTTAAAAATACTTTAAACATTATCTCCAATAATAACCATCATTTATGAATACATAATGAAATTATTAAATAATAACCATCCTTTAGCTGAAATTAATGTATCAAATTTGAAAGCTTCTAAAAATAAAAAAACATTATGTTAAAGAATATTCTAACTTGTTAGTAGTACAAGTGCAACGACTTTATGTTTATTTTCAATCTTGATGCGGTTAGTATCTCTCAAAACTCAAAATATGAAAGTTATAGAGATGTTTCTTAGGGTTCATAGCATTTTAAATCAATTATCCAACTAACTTTGTTTTGCTATCAACTTCATTTACATATAAAATTAAAATATGAAAATAATTAACATATTTAAACATCAAATAAGTATAAAACACTAAAAATTAAGGGAGAAAAATATAATATTATGCATTATCATCAATTACCTTAGGATCATATTTTTTTTTAATAATTGCTTTAGATCAGGTTATCATGAACCACAAGTAGTCTAAGTGTCCGATTACTTATATTAATTCACACGAACCATTAGTGAAATATCTCTTAAATTCTTTTAGGATATAGGGATTTTTATACATTTGAGTATTAGTTCTTTTCTTTTGTGTTTCTCAAATGTTTTGTAACTAATGTAGTTTTTGTACTATTTACTACACAAAAAATAAGAGGCATAACCTTTTGTTTTTAAAAAAACTTAAAAACCCTATAAATAATAAAATATCATTTTATCCCTAAATAATATCACTTATATTATTTTGAGATAATATTAGAAATTTAATAACTTTATAGCTATCTTTTATAAATCAACATATAAAAACAATTGTTTCCTTTAATAAAAAAAAACACAATATATATCAACATTAAGAGTTCTAATTAATATTTAGTCTTAATAGATCATTAACTATGAACATTTATAAATAATAATTTACTACAATAAAAATCTTATAATTATTATAACTTTATAATTTGTCTTGTAAAAATCTTTACTTTATATTCATTAATTAAATATTAAATTAATTACTCAATTATTAGATAAATATTAAAAATAAATAAATATTATTAATAAATTATATATATATATATATATAAATTTAAATTTAATATCACATATAACCAATTGGTTACCTTACATCTACTCTAACAATTTCAACATTCAAAAAATTTTATTTTCCGTAGAAATCCAGCATGGATAGATTCGTTCCCTTGACTAGATCTCCTAACCATCATGATAATCATATTTTTGTTTAGACTTGAATGCTTATGAGTCTTGCTCCGTACTTGTCATTTCGAACTTGTTGCTTTCCTTTTCTTTCCTGCGTGGGTTTTACCAAGACTTTGAAGATTTACCATTCAAATTTGCGTTTAATGGTTTTATTGAGAAAAAACATCACGAATAATAATGGATAAAAAATGGTTGAATAATTTCTTGAAATTCTAGAGTATATTACAAGAATTTGGAGGTTTTTATATATATATATATATAGAAGGGTACTTTTTAATCTTATTTTTCAAAATAGAGTAGTTATAATCTTCCTAATTTCTTGAAAAATTAGATTGAGGTTCACTCTCCTCTCCTCTCCTCTCCTCTTTAAACCATAATTAAAAATTATAATACTTGATTTTACTTTCAATGCTCCACACCCAATTAATAGCCAAACCAGACAACCGAAACAAAAAATATTGTATTCAATTAGACCATCTCTCATTTGTTATGAATTAACAAAAACAAAAGAGGAGATGAATTCATCTCTTTATAAATCATTGGTCATTAGAATTATGCTGAGATTTTTTTAATTAATTTTTTTTTAATTTTATTTTTAAATATTAGAATTATTGGGGATTAAATTTTATAATTTTTTATAATTTTTTTTATAGAGTTATTTTTGTCTTATAATGAGTTTGGTTGGTTAATTAAGTTTTTTTATTTTTTTATTTTTGTATTTAATTATTTTTTTATTTTCATCTTTCAATATTGTATTAATTAAGAATTAGACTCTAATTTATTTATATTTATTTTCTTTCAGGTTATCCCGGTCTCATGACTTAGATCGCATGCTTAACAAGTCAACTCGAGTTTACTTGGGTTTTTTTTATCTTTTTTTTTTGTTTTTATCCTTTAACATTAGATTGATTAGAAATTAAGTTTTATAATTTATTTTGATTTATTTTCAATAGTGTTTTCATGGTTTTATAATTCAAATCATAGGTTTGATGAGTTAACTTGAGTTTACGTTAGTTGTTTTTTGTGTTTTTTTATTGATTTTTTTTTAAATTTTATTCTTCAACATCAAGTTATTTTATAATTTATTTTAATTTATTTTTATGTGATTGTCGCACTCTCATTACTTAGGTTATAAGTTGAGTAGATTAACGTATATTGATTCGAATTTTTGTTTTTAATTTCATCCTTTAATATTGGGTTGATTAAGAATTAAATTTTATAATTTATTTTGATTCATTTTTTATGTAGCTATCAGAATCTTATCATTCGATTCATGAATTTTGTAGGTTAACTCGGGTTGGCACAAGTTAATATAATATATTGTCGTTTTGCTTTTGAAAAAAAATGTTATTTTGAACTGTTTTTAATCAAACTATATTTGTATTCATCATTCAAATTATTTTTGGGTTAGCTAAGGTTATTAGATTATATTAGGCCAACTCTCATATGATTTAAATTCTTTTATACTACAAAATAAATTAGCAATGCTTAGATCTTTTTTATATTAAAAAAATTGATCAAACCCACAATATAGCATGAGTAAATGATCTAATATATTATTAATTCGATCCTCATCATCTTTTATTTTATTTATTTATGTCCCATAAATTGATTCATTTAAAGATTTATTATTCATGTATTTTTTGACCTTTTAGAGGTCATCTCAATGTTCTCCCACAAAAAAAAATTATTTGCTTTATAGTTCTTCATTTAAATTTTATATCATATTCATTTTGATTTCATATAACAATATTAAAACAATCAATCATATCAAAATATGAAATTTCATGAACTATAAATCCAAATTTTACTATTATTCATAAGATTAAAGCATAAAGCATATATGACAACATAACTTTGGAAGATAACTAACCTTTTGAAGAGGTAACAAAATTTAAAAAATACCTTAGAACAAGTTATGAAGTTAGTCATCTAAAGATTATAAATTCTTATGAGTTTTTTTTTTCTTCTTAAAAAAGACAAAATCTTATGCTTTTTTAGTCTCCTAGAAAAGAAAATTTTATATGACTTATTTTGTCACTTTAAGAAGACAAATATATATTGTATTATCTTAATTTCTCAAAAACGTTTTATTTATAGAAAATATTTATACAATTTAGATGTATTTGGTATTATGTCTTATAATAATTTTTTCTTTTTGACTTCTCATGTTAATAATAAAAATGCATGGGATAGATGAGAATGTATGAATTAATATATGTATATTATTAAAGAAGAAAATGAAGCCCCCTCTCAGGAAAACAATGATATTCCCTCATTACCATCTTTATAAAGGATTAAAACTTAAAAACTAAATACTTTATAATAAAAAAAAATCCATGTCCTTTTGTAAAATCTAAAAGAAAGTTATGACTTCCATAAGATAATAATTCATTCCTCCAAATACTTGTTATGAATAGATTCACCTATGATTAAATGATTTTAAAACTATAAGTGAGTTTAACTCCATAATATTTAGAATTCTTCTCAATTAAAATCACATAAATAAAATATTGGTGCAAAGAGATGTTGAAGAAAACTTCCTATGCTTTTCATACTTATAATATGCTCTTGTAACAATAATATTATGAGCATGGTTTTATGAAATATTCTTAACTGATATCATGTATTCATATTTTTTAATATATTAATGACTTTAGATAAAATAAAATAAAAACTTATCAATCATAACCAAATACTTCAGTCATTCCTTAAAATGAATGCTATAACATATGATTCTTACAGGAATAGTTATGGAGGTGGTGTTAATGAATATCTTGTAATCAATTGTTGGTTACATATAATATTAACTTCGTTCATGTAAAATATATTTATTATTAATATATAAATGTTTATCTTTAATATTCTTTCACGTTTGATTTATAAGTTTTAAAATAAAGATAATGTTATTTGGATAAAAATTCTTTACAAATAAAATTATAAAGTGCTTATAATTATAATGATTCATATTTCATCATAGTATTGTTCCAAAATATTATTAATTAATGCTCTATTAAGTTTGAATATTAATTAGAGTTATTGATATTAATACATATTATGTTTTTTGTTAAATGAAAGGAAGCAATTATTCTTATAAGTCGAGGTCTGAGTTATACCTAGGACTATATTATAAATTCTTGTCAAATAACATGTATATTAAATTGACCAACTCAAGGACTTCATATGAAGAGATCACTCGTGTATATGAAAAGACTTACATGACAATATGTATGTAATTTTTAAATTTGAGATCAATATGTTAATTTTTGTAGGAAATGTTATATTTCAATACCAGCTTCATGTTGTCATAATCAAAGGTAACAAATAAATATATATTTAATATAACATAATCTATATGAACGTATTTGAGTGATCAAAAGAGGATTCACCACCTATATGAATTAAAGAAATTGACTACATATTTTCAAATAATATTGATTAAGAAATTCTTATACAAGATGGAATGAGATTTGAAAAAATATTTTAAATCTTATTCAAAGAATCAATAACTATGGTGTTAAAAAGATACATGATTTGACATAATAGACATATTTCATACTAAAAAAAACATTATTGATGAAACTATAATAATTACACTATTAAAATAGTCATTGAAAAGTTAAGTCAAACTATATTTGACTTTTATAATATTTAGAGTATTATGACACATTGCTCAACGGGGCTCTTGATCATAAAAAATGGGTCAATAATTTTTTTAATTGATAATAAGTTAAATCATTTAATTTGTTTAATCATATTTTATTTAAGATGATAATTTATACTTGAGCTAAAATTTAGAAACCTAATAGGTCATATAAATTAAGAATCATTGGCCACCAGATGTTAATACATTATAAATCTTGTCCCTAAAAATGAAAATAGTTGTTAGTGTCATGTCTATAACTTCACATATATTTACAAATAATTACATCATATAAATAAGTCACTTGTATGAAAATAAAGTCTTTCCGGTTTTAACTCTTATGATAATGATTTCTATTTCTTTTAACCCTCAATTAGGGTGGTTATCTTTTAAGAATTATAGCATACACCTGTCAAGATGAATTATCAATGATCTTCAATTAATCTTAAAATATATACCTCTACATATTGAATCATCCTTTTAGTAGTTGTATTTCTTAAAAAAGTGTCTGTATCCATTTTTTTAGATTTTTTTTCATAATACAAATGAATTACTTTGTTAAGTGGGTAATCCCACCTAACTCAATAAAAATTTTGTTAGAGTTTCTTGTATATAAGGCCCTACCTAATATTTAGTCTAAGCATTTATCCTGTAAGAAAGCCTCAACTTCTCATTAATATATTCCCAATTCATCAAATAACTTCACAAATAACCTTAACATGTCTTGTCCTATATTTTACCTTATATACAATTATTGATATGAACTAACCTGGTAACACAAATAATGGTGAAATTCAACAATCATTACCACATAATCCTCTAGAGTTACCAATTAGGCCAATTACAAGGTCAAGGGCTAAGAAGATATTAGACTAGTTGATACGACTAAAAGGTTGATGTCTTCTCCCAAGTGCAGGAGTGTCGAAGTAATAAATAACCCGGCAAGACCGGGGTCGAACCACAGGGAGGTTAATTGTACAAATTATAATAACAATAATACAACAACAATAACAACAACAACAATAGTAATAATAATAATAGTAGTAGTAGTAGTAGTAGTAGTACTAATAATAATAATAATAATAATAATAATAATAATAATAATAATAATAATAAAGAAAGAGAAGAAGAAGAAGATGATGATGATGAGAACTTGGAGATCAAATATTAATGTAAGGATTAAGCAATAATAATAACAAATGTCAAGGTTAGAGATTCCACTAATGGTATATCAAACAAGTATAGTATAAACTCTTATTATTGAATTGGAAACCACACACAAAGGAGGTTCCAATCAGATTATATATTGTTAACATGATTACATTAGTCATCTTATTCAATTAATGCTAATACTTGTAAATCTCGTCAAGCATTCATGATTATAACTTATGTTAACAACAAATCAAGTTCCTTTCATAGCTCAGGTGTCGGTTATACCATACATTATGGGCTATGAAAGTACCAAGCATTTGTTGTACCAAGTGTTATACAACATAAATCAAGATTAGTCATTTAACAAGCAAAGTATTAAAGAGTGAACAAGATAACAAATATAAAATATGTTAGTATCAAACATTAAAGTCCATATTAAGTTTACATTATACTTATTCTCACACCATTAGTGTAGCCTTTTCACCTTGACATAATTAACTTAGCTAGACATAATGAAAGAAAGCAAAATAGATAAACAAAATAAGAACATAAAAGCTAACTAAGTAAATGAAAGGAAATGAAAAGCATAAACTTAATATTAATGAAAACAAAGCATAAAAAATACAAAGAGAGAAAGGAAGAGCATGATCTTGATCTGAACACCAAGATGCCTAAATGCATGGCAAATGCCTCCTTTTATAGGCCAAAATTGGGAACTATTGATTTGATGACTAATTGATAAGTGGGTGGCCAACTTTTGACTTGGTGACAATCCTTATCTTCTCTTGTCTGCCCAAAACGTCATTGATAACGTCAAAACTGGAGCCAGGTGCAAACATGAAAGTTGTAGGCAATTGTCTCAGCTTTCTTGTGTAAACAATTCAGCTCATTTGGACTTCTAGAACTCCAGATATGGCCAAAATACCGAACAGTGCTCGGGCTGGAAGACAGATTCGGGCTTCTTTGTTGTTGCTACAATTTGGACTTGATAATGGACTTTTTAGATCTTGGGCTCCATATGAAAGTTGTAGGCCTATGTCTTACCTTTCCATCCATATAAATTGGACCTAAATCTGAGATCTGTAGCTCCAGATATGGCCCAATTACCGAACAGTGTTCCGGTTTGGATTGCACCGACATCTCTTCTCTAAGTTTGACCATCTCTTTATCCATGCAATTTAAGTTCTTCAAGTCATCAATCAATCCTTTCATTTTATGTGATAGACCTGCATTAAAAATAGACATTTACCACAAATTATAGGTATCTTATATTATTAGATACATTATTATAAAACATATTTTAGTTAAGGAGTTATTGATACTTCAAGTGCAAAATGATGATATAAAACCATGATAAAAATACACTTTTAAGTACTAATCACACCCCTCAACCAGCTTATTACTAGTCCCTAGTAATGAAAGCGTTAAAACAATTTGCAAATTTCACAAAGCAAGGTATTCATCATTTAACTTCCATTAATCTATCCAGATAAACAAACTCTTATTAAATTTATATATCTGCTCAATACCACTTAACAAGATATTAATAAACCTTTCTTTTGTGCTCAATGTATCAACACATAATTATGGGGCTTTTCTTGGAAGAAAACAAAATTTTTTTTCTAATGTTTAAGGTTAACTTCCTTGGGTTGGGATTACTATTTTTGTCTTTTTTTTTTTTAACTCTATATACATATACTTTAAAAACATCATGCATCTTTAACCCATGTAACGAGCTTTCAGCTAATGACTCCCAGACCAGTTGGTCTTAGGGCATTAAGTGTTAAGACACCCCTACGAGCTTAGTAACTCGGGTCGCAGATACTGATATGTAGATAGTGCAATGTTTGATTGCCTTAAGCTTTTCTCCTTAACCCATGTAACAAGCGTTGGGCCAATAGCTCCCAAGTCTGTTGACTTTAGGGTATTAGGTGTTAAAACACCCCTTCGGGCTTAATTGCTTAGGTTAGGGAGGCTACGAAACCAAACTTATCTACATTTTTATTATCATCATTTTGTTTTTTTCTTTTTCTTTTTTTTTTCATGTTTTTTTTTTTTTAATTATATACAATCCCTTTCCCTTAGTTGTTACCTTTAACAAAAGAACATAAATAATGTAATAATCCAATATGCAACCCACAATCATATGTTAAAGTGTGTGTGTGTAAATTAAGGTTTAAAAATACATGTTAAATAAGTATATGAGCAGAATTAAGTGGTAACAATACGAGAGTTTGTAAACCTGAATATTTCAGGAAGTATTATAATAGACCTTGTTAAGAATGGTTACTAAGATGCGTCTCAAGAGTCACTTTAACAAAAGAACTCCTTTACTCTGCCATCCTAGTAACAACAATTATGCACATGCTTTATGAAATGAAAAACAATTTTTTTTAATCAACTACTACCCTCCCCCCCCAACCAAAACGAGACATTGTCCTCAATGTTCTAAGGTAGAAAGATAGAGTATAGAAGATATCACCTGAAATAACGAACACTAACAAAACCTGAAACACACTAAAACAAAAATAAGAAATAAAAAAACACAATAATAAAACCAAAAGACACAAGTTTTTACAAACAAAAAAAATTCAAATCACAGTTGTGAATGTGGCTCACATCTTCCCTTGGTTTTACATCCAAGAACAGCTTAAACGCCCTCAATGGGTCGGGGATAAGCTTCCCATCCAGTTTTCTTAAAAACTGGCAAACAGGGTCTTTTTTAGTCAGATTCCCAAGACTAAGTCAAGTATGTTCTTTATGAAAATGAGTTCATAAGTCATGAATTACACGATGCTTATCTCGACTATGATGAGACTTAAGAGTCAATAGAAGATTATCTATAGACTCTCTGTGTTTTGAAATAAATCCCACCTTCTGACAATTTTCACAGTTTTTGCGGAATGCATCTGACTCCTTGAATATGATGGGCCAGTAAAATTCACTTTGTAAGATTTCTACAATCCTCTTTTTTGATGAGAAATGATCCCCACATGCCTTAGAGTAACAAAATTTAATGAAATTACTTACCTCATTGTCGAGAATGCATTTTTGAAATATTTGATCAGGACAATAATTGAATAAGTAAGGGTCATCCCAATAAAAATTTTGCTCGTTGCTCAAAAATTTTCTTTTGTCTTCAATACTCCAATGAGTTGGCAAAAATCCTAAAGCAAGAAAATTGATATTTTTAGCAAACCAAGGCATTGAATTAAGAGAAAGTAGAGATTCATCAGGAAAGTAATCATCAATTGGTGTGATGTCGGGTGTCGAATCTGTTGTCACTTTTGATAAAAGATTCGCATCAACCTTTTTGATGCCTTTTTCATCCTTGATTTCTTCCTGATTGGTCATGGCATGAGAAAATAGAAGTGCTGGCGGAGAATCAGTCGTTTCTTTGTAATTTTCAGATTCAACCCCTTCCTTTCCCTTAGAAATTGACTCATCATTTTTCTCATAAGGTTCAAGAGAGGGTTTTTCAATAACCTTACCACTGCGTAGAGTAGTGACTGATTTGACTTGATCCATGTGTTGGCTTCTGGAACTACTTGCATTTGCATTGTATTGCCCCTTAGGATTTTGGTGTGGTTGAGATGGAAACTTACCTTTCTCATGGAAACTGAGAGCAGATGTTAATTTTGCAAGAGTATCTTTAAAATCTGTCATGTTTTGAGCAAGTTGAGTGTTGATTGTCTCTTGCTTTTCAATGAATGCATACAAAGTTTCCTCAAACTTTCTTGTAGGAGATGGAGCATAAGGAGGTGCATATCCATGATAATTTTGGAAATTATGGTGTGCTTGGAACTGTGGTGGTGAAGTTTGTGCATTGTCACTCTTCCAACTGAAATTCAGGTCATTTCTCCAACCAGGATTGTATGTTTGTGAGTATGGGTTATGGTTGGCCCTTTGAAAACTGTTTAAAGCATGAGCTTGTTCATGGAGACATTCCTTAAAAGAAGGCAAGGTTGGACAATCGTTGGTTGAGTGTTCATTTGTTTCACAGATTTGACACACAATGTTTTCAACAGATTTTAATTGACCACTCTTTTTCAATTCTAGTGCCTCGACTTTTCTAGCTAAAGATGCAAATTTGGCTTGAAGGTCATGATCTTCCCTAAGGTTGTACATACCTCCACTAGATGTATGAGGTTGAGTTTTACTCGGCGCCTCATATGTACCCGCGGTGTCCCAATTTTGAGCATTTTCAACTAACAAGTCTAAGTACTCCATTGCTTCATTAGGGTCTTTATCTTCAAAAGTTCCATTGCACATCAATTCAACCATTTGCCTATCTTTAGGTGTTAACCCTTCATAGAAATGTGAAACCAATCTCCATGTTTCAAAACCATGATGAGGGCAAGTACTAAGCAAGTCTCGATACCTATCCCAACATTTGTAAAATGTTTCTCCTGGTTTTTGAGTGAAAGTGGTGATTTGTCTCTTGAAAGAGTTTGTTCTATGAGATGGGAAAAACTTCTTTAAAAACTGTTGTTGCATTTCATCCCAAGCACGAATGGATCCTGGTCTCAAATTTTGTAGCCATGTTTTAGCTTTATCTTTTAATGAAAAAGGAAAAAGCTTTAATCTAATGGTGTTCATGCTACAATTTAAATTATTATATGTGTTGCAGACCTCCTCAAATTCCCTTAAATGCAAGTATGGATTTTCCAATTCTAAGCCATGAAAAGAAGGTAAAAGTTGAATAATGCCTGGTTTAAAATTAAAATGAGATGTATCAGGAGGAAAAACTATGCATGATGGTGCACTTGTTCTTGTGGGATTCATGTGGTCTCTAAGTGTTCTAGCACGGTTATTCTCATTATTTTCATTATGAAGTGATTGATTATCTTCTTCGGCCATATTTTCTGAAAATGATGAGGATATCCTACAAAGTCTACCACTTGATGTACGTGACCACACTCTGATGCACGTGTTGGAATATAATAAAATGAAGAAGAAAACAAAAGAAGAAGGAAGAAAACAAAATAAAAAGAAACAAAAAAAAAAGAAACAAAGTTATATACAAGAAAAGTGAAAAGAGAAAATAAAATAAATATTATAATTTATACAAGGACTTACCTCCCCGGCAACGGCGCCAAAAAACTTGACACGACTAAAAGGTTGATGTCTTCTCCCAAGTGCAGGAGTGTCGAAGTAATAAATAACCCGGCAAGACCGGGGTCGAACCACAGGGAGGTTAATTGTACAAATTATAATAACAATAATACAACAACAATAACAACAACAACAATAGTAATAATAATAATAGTAGTAGTAGTAGTAGTAGTAGTACTAATAATAATAATAATAATAATAATAATAATAATAATAATAATAAAGAAAGAGAAGAAGAAGAAGATGATGATGATGAGAACTTGGAGATCAAATATTAATGTAAGGATTAAGCAATAATAATAACAAATGTCAAGGTTAGAGATTCCACTAATGGTATATCAAACAAGTATAGTATAAACTCTTATTATTGAATTGGAAACCACACACAAAGGAGGTTCCAATCAGATTATATATTGTTAACATGATTACATTAGTCATCTTATTCAATTAATGCTAATACTTGTAAATCTCGTCAAGCATTCATGATTATAACTTATGTTAACAACAAATCAAGTTCCTTTCATAGCTCAGGTGTCGGTTATACCATACATTATGGGCTATGAAAGTACCAAGCATTTGTTGTACCAAGTGTTATACAACATAAATCAAGATTAGTCATTTAACAAGCAAAGTATTAAAGAGTGAACAAGATAACAAATATAAAATATGTTAGTATCAAACATTAAAGTCCATATTAAGTTTACATTATACTTATTCTCACACCATTAGTGTAGCCTTTTCACCTTGACATAATTAACTTAGCTAGACATAATGAAAGAAAGCAAAATAGATAAACAAAATAAGAACATAAAAGCTAACTAAGTAAATGAAAGGAAATGAAAAGCATAAACTTAATATTAATGAAAACAAAGCATAAAAAATACAAAGAGAGAAAGGAAGAGCATGATCTTGATCTGAACACCAAGATGCCTAAATGCATGGCAAATGCCTCCTTTTATAGGCCAAAATTGGGAACTATTGATTTGATGACTAATTGATAAGTGGGTGGCCAACTTTTGACTTGGTGACAATCCTTATCTTCTCTTGTCTGCCCAAAACGTCATTGATAACGTCAAAACTGGAGCCAGGTGCAAACATGAAAGTTGTAGGCAATTGTCTCAGCTTTCTTGTGTAAAAAATGCAGCTCATTTGGACTTCTAGAACTCCAGATATGGCCAAAATACCGAACAGTGCTCGGGCTGGAAGACAGATTCGGGCTTCTTTGTTGTTGCTACAATTTGGACTTGATAATGGACTTTTTAGATCTTGGGCTCCATATGAAAGTTGTAGGCCTATGTCTTACCTTTCCATCCATATAAATTGGACCTAAATCTGAGATCTGTAGCTCCAGATATGGCCCAATTACCGAACAGTGTTCCGGTTTGGATTGCACCGACATCTCTTCTCTAAGTTTGACCATCTCTTTATCCATGCAATTTAAGTTCTTCAAGTCATCAATCAATCCTTTCATTTATGTGATAGACCTGCATTAAAAATAGACATTTACCACAAATTATAGGTATCTTATATTATTAGATACATTATTATAAAACATATTTTAGTTAAGGAGTTATTGATACTTCAAGTGCAAAATGATGATATAAAACCATGATAAAAATACACTTTTAAGTATTAATCACTAGTTCAAGATATTTGGACCCTGACAAGTGTTTAGATATCAAAAAAGGATGAATATACTTTAATTAATGTGATCAAGAAAGAAGATGTTAATAGAACTTAAATAAAAGTTAGAATAAAAAAAGGACACAGCAAAAACTAGATTTTCTCGAGTTACGAAGTCTTTGTAGAGCTAAACCTATGGCTAACAACTTTTGTTTTAGCACATTTTGGTTGTGTGTCTTCATTGAGTTTTTTTTATATTTTTTTATTTTTATACAACTTAATTTACTATATTTCTGGTCTTATGTTTAGACCATTAAGTTTTAGGTCTTTGAAACTATAACTACCCTTTTAAAAGGGAGAGTAAGGGTTTCAGACTTTAATAAAAAGGAGAGTAAGGGTTTTAGACTTTAATGAATAGGATATATGTGTGTTTGAGAGTATTCTCTTACTTTGGTTTTCTAATAAACTAAATTGACATATCAAATAATAATTATCTTCGTGGCGTTATCCTATACCTCTCATTCACGAATTGCAATTCACTAGGTGGGGGTTTCAAATTCTAAATAGTATTGGTGTGTAGGTCAAGGTAATCTTTGTGTTACATTTTCAAATTTGATTTCTTTGTTTTCCAAGAGTTGTATTGTTTTCATATGGGTTACAAGACCATGTGATCATGGGGTTCGTATCATTTAATATCAAAGCTTGACTACATTAACAGGTTATATCCTTTTGTTAATTTTGTTTTTTTTCTTGTTCCACGTCGCACTACTTGTTCCAATCTTATTCTCTTTAATTTAGTAGCGGTATTTTCTTAATAAAAAAACATATTATTTTGATTTGTTAATATGTCTCAACATATCAATAGCATAAAAGAAAAAAGAAAAAAAGAAAAAAAAAGTTGTTCAAAAGATTAGTTTCAAATTCTGCTGTAAAAACCTAAACAAAGGTAATTTAGATTAAATGAAATTGGAATTAGCTCAAATTTGATATTCACATTATATCTTAAATATGGAGTCATTTAGACATCCTTTCCTTTATGTTCCAAATTTGAGTAGTAAAAGGTTGTTTCATGTGACTTTTGCGTCTATAAAATAACTTAGAATTAACTCAAACTTTATATTTTATTGAATGAGGTCCTAATCGCAAGTCTATTTTGCATTAGTTTTAAAACTTCTATTATTTATGTTTATTTTGTATCTTTTTGTATATTATCATCATATTTGGCATGTTTTGGTGCTATTTAAATTGATTTCATATATTTCACTTCTTCTTTTTGTTTGTCTTTAAGTCGTCCATATGTCAGACAAAATTGCTTACTACTCATGAGATTATAATCGCAGTTTAGTTTTTTGTTTGTTTTCATAATTTCCTTACCTTTTTAGTCATATTTATTCATTTTGATTATGCTACTAAGTGGTTCTATTTTGTGTTAATTTCATCTCACAAGAGCTAAAAAATGGTGAGACGAGAGGAAAAAAATGTAACAAGCATATTAAAGTGAAAAACCTAATTTTTTAGTGAAATATGAGAGGCACGAGGATATTTTATCAAAACTAACCATTTTTTTAGGTACAAACTTGTTAGATCAGAACTATCCACCAACCCCTCTCAAGAGTGATGTAAAGCTTCAGATTAAAGGCATAACACAGATGTTGACAAATGTGCTAGACATGAGTGAAAGTTTGGAGATGGCTATAATTCTACTAATCATGATGTATATGGCAAAAGGAGAATGAACCATGATAATAGAGTTGAAAGACATATGGAGGATGATTTTTATGATTTTAGGGTGGATGATGATGACTCTAGGGATAAAGGTTTTGAGGTTGAGACTTTAGAATAAAGGGGGTTTTCACTAGCCTAAAATCCAAAGAGATTTTGGGTTTTGATAAAAAGGCTAATTTAACTAGAGAGGAAACTTTTGTAATATGGGGAACCATAATGATATGGATGGAGACTTGGACTCTATGAAACTAAAAATTCCTAATTTCAGAAGTAAAAATAACTTTAAGGCTTATTTGAAGTAAGAGAAATAGGTTGATTGAATTTTTTTATTGTCATAGTTATTTTAAAGAAAAAAAGCTGAAATTGATGGTCATTGAATTTATGGATTACTCATTGATTTGGTGGGATCAGATTGTGATCGGTAGGAGGAGAAATAAGGAGCAATCTACAAAGACATGGAAGGAGATAAAGGTTTTAATAAGGATGTGTTTTATTACTAATCACTATCATAAGGATCTATATCTAAAGCTATGAGGTCTAACTCAGGTTTCTAAAATGGTGGATGAATGTGATTAGAAGATAAAGATTGTAATGATTTGAGCTAATGCTGTTGAAGATAAAGAAGTCATCATGGCTAATTTTTTTAATATGTCAAATAAAAACATTAATAATGTTATAGAGTTACAACATTATATGGAGTCATAACATATGGTATATATAATAAGAAAGGTGGAGAGACAAATTAAGAAAATGGATAGCATAAGACTGCAAATTAGTTTGACATCTTCTTCATCAACTTAGAGGCTGAATTTGAAGAGAGAGGGTATTATCCAACCAAAGTCCTTTGTGTATGCTAAGGCTGAACTGCCTAAGGTTGAACATCTACTAATAGGAACGGTAAAACCAATTTATAACCTATACATAATCTTGATATAAAATGGTTTAAGCATTTGAGGAGGGGACACATTGTTTTCTAGTGTCAAAATAAAAGAACAATGATCACGAAGCATAGTGAAATTGAATCTAAAAGTGAAAAAATTGATGTTTATGAGATGCCATCTTTAGAGGATCATAGTAATGTAGAGATTTCATATCTAGTTAAAAGAGAGGTGATTAGTATTTAAAAGTGTATTTTTATCAAAGTTTTATGTCATAATTTTATATTTGAAGTATCAATAACTCCTTAACTAAAGCATGTTTTATAATATCATGTCTAATAATATAAGATACTTTTAATTTATAGTAAATGTTCATCTTAAATGTAGGCCTATCATATCAATCAAAAGATTGATTGATGAGTTTAACTAATGAAATTAAAAAGACAAAGAGAGGGCTAATCTTAGAAAAGATATGTTAGTTTAGTCTAAACTGAAACACTATTAGGTTATTGGATCATAACTAGAGTCATAGAACTTGTATTTAGGTCTGATTTATATAGCTGGAAAGCTAAGACATAGGCCTAAAACTTTCATAAGATTCCAAGATTTAAAAGTGTCATTTTCAAGTTCAAATGGTAGCAACAAAAAAGAAGTTGAAATCTATCTTGCAGTTTAAATATTGTTCAGTGTTCAGCGTTCAGCCTATATCTCGAGTTCTAGAATTCAAAATGAGCTTATTTTTGTTTTGTTGGAAAGCTGAGGCAATTTCCCATAAAGATGATCTATTTAAATTCGGATGTTAGCAATAATATTTTGTTTAGATAAGAAAATAAAGGTTGTTACCAAGTCAAAGAGATGACTACCCACTTAATAATTAGTCATCAAATCAATAGTTTTAAATTTTAGCTTATAAAAGCAAGCATTTGCCACACATTTAGGCATCTTGGTTTCTAGATCAAGATCATTTCCTTACTTGCTTTCTCTCTTTATAGTTTTAATGTTTTATTTTTATTTCATGTTATAATTTTATTAATATCTTGTTTATGTCTTTCATTTCATTTACTATACTTATATAATGATGTTCTCATCTTGTTTATTTATACTTCTTTTTTTTGTAATGTTTAGCTAAGTTTATTATATTAAGGTGAAAATGTTTTATTAATGGTGTTAGGAAGTATAATATAAACTTAAGATGGACTTCAATGCTTATATCCTAAACAACTTGCTATTAACATGTCTTATTATGTTTATCTTATTAATTCTTAATACCTTGCTTGTTAAATGATTAAACTAAATTTGTATTGTATAATACTTGGCACAAAAAATGCTTGGCATTTTCATAGCCAACCGTATGGTTTAACATACATTTGTGTTATAAAAGAAACTTGATTTGTTGTTAACATAAGTTAGGGTAATAAATTCCTAATAATATTTAAAAAATAGGTGTTACTTAAATAAAATAATTAATATGATCATGTTAACAATTTATAATGAGCTATTAATGACAAATCATCTAATTAGAATCTTCTTTGTGTGCGGTTTCCAGTTGAGTAATAAAAAGAGTATATATTACTTTTATTTTTACTACTATTAGTGGATCCTCTAACCTTGATATATTTTTTTTATCATTATTTAATCCTCATATTAATCTTACATCTCAAAGTCCTCTTTAACTTATTATTATTATTATTATGATATAGTTAGCTTCTCTATGGTTCGACTCTAATCTTGTCGGGTTATTTATTACTTCGACACTCCTACACTTGGGAGAAGACATTAGTCTTTTGGTCATATAAAGTTCCTGGCGCCATTGCTAAGGAGGTAAATTCCTATATAAATTATAATATCTTCTTTATTTGCTCTTTTTATTTTTCTTATATCTAACTTTTGTTTTTCTTGTTTTGTTTTATTCTTCCTTTTATTCTCTTCCTACACGTGCATGAGAGTTTTGTCATGTATATTAAGTGGTAAACTTTCTAGAAAATCCTCATCATGTTAAAAAAACATGGTAAAAAAGGATAATAAATCACCTCATAATGAGAATATTGAGAATAATCGAGTTAGAACACTAAAGGTCCACATGAATCCAACAAAAACAAGTACATCATCATATATAGTTTTCTCTCCTAATGCATCTCAGTTTAATTTTAAACAAGGTATTATTCAACTTTTACCTACTTTTCATATTTTAAATTTAGAAAATTCATACTTGCATTTAAAGGAATTTGAAAAAGTTTGTAACACCTATAATGACTTAAATTGTAACATGAACACTGTTGTAACTCAATTTTAGCCCATTGATTTTTAATTTAATTTTACAAGGTTTAAAATATGAAATTAAAATATTAGAAATTTATTTCAATGAAAAGTATGATATGTCAACTTACACAGAAACTAAAGACTATAATGTGTTTTTGTCATTCTATTTTTACCTTCAAGATAATGATAATTATCTACTTTTGAATTTAGTTCTAATTTAAACTTAAAAAAAAAATGAGTTTAATTGAGACTCTATTTTTTGCAAGCGATAAGACTCATACACTATAAATACAAATCTTAATGTATGAAAAGGGGGGGGGCTAAAAAAGGAGACATTACAGGAAAAAAAAAAGCAAAAAAGAGTAAGGAATTTACAATAGAAACATAAAACGGGGGGCATGGTCGATCTTTGGACTAGTCGCCGCTACTTCCCCCTTATATTTTTTCCTCTTTTCTTTACTGTTATCAGTCTCTTCCCTATCAGACCCATTTTTCATTCTTTAATCTCAACCCCAAGAAGCTGCAATTCCTCGTTAAAAAAGAGCATATCACATGGGAGAACGTTATTGTGCACAACCACCTCATCCTTATAAAAAAGAAGCTTAGTATTTCACCTTCTCTTTCCTGCCCTCTTCTACCTCAAACCAAGCTCAAGCCAACAACTCCTCTCAGCAGCACTAGCAAAGTTGGTTACCCCCCGTCACTGTAACAGTAGAGTTTCATCATCATAATTAGAGCAGTAACAACATAGTTTTCTTCTCTGCAACCCAGTAATGGTGACACGACTAAAAGGTTGATGTCTTCTCCCAATTGTAGCAGTATCGAAGTAATAAATAACCCGGCAAGACCGGGGTCGAACCAGAGGGAGGTTAATTATACAAATTATAAATAACAATAGATGAGAACTTTGAGAAGGAATAGTAATGTAACGATTAAACAATGATAATAACAAATGTCAAGGTTAGAGATTCCACTAACGGTATGTCAAACAAGTATAATATAAACTCTTATTATTCAATTGGAAACCACACATAAAGGAGGTTCCAATCAAATTATAGATTGTTAATATGATTACATTAGTCATCTTATTTGATTAATGCTAATACTTGTAAATCTCGTCAAGCATTCATGATTATAACTTATGTTAACAACAAATCAAGTTCTTTTCATACCTTAGGTGTCGGTTATACCATACAGTATGAACTATGAAAGTGTCAAGCATTTGTTGTACTAAGTGTTATACAACATAAATCAAGATTAGTTATTTAAAAAGCAAAGTATTAAAGAGTGAACAAGATAACAAATATAAAACATGTTAGTATCAAACATTAAAATCCATATTAAATTTACATTATACTTATTCTTACACCATTAGTGTAACCTTTTCACCTTGACATAATTAACTTAGCTAGACATAATGAAAGAAAGAAAAATAGATAAACAAAATAAGAACATAAAAGTTAACTAAGTAAATGAAAGGAAATGAAAGGCATAAACTTGATATTAATGAAAGCAAAGCATAAACTTTACAAAAAATACAAAGAGAGAAAGAAAGAGCATGATCTTGATCTGAACAACAAGATGCCTAAATACATGGCAAATGCCTCCTTTTATAGGCCAAAATTGGGAACTATTGATTTGATGACTAATTGATAAGTGGGTGGCCAACTCTTGACTTGGTGACAATCCTTATCTTCTCTTGTCTGCCCAAAACATCATTGATAACGTCAAAATTAGAGCCAGTTGAAAACATGAAAGTTATAGAGAATTGTATCATCTTTCTTATGCAAAACATTCAGCTCATTTGGACTTCTAAAACTCCAGATATGGCTAAAATACCGAATAGTGCTCGGGCTGGAAGACAAATTCAAGCTTCTTTGTTGTTGCTATAATTTGGACTTGAAAATGACTTTTTTAGATCTTGGGCTTCATATGAAAGTTATAGGCGTATGTCTTACCTTTCCATCCATATAAAGTAAACCTAAATCTGAGATCTATAGCTCTAGATATGGCCCAATTACCGAACAGTGTTCCGGTTTGGATTGCACCGACATCTCTTTTCTAAGTTTGGCCATCTCTTTGCCCTTGCAATTTAAATTCTTAAAGTCATCAATCAATCCTTTCATTTATGTGATAGGCCTGCATTTAAAATGAACATTTACCATAAATTAAAGGTATCTTATATTATTAGATATATTATTATAAAATATGTTTTAGCTACAATCACAACTATTTGTACATACATGTGCTTTATTAAATAAATAAATAAATAAAGAGAGAGTGAGACTCTAGTTGATCTACATGTAGGTGGTATGATTACATTTTTAATTTCTCATAAATAAAATCTTCTTTTTCTTCCCTTTATTTCTACTCAACCTATGCATTTAACAAATATAAAAGTGTGTAGAAATTGCAGGTTCCTTAAGTCATCACATAAAAAATATTTGTATTTTTGGTGGATTTAGTCATGGAAAGGAAATAGAGTTATTAGAATCAATAAATCATCTTAGTAAGGTACTAGGTGAAAGAAAGATTCATTTAGTATATGGAGGAGGCCGCCTTAGGTTAATGGAGGGAGTGTTAATAGCTATATTTTTAAGAGGTAGTCAAGTTATAGGGGTCGACCCTAAAGTTTTAGCAAATAGGGACTTCATTGGAAAAATAATTGAAGAGGAACTACAGGTCTCCACAATGTTTGATCGAATAAATACAATGTTTAAACACGTAAATGCCTTTATTGGCTTTCCAGGTGGTTTGGGCACATTAGAAGAGATCTTTTATATTTCCTCATGGGCTTAACTGCACATTCACCATAAACTCATAAGTTTATTAAATGTTAATGTTTTTTATGATAAGTTATTATCTTTTCTTGATCATGCTATAGAAAAAAAAAATTTAACATCTTCGGCACGACAAATCATAATCTCTACTGCTATTGTTGAATAATTCTTGATCAACTACAATCTTTCATCCCTATAATTGATCTTGTATGAATCGCATAAATTGGTCACATAAGAAAAGCCATAACAAGTTTAGATTGGATTTGAGCCTTCGTTTGTGAAACCTTGTGTCTTTTTTTTTTATTAATAGCATATTATTTTGTTTTGTTTAAGTGTATTTTAGGATTGTTAGTATTCATTGTTTCGGGTGATGTCTTCTATACTCTATCTTTCTACCTTAGGACATTGAGGACAATGTCTCATTTTGGTTAGGGAAAAAGGATAGTAGTTGACATTAAAAAAAAACACTATGTTTTTGCTATTATTAAAACCATTTGACAAAACTATTATTAGGATGACAGAGTAAAACGGAATTTTATTGACTCTTGAGATGCATCTTGGTAAATATTTTTCAATGGTTATTTGCAATGTTCATAACAAGGTCTATCACACACTTCTTATGAAATATTCAAATTTACAAACTCTCGTATTATTATTACTTAATTATACGTATATATTAATATAACAAGTAATCTTAAAACTTCATTTTCACACTGACACGACTAAAAGATTGATGTCTTCTCCCAAGTGCAGGAGTGTCGAAGTAATAAATAACCCGGCAAGACCGAGGTCGAACCACAGGGAGGTTAATTGTACAAATTATAAATAACAATAATACAACAACAATAACAATAATAATAATAACAACAACAACAACAACAACAACAACAACAACAACAACAATAATAATAATAATAATAATAATAATAATAATAATAGTAGTAGTAGTAGTAGTAGTAATATTAGTAGTAGTAATAATAATAATAATAATAATAATAAAGAAAGAGAAGAAGAAGAAGATGATGAGAACTTGGAGATCAAATATTAATGTAAGGATTAAACAATAATAATAACAAATGTTAAGGTTAGAGGTTCCACTAATGGTATATCAAACAAGTATAGTATAAACTCTTATTATTGAATTGGAAACCACACACAAAGGAGGTTCCAATCAGATTATATATTGTTAACATGATTACATTAGTCATCTTATTCAATTAATGCTAATACTTGTAAATCTCGTCAAGCATTCATGATTATAACTTATGTTAACAACAAATCAAGTTCCTTTCATAGCTCAGGTGTCGGTTATACCATACATTATGGGCTATGAAAGTGCCAAGCATTTGTTGTACCAAGTGTTATACAACATAAATCAAGATTAGTCATTTAACAAGCAAAGTATTAAAGAGTGAACAAGATAACAAATATAAAACATGTTAGTATCAAACATTAAAGTCCATATTAAGTTTACATTATACTTATTCTTACACCATTAGTGTAACCTTTTCACCTTGACATAATTAACTTAGCTAGACATAATGAAAGAAAGCAAAATAGATAAACAAAATAAGAACATAAAAGTTAACTAAGTAAAGGAAAGGAAATGAAAGGCATAAACTTAATATTAATGAAAGCAAAGCATAAACATTACAAAAAATACAAAGAGAGAAAGGAAGAGCATGATCTTGATCTGGAAACCAAGATGCCTAAATGCATGGCAAATGCCTCCTTTTATAGGCCAAAATTGGGAACTATTGATTTGATGACTAATTGATAAGTGGGTGACCAACTGGCTCCAATTTTGACGTTATCAATGACGTTTTGGGCAGACAAGAGAAGATAAGGATTGCACCGAACAGTGTTCCGGTTGGGATTGCATCGACATCTCTTTTATAAGTTTGACCATCTCTTTGCCTTTGCAGTTTAAGTTCTTAAAGTCATCAATCAATATTTTCATTTATGTGATAGGCCTGCATTTAAAATGAACATTTACCATAAATTAAAGGTATCTTATATTATTAGATATATTATTATAAAACATGCTTTAGTTAAGGAGTTATTGATACTTCGAGTGCAAAATGATGATATAAAACCATGATAAAAATGCACTTTTAAGTACTAATCACACGCCTCAACCAGCTTATTACTAGTCCCTAGTAATCAAAGCGTTAAAACAATTTGCAAATTTCACAAAGCAAGGTATTCATCATTTAACTTCCATTAATCTATCCAGATAAACAAACTCTCATTAAATTTATATATCTGCTCAATACCACTTAACAAGATATTAATAAACCTTTCTTTTTGTGCTCAATGTATCAACACATAATTATGGGGCTTTTCTTGGAAGAAAACAAAATTTTTGTTCTAATGTTTAAGGTTAACTTCCTTGGGTTGGGATTATTATTTTTATCTTTTTTTTTTCTTTTTTTTTTAACTCTATATATATATAATTTAAAAACATCATGCATCTTTAACCCATATAACGAGCTTTCAGCTAATGACTCCCAGACCAGTTGGTCTTAGGGCATTAGGTGTTAAGACACCCCTACGAGCTTAGTAACTCAGGTCGCAGATACTAATATGTAGATAGTGCAATGTTTGGGCCAATAACTCCCAAGTCAGTTGACTTTAGGGTATTAGGTGTTAAAACACCCCTTTGGGCTTAATTGCTTAGGTTAGGGAGGCTACGAAACCAAACTTATCTACATTTTTATTATCATCATTTTTTTTCTTTTTTTTTCTTTTTTTTCATGTTTTTGTTTTTTTAATTATATACAATCCCTTTCCCTTAGTTGTTACCTTTAACAAAAGAACATAAATAATGTAATAATCCAATATGCAATCCACAATCATATGTTGAAGTGTGTGTGGGTAAACTAAGGTTTAAGAATACATGTTAAATAAGTATATGAGCAGAATTAAGTGGTAACAATACGAGAGTTTGTAAACCTAAATATTTTAGGAAGTATTATAATAGACCTTGTTAAGAATGGTTACTAAGATGCGTCTCAAGAGTCACTTTAACAAAAGAACTCCTTTACTCTGCCATCCTAGTAACAACAATTATGCACATGCTTTATGAAATGAAAAATATTTTTTTTTATCAACTACTACCCTCTCCCCCCAACCAAAACGAGACATTGTCCTCAATGTTCTAAGGTAGAAAGATAGAGTATAGAAGATATCACCTGAAATAACGAACACTGACAAAACCTGAAACACATTAAAACAAAAATAAGAAATAACAAAACACAATAATAAAACTAAAAGACACAAGTTTTTACAAACAAAAAAAAAATTCAAATCGCAGTTGTGAATGTGGCTCACATCTTCCCTTGGTTTTACGTTCAAGAACAGCTTAAACGCCCTCAATGGGTCGGGGATAGGCTTTCCATCCAGTTTTCTTAAAAACTGGCAAACAGGGTCTTTTTTAGTCAGATTCCCAAAACTAAGTCAAGTATGTTCTATATGAAAATGGGTTCATAAGTCATGAATTACACGATGCTTATCTCGACTATGATGAGACTTAAGAGTCAATAGAAGATTATCTAAAGACTCTCTGTGTATTGAAATAAATCCCACCTTCTGACAATTTTCACAGTTTTTACGGAATGCATCTGACTCCTTGAATATGATGGGCCAGTAAAATTCACTTTGTAAGATTTCTACAATCCTCTTTTTTGATGAGAAATGATCCCCACATGCCTTAGAGTAACAAAATTTAATGAAATTACTTACCTCATTGTCAAGAATGTATATTTGAAATATTTGATCAGGACAATAATTGAATAAGTAAAGGTCATCCCAATAAACATTTTGTACATTGCTCAAAAAATTTCTTTTGTCTTCGGTACTCCAATGAGCTGGTAAAAATCCTGAAGCAAGAAAATACATATTTTTAGCAAACCAAGGCATTGAACTAAGAGAAAGTAGAGATTCATCAGGAAAGTAATAATTGATTGGTGTGATGTCGGGTGTCGAATCTGTTGTCACTTTTGATAAAAGATCCGCATCAACATTTTCGGTGCCTTTTTCATCATCGATTTCTTCCTGATTGGTCATGGCATGAGAAAATGAAAGTGCTGGCAGGGAATCAGTCTTTTCCTTGCAATATTCAGATTCAACCCCTTCCTTACCCTTAGAGATTGACTCATCATCTTTCTCACAAGGTTCAAGAGTGGGTTTTTTAATAACCTTACCATTGCGAAGAGTAATGACTGATTTGACTTGATCCATGTGTTGACTTCCATAACTACTTACATTTGCATCGTATTGCCCCTTGAGATTTTGCTGTGGTTGAGATGGAAACTTACCTTGCTCTTGAAAACTAAGAGCAGATGTGAATTTTGCAAGAGTGTCTTTAAAATCTGTTATGCTTTGAGTAAGTTGAGTGTTGATTGTCTCTTGCTTTTCAATGAATGCATACAAAGTTTCCTCAAAATTACTTCTAAGAGGTGGAGCATAAGAAGGTGCATATCCATAAGAATTTTGGAAATTATGGTGTGCTTGAAACTGTGGTTGTGAAGTTTGTGCATTATCACTCTTCCAACTGAAATTTTGATGATTTCTCTAACCAGGGTTGTATGTTTAAAAAATATGGGTTATGATTGGGCCTTTCGAAATCGTTTAAAGCATGGGCTTGTTCATGGAGACATTCCTTAAAAGAAGGCAAGGTTGGACAATCACTGGTTGAGTGTTCATTTGTTTCACAGATTTGACACACAATGTTTTCAACAGATTTTAATTGACCACTCTTTTTCAATTCTAGTGCCTCAACTTTTCTAGCTAAAAATGCAAACTTGGCTTGAAGGTCATGATCTTCCCTAAGGTTGTACATACCTCCACTAGATGTATGAGGTTGAGTTTTACTCGGTGCCTCATATGTACCCGCGGTGTCCCAATTTTGAGCATTTTCAACTAACAAGTCTAAGTACTCCATTGCTTCATCAGGGTCTTTATCTTCAAAAGTTCCATTGCACATCAATTCAACCATTTGCCTATCTTTAGGTGTTAACCCTTCATAGAAATGTGAAACCAATCTCCATGTTTCAAAACCATGATGAGGGCAAGTACTAAGCAAGTCTCGATACCTATCCCAACAATTGTAAAATGTTTCTCCTGGTTTTTGAGTGAAAGTGGTGATTTGTCTCTTGAAAGAGTTTGTTCTATGAGATGGGAAAAACTTCTTTAAAAATTGTTGTTGCATTTCATCCCAAGCACGAATGGATCCTGGTCTTAATTTTTGTAGCCATGTTTTAGCTTTATCTTTTAATGAAAAAAAAAAAAGCTTTAATCTAATGGTGTTCATGCTATAATTTAAATTATTATATGTGTTGCAGACCTCCTCAAATTCCCTTAAATGCAAGTATGGATTTTCCAATTCTAAACCATGAAAAGAAGGTAAAAGTTGAATAATACCTGGTTTAAAATTAAAATGAGATGCATCGGGAGGAAAAACTATGCATGATGGTGCACTTGTTCTTGTGGGATTCATGTGGTCTCTAAGTGTTCTAGCACGGTTATTCTCATTAGTTTCATTATGAAGTGATTGATTATCTTCTTCAGCCATATTTTCTGAAAATGATGAGGATATCCTACACAGTCTACCACTTGATGTACGTGACCACACTCTCATGCACGTGTAGGAATAAAATAAAATAAAAAAGAAGAAAGCAAAAGAAGGAGGAAGAAAACAAAATAAAAAAGAAACCAAAGAAAAGAAACAAAGTTATATACAAGAAAAGTGAAAAGAGAAAATAAAATCAATATTATAATTTATACAAAAACTTACCTCCCCGGCAATGACACGACTAAAAGATTGATGTCTTCTCCCAAGTGCAGGAGTGTCGAAGTAATAAATAACCCGGCAAGACCGAGGTCGAACCACAGGGAGGTTAATTGTACAAATTATAAACAACAATTATAAAACAACAATAACAACAACAACAATAGTAATAATAATAATAATAATAATAATAATAATAATAGTAGTAGTAGTAGTAGTAGTACTAATAATAATAATAATAATAATAGTAGTAGTAGTAGTAGTAGTAGTAGTACTAATAATAATAATAATAATAATAATAATAATAAAGAAAGAGAAGAAGAAGAAGATGATGATGATGAGAACTTGGAGATCAAATATTAATGTAAGGATTAAGCAATAATAATAACAAATGTCAAGGTTAGAGATTCCACTAATGGTTATATCAAACAAGTATAGTATAAACTCTTATTATTGAATTGGAAACCACACACAAAGGAGGTTCCAATCAGATTATATATTGTTAACATGATTACATTAGTCATCTTATTCAATTAATGCTAATACTTGTAAATCTCGTCAAGCATTCATGATTATAACTTATGTTAATAACAAATCAAGTTCCTTTCATAGCTCAGGTGTCGGTTATACCATACATTATGGGCTATGAAAGTGCCAAGCATTTGTTGTACCAAGTGTTATACAACATAAATCAAGATTAGTCATTTAACAAGCAAAGTATTAAAGAGTGAACAAGATAACAAATATAAAACATGTTAGTATCAAACATTAAAGTCCATATTAAGTTTACATTATACTTATTCCTACACCATTAGTGTAACCTTTTCACCTTGACATAATTAACTTAGCTAGACATAATGAAAGAAAGCAAAATAGATAAACAAGATAAGAACATAAAAGTTAACTAAGTAAAGGAAAGGAAATGAAAGGCATAAACTTAATATTAATGAAAGCAAAGTATAAACACTACAAAAAATACAAAGAGAGAAAGGAAGGGAATGATCTTGATCTGGAAACCAAGATGCCTAAATGCATGGCAAATGCCTCCTTTTATAGGCCAAAATTGGGAACTATTGATTTGATGACTAATTGATAAGTGGGTGGCCAACTTTTGACTTGGTGACAATCCTTATCTTCTCTTGTCTGCCCAAAACGTCATTGATAACGTCAAAAATGGAGCCAGGTGCAAACATGAAAGTTGTAGGCAATTGTCTCAGCTTTCTTGTGTAAAAACGTCAGCTCATTTGGACTTCTCGAACTCTAGATATGGCCAAACTACCGAACAGTGCTCGGGCTGGAAGACAGATTCGGGCTTCTTTGTTGTTGCTACAATTTGGACTTGATAATGGCCTTTTTAGATCTTGGGCTCCATATGAAAGTTGTAGGCCTATGTCTTACCTTTCCATCCATATAAATTGGACCTAAATCTGAGAGCTGTAGCTCCAGATATGGCCCAATTACCGAACAGTATTCCGGTTTGGATTGCACCGACATCTCTTCTCTAAGTTTGACCATCTCTTTATCCATGCAATTTAAGTTCTTCAAGTCATCAATCAATCCTTTCATTTATATGATAGACCTGCATTAAAAATAGACATTTACCACAAATTATAGGTATCGTATATTATCAGATACATTATTATAAAACATATTTTAGTTAAGGAGTTATTGATACTTCAAGTGCAAAATGATGATATAAAACCATGATAAAAATGCACTTTTAAGTACTAATCAGGCAACGGCGCCAAAAACTTGACACGACTAAAAGATTGATGTCTTCTCCCAAGTGCAGGAGTGTCGAAGTAATAAATAACCCGGCAAGACCGGGGTCGAACCATAGGGAGGTTAATTGTATAAATTATAAATAACAATAATACAACAATAACAATAACAATAACAACAACAACAATAACAATAACAACAACAACAACAACAACAACAACAACAATAATAATAATAATAAAAATAATAATAGTAGTAGTAGTAGTAGTAGTAATATTAGTAGTAGTAATAATAATAATAATAATAATAAAGAAAGAGAAGAAGAAGAAGATGATGAGAACTTGGAGATGGAAAATTAATGTAAGGATTAAACAATAATAATAACAAATGTCAAGGTTAGAGGTTGCACTAATGGTATATCAAACAAGTATAGTATAAACTCTTATTATTGAATTGGAAACCACACACAAAGGAGGTTCCAATCAGATTATATATTGTTAACATGATTACATTAGTCATCTTATTCAATTAATGCTAATACTTGTAAATCTCGTCAAGCATTCATGATTATAACTTATGTTAACAACAAATCAAGTTCCTTTCATAGCTCAGGTGTCGGTTATACCATACATTATGGGCTATGAAAGTGCCAAGCATTTGTTGTACCAAGTGTTATACAATATAAATCAAGATTAGTCATTTAACAAGCAAAGTATTAAAGAGTGAACAAGATAAAAAATATAAAACATGTTAGTATCAAACATTAAAGTCCATATTAAGTTTACATTATACTTATTCTCACACCATTAGTGTAACCTTTTCACCTTGACATAATTAACTTAGCTAGACATAATGAAAGGAAGTAAAATAGATAAATAAAATAAGAACATAAAAGTTAACTAAATAAAGGAAAGGAAATGAAAAGCATAAACTTAATATTAATGAAAGCAAAGCATAAACATTATAAAAAATACAAGGAGAGAAAGGAAGAGCATGATCTTGATCTGAAAACCAAGATGCCTAAATGCATGGCAAATGCCTCCTTTTATAGGTCAAAATTGGGAACTATTGATTTGATGACTAATTGATAAGTGGGTGGCCAACTTTTGACTTGGTTACAATCCTTATTTTCTCTTGTCTGCCCAAAACATCATTGATAACGTCAAACTTGGAGCCAGTTGCAAACATGAAAGTTGTAGGCAATTATGTCATCTTTCTTGTGTAAAACATTCAGCTCATTTGGACTTCTAGAACTCCAGATATGGCCAAAATACCGAACAGTGCTCGGGCTGGAAGACAGATTCGGGCTTCTTTGTTGTTGCTACAATTTGGACTTGAAAATGGCCTTTTTAGATCTTGGGCTCCATATAAAAGTTGTAGGCCTATGTCTTACCTTTCCATCCATATAAATTGAACCTAAATCTGAGATCTGTAGCTCCAAATATGGCCCAATTACCGAACAGTGTTCTGGTTTGGATTGCACCGACATCTCTTTTCTAAGTTTGACCATCTCTTTGCCTTTGCAATTTAAGTTCTTAAAGTCATCAATCAATATTTTCATTTATGTGATAGGCCTGCATTTAAAATGAACATTTACCATAAATTAAAGGTATCTTATATTATTAGATATATTATTATAAAACATGCTTTAGTTAAGGAGTTATTGATACTTCAAGTGCAAAATGATGATATAAAACCATGATAAAAATACACTTTTAAGTACTAATCACACACACACACTTAACATATGATTGTGAGTTGCACATTGGATTATTACATTAATTATATTCTTTTGTTAAAGGTAACAACTAAGGGAAATGGATAATATATAATTTGTAAAAAATAATAAATGTAAATAAATAAATAAAAATATAGATAAGTTTGGTTGCTTAGCCTCCCTAACCTAAGCAATTAAGCCTGAAAATTGTGTTTTAGCACCTAAAAATATTTGTTACATGAGTTAAGGAGAAAAGCTTAAAGAATTAAACATTGTATTTATTATTTATATATTCATACATGCAACCCGAGTTACTAAGCTCGTAGAGGTGTCTCAACACCTAATGCCCTAAGACTAGCTGGTTTGGGAGTCATTAGCTGAAAGCTCATTACATGAGTTAAAAATAAATTATTTTATGTCTCAGCTTTCTTGTGTAGGAAATCTAGAACTCGGGTTGATAACATCAAAATTGAAGCCACTCGAAAACATGAAAGTTGTAGAAAATTGTCTCAGCTTTCTTGTGTAACAAAATTCAGCTCATTTAGACTTCTAGAACTCCAGATATGGGCAAAATATTGAACAGTGCTTAGGCTGGAAGACAGATTCAGGCTTCTTTATTGTTGCTACCATTTGGACTTAAAAATGAACTTTCTAGATCTTGGGCTCCATATGAAAGTTGTAGGCCTATGTCTTACCTTTCCATCCATATAAATTAGACCTAAGTTTGAGATCTACAGCTCCAGATATGATCTAATTACCAAATAGTGTTCCGGTTTGGACTGCACCGGCATCTCTTTTCTAAGTTTGGTCATCTCTTTGCCCTTACAATTTAAGTTCTTAAAGTCATCAATCAATCCTTTCATTTATGTGATAGGCCTGCATTTAAAATGAATATTTACCACAAATTAAAGGTTTCTTATATTATTAGATATATTATTATAAAACAAGCTTTAGTTAAAGAATTATTGATACTTTAAGTGCAAAATGATGATATAAAATCATGATAAAAATGCACTTTTAAGTACTAATCACTTAGAAAATAGATGTTGGTTCAGTCCAAACTGAAATACTGTTCAGTCATTGGTTCATATCTGGAGTTGTAGTCTCGGATTTTAATTTGATTTACATGGTTAGAAAGTTAAGACATAGACCTAAAACATTCATGAGGAATGCAAACTTAATTCTGCTATTTGGAAGTCCAAATCTTAATAACTACGGAGAAGTCTGAATCTGTCCTGCAACCTAAATACTATTTAATGTTCAGCCCATATCTCGAGCTCTAGAAGTCTAAATGACCTTCATTTTTTTTTTTAAAGCTGAGATAATTTTCTAGAACTTTTATAATTTAAGTTTGTTCAAATTATGATGTTAACAATGACGTTTTATGCAGACAAGAAGATAAGGATTGTCACCAGGTAAATATATGGTCATGACTCGATAATTAGTCAACAAATCAATAGTTTTCAAATTTAGCCAATAAAAGGAGGTATTTGTCATCCATTTAGGCATCTTGGTTTTTAGATCAAGATAGTGTTATTATTCTCTCTTTATTGTAATGCTCAAGTTTTGCTTATATTAATCTCTTGTTTATGCTTCTCATTTCCATTCTTTTACTTAGTTATCTTATCTTGTTTATATTTTGATCTTGTTTATTTATGTTTCTCTCTTTCATATGTTTAGTTAAGTTTATTATGTCAAGGTGAAAAAGTTACACTAATGGTGTAAGAATAAGTATAGTATAAACTTAACATGGACTTTAGTGTTTAATACTAACATCTTTTGTATTTGTTATCTTGTTCACTCTTAAAACTTTGCTTCTTAAATGGTTAATCTATATTTATGTTATATAACCCTTGTTATAAAAAATATTTGGCACTTTCATAACCCAACTGTATGATATAACCGACACTTATGTATTTATAAGTATTAACATTATTCGAATAAGATAACTAATGTAACCATGTTAACAATTTATAATTTAATTGGAATCTCTTTTGTGTATGGTTTTTAGTTAAGTAATAAAAAGAGTTTATACTATACTTATTTGAAAAATCATTAATGTATCTTCTAACCTTGACAATTATGTTTTATCAATATTTAATCCTCACATTAATCTTACATCTTAAAGTCCTCTTTAACTTTTTGTTGTTATTGTTGTTGTTATTGTTGTTATATAGCTAACCTCCTTGTGGTTAGATTCTAGTCTTGTTGGGTTATTTATTACTTCAACACTCCTATATTTGGAAGAAGACATCAACTTTTAGTCATGTTATTAAGTGATGAAACTATCCAGCTTTTATTTATAGACTTTACAAATAATTAAACACTCTAATCATGTTCTCATTATTTAAACAAGCATTAACCTTCAATATATGTTATAATATCACTAATCTTAACCTTTTAATAATCTTCAACCCAACTTATGTTTTATTTAAACTAATCAAAAATATTTCATGAAAAACATGTGCATTATAAAAATTCACAAATATACTATGTTTCACAACTACAATTATAATCACATTTACTTTCAATTTATTTTCTTTTTGGACAACACTACAATCTCTTCTCTTACATCCAACTTTATTATTAAAATTTTTAATCAAAACTTTTCTTTATATAAAAAATCAAGCACTACATAATAATCTTCACCACTAAAAATATTAACCTTCTTCAATTCTTAATTCTCAACAATGTAACATTTCAATCACATTTTACATTCTGTCTGTAAGGTAACTAAACTCTTTTAAAATCATTTTTCTCATGACATTACACACTAATTTATCATAATTTCACTTAATTAAACAAAATTCAATTACATGCAATTTAGTCCTATATTGGCCTGTCATTAAGCTTTAAGAAAAACTATTTTTTTTTCATTATTTCTTTCTAATTTAGTACCGAACACAACCCATTCTAACTCAATTTGTTCAATTCATAATCAATTTACATTTCCCTTGAATTTCTACTATAAACCCTAATAGAAATTTCATAAATTCAACCTCAATTGTTATCCATTTGTTATAAACTTTCTAAATTAGGTTTACAATTCCTTACTAGATAATTATCTAGTCTTTAAATCTCAGTAGTTAAAAATTTTAAATCCTCGCTTATTTCTCCCTTATTGCCATAATTGTGCCTTTAATTCCTCTTGATTTCCATCACTTCTCTCTTTTATTTAGTATTTATTGGTATAATAATGAGTAATTTTCCTGATATTCCTGTACTCTTGATTTTCTGATTTTTTTTTTGATAATTTATAAAAAAAATAAAGTTTTTCTCTTCAGCTGCCTTTATAAGAGAGAAAATGAGAGTGTTTATATAATTATTTTTTTATTTACATTTTAACCTTTCATTTACGTGTAATTTCAATTTATCTCCATGATTTTAATTTGATTTTTCTCTTTTTTTATTAAATATCATGTCACTTTTTATTTCTTTTCAATTTTATTATTAATATAAATTTTATTTATTTATTTTTTTGTTAATTTTAATTTATCCTATTTTATTTTTAGATTAAAATTTTTATATTTTAAAAAGAATTTTTCCGGGAGTTTTCATGTGTAGTCCCTAACCTACCTTTGTATAGCCTTGGCTTTGCATGTCCAATGGTGGACTTGGGTTTTTTACCTGGTGATGGGGTGTATCTCTACACGCAATCCCTCAGCGTACTTCACAAAGAAGAAAAACTAGTGTCTCATGGTTCTCATCATTGGTTATGGAGCCGATGATTAAGTGGAGGAGAAAATGATATTTGTTAGTGTTCCTAGCGCTTTCATAGAGAAAGCAAAACCATTGATTTGTGCGGAAAAAAAAATATAGAAATGTCGAGTGATGGTTGATTGTTCTGTCATATACGCTATTAATCATGAACGGTATACATGAGACATAAAAAACATTGCATCATTCCCTTCTAAATCAACAAAATGAATAGAGATTACTTTTTTCTATATAATCCGCCCAATTATTTGCCTTAACTTTTCTTGTTTGTCAACTTGTTTCTCATGCAGGTGCCCCACACACACAAAGCTCCAAATGTCGAGCCTTAATCATGACATATTCCTGGGCCAACACTGCCTTCTCTCTCTTCCTTTTTCGTCGCTTCCTCCCTTGTTTGCATTAGATGGAGGCTGTGTCCCGCCGTGAACGTATTTTATTTATTTTATAAAAATTAATTTTTAAATGCTGCAAGCTTTTTTTTTAAGTATGATTTGATTTACTACTCAAAGAAACTAATTTTAATTTGATAAAATAATAAAAAATAAATAACAATAATAAATAAATAAAAATGAAAGCATTTGATTTTCTTAGGAAGGAAAAAATGGTAAATACATTATCACAATGAATAATAATCTAAGTCTATCCGTATAGTGATTTTCCCTTTCTTTTTAATTTTTTTATATGTTTCAATCATTTTCTTATATAGAGAATGAAAACTACTACTCTTAAACAAAATATTTATAGTTGATGGTGTATGAAAAAAAAAGTCATTTAACTTTAGGATTTTCTTTAGTTCCTAACTATCTGGATCTAGCCTAAACAACCTTATCTATATTTGTTCATCACTCTCTGATGTCCATGCCTTGCACACCCATTAATATTTTTTAAAAAAGTTTTTAAGAGGTAAATGCGATATTGCTTATACACCTACGCACCTACTTATACATAAATTATGTTTGCCGAGTAAGACCACAACCTCTTTATCAATGGCAAATGAAGAACCACAAACCAATGATAAAGATAATTATTTTATAGTTTCGACTTTCCCTTTTTATTTTTAACTTCAATTGATCTTCATAAACCTGTCTAGGTAATCATGATACAAGAGTAAAAGCATTCTCATCCTTTTTAAGAGAATAATCATTCTTAAACCTATCATGCTTAACTTTCCTATCAAATTACATACCTTGTTACTTATATGACCATTAATATAAAATATGTTCTCCCTTCATTGCTCGACATTATCATCTTTAATCTGAACATTAAGAGATCTCTTAATCACCAAAGCCTTTTCAGCAATTGGATACTTAACTTCATTATAATCCTTAAGTGGTGGTGGCATGCCATCCTTCTAAAACTTTTTACTTTTGAATTCAATCTCTTCATGTTATCTCATAACCATATTTTTTTGTTTAGATATTGTAAAATTATATATCCATTACCCAACCACCTAAAGCATTTAATGCCACAATTATAATTAGTTTGAGTTTAAGTTTTATCTAAGATAATAGTGCTAAATTATTCTTTATAGCTTTAGGTGGTTCAACTTTGCTTCCTATATTATTCGACTTTGAAGGGCAACCCCCTATATTCTATAATATGGCCTCTAAGCTGAAAAAACCTTGAATTACCTCCTAAAAAAGCTATATGTCTATTACTCAAATACTTAAAACACTTAATATCACGGTTATAATTAAGTGAGTTTTGGTTTTATCCTAGAAAATAGTGTTCAAATTCTATTTTATAGCTTTAGGTGGTTTGATTTTGCTTTTTATGGTACATGATTTTAAAAGGCTAGCCCTCCCTCTCCTATAATTATGCCTCCAAGCTAAAAAAAAAAAACTTGAATTACCTTATTGATGTATTCTATCCATTCTTTTTAACTATCTTTTTACCTTGGGAGTCATATGAATCATATATCTTAACTCAATATAATGTTGTAATTTAACCATATTAGCTATGTCTCTATTCAAACCATTTAACAACTTTGTCACTTAGCATCTCATCCCTAATCTCTACAAGTCTCTCTCTATTCTTTTTCTACCTTAAACAACTTGATCTCACTAAATAATAACATAATTTAGAAACTCAATAATAATAAGTTTTACCTTCTTTTACTTAGAGTAATAGTTATAGTCAAAGATTAACTTTATATTATTCTCTCATTCTAAATATGCTTTAGGATTGTTTTTTTCTCTAAAAAGCCTAAATCTTCATATTAATACTCTTTAAATTTCTATCAAAACCATCATAAAAACCATCCTCCCTATTTACTCTCCTATGATCAAAATAATAATGTTGTTCAACCTTCATTGTCTACGAGTTTTATGCTGTTAAAACTAAGCATCATGTTTATGATCAAAATCCTTGGCTTCTCATTTATATTTTTAACTATGGACTCATATAAACAATACAAAGACATGAAAAAATTTATAACAATAAAAAACACTAATAAAATAAGACTTTATATGTCCCAAACTTAGCAATAATATTATTTTTTTATTGATTTCTATGTAGCAAACTCGAAATTAACAACAATAGAATTTTTTTTTGACACAAAGATACTTATTATTAATTGTTTTTGTAATTTTCAAAAATAAACTAACAAATTATATCTATAAAATCCCAAAATTAAGATATGACACTAAAACATCTCAAGATTTAAGAATTTTTAGATTTGACTTGCTAAATCCAAGATTTGATGGAAAAACCCTGATTTTGGGGGCTAAACCTTTTTTTTCTTTTTATGAGTTTTTTTATGTTTCTTCCTTTTTGTTTTTTGAATTATAAATAACTAGATTGCAACTCTTATCTTAACCAAGTCTATAATACTACAACAATGAAAATTACATGGAAACTAAAATATAAAGGGATATAGCCTAATTTTAAAGTATTTCTCTGATATCAACTACTGCAAATCTTGTGGATATAAAAATTGAGAAGCTCACAATGAAATTGATCATTCCTAAAAGAGCTAAATTCAAGCTTGTGATTTAGCTTAACAGAATAATAATCTATACTGAAGTGACAAAGCTATAGAAACTGAATCCCCACCCAACGTCTGTGAAAAGACAAGAATGAGTAGTATGAAAAATATTATGAAGTTTGGTTAGTTCTTTGATAAGTTAGAGTAGTTCAATAAAGAATCAAATTAAAAGATCCTCTCATCATCATACAATATATTATTATAAAATTAAAATCTTATAAAAAAAAACCTAAATATAATCTAAATAACCCTATTTATAATATATAAGAATATCATTAAACAATGTTAAAAAATTAACAAGAGTTCTAAATAAAATAGAAAAAAGAATCATAAATTAACTAGGATGTTAATACAAATCTCACACAACTTGTGGACTTTAGTGCAAGACCTTCTTGTTGTTTGATCACTATGAGATTTTAATCATATATAAACCAAGGTCTTTAAAATCTTCCAATAAAAATTTAGCCTAAACTAATTGTCAAATAAAAATTATGCTTGTTAATATAATATTGTATATTAGTTAAAATAAGCCAAAAACCACCTCTTAATCTCTTTGAATGATAAAAAGACCTTGCAAATGAGAACATCTACAAAATAGAAGGATACATAAGTTGATGACATGAAAATTGTTACTAAAAGAATCTCAATTGTTGCCACCTATATTATCCTTGTAAAAAAGGAATCCTTGCTAAATAAGAAATCCACAAATCATAATAAAATAAATAGGAAATCTTGTACAACAACTTATTTTCTATCTTTAAACACATCATTCTCTCTCTTTTTTAATGAATTTTTGGTCTTATCATATATGGATGAAAAGTTTGAGATGTCTAGGTTTCATCCCAACTCGAATTACGGCAAAAGACCAAATGTAGATCCATATATGCCTTAAAATGTATACAAAGATCTAGTTTGATAGATTTGCAATTTATTAACCTAAATATGTAGAATCAACCCATTCAATTGACCTAATTCGTACCCTTAATAGATTCTTTAGTATTGTTCACTGATTCACATCATAAGAGAATAAAGCAAACTCATCCAAATCTCATCTCTTTTTCATGAAAATTAAAAAAATCTACAACAATGAGTGCCAATAAAAGTCACAAAAAGGTAACATCACTTATATGAATAGTAAGTATTTTATTAATCCTTTAATTTTACTAGTCAAGTCTTTCCAACTTGACTATTTAAAGAACTTAGGGAAAAATTAATGATGTATAAAAAATAAAACCTAGACCTCCTAGCCTTTTAAACCTAGCCTAAATAGCCTCACTCACACCTACTCAGCATTTTATATTATCCAATACCATACCCCTCACACCTTAAAATATTTTTTGAGTTTATAAGAAGTTATAGTGGTATCATATGCACATTTATGTACCTCCGTGCACATAAATTATCGATAAAGAGTAGAACCACCACCCTATTTATAAATGACATATCAAGTACCACAAACTAATGACATGACAGAACCAAACTCTATATAAACAGTGCAGTGAGCACCATAAATAAATGACTAGCACCAATCTCTCCACTAATAAAATTCATTAATCTCCACTCACCATGAGGTTGCTCTGCATTATTGTTTTGCTTCTTGTAATGCATTTGAAACTCCATACACAATAAGGTATTTATAAAACATTTTCCACGCTTGATGAGGTAACTTGATGTGACCAAGGTCTATAATGTTGATTTAAAAAAAACATTGATGCAAAGAAAATAATAAATTTAAAAGTTTTTGAAGTACTCTAAAGGATTCAATTAGATAATTTAAGGTTGTTTAGGGTTTAGTCAACTTCTTCAAGTCTAGAATTTCATAATCCATAAGTTATCTAAGTGTCTAACCTCTAACATGTAATCCACATAAATAACTAGTAAGAAATCTCTTGAAATCTTTTTAACTTTCTCTTTCATGTTTTAGGTATTTCTTTATATTATATGTTCTGTAACATAACCTCTCATGTCTAAAAAAAATATAAAGCATCAAATCCTATTTATAGAAAAAACCTAATAACCCTATAAATTATAAAATATCAATTTTCTCACTAAATAATATCACATATATTATTTTATAAATTTATATAATAAAGCCCCTACTTGATTTTTCTAGTTTTGGAATTGTAATCTCATGCATTAATTACACTATAGTCTTTAATCTCTAAAATTTATTTACAATCAAGTCATATTTAATTAAGGATTAGTACTTAAAAGTGCATTTTTATCAAGGTTTTATATCATCATTTTGCATTTGAAGTATCAATAACTCCTTAACTAAAGCATGTTTTATAATAATATATCTAATAATATAAGATACCTTTAATTTGTGGTAAATTTTTATTTTAAATGCAGGCCTATCACATAAATGAAAGGATTGATTGATGGATTTAAGAACTGAAATTGAGAAGATAAAGAGATGGCCAAACATAGAAAAGAGATGTCGGTGCAATCCAAACCAGAACACTGTTCGATAATTAGGTCATATTTGGAGCTATAGATCTCAAATTTAGGTCTATTTTATATGGATGGAAAGGTAAGACATAGGCCTACAACTTTTGTATGGAGTCTTAGATCTAAAAAGGCCATTTTCAAGTTCAAATTGTTACAACAACAAAGAAGCCTGAATCTGTCCTCCAGTTTGATCACTGTTCAGTATTTTGGCCATATCTGGAGTTCTAGAAGTTCAAATAAGATAAATTATTTACACAAGAAAGCTGAGACAATTGCCTACAACTTTCATGTTTTCAAGTGGCTCTAATTATGCCATTATCAATGACGTTTTGGGCAGACAAGAGAAGATAAGGATTGTCACTAAGTCAAAAGTTGGCCATCCACTTATCAATTAGTCATCAAATCAATAGTTTCCAATTTTGGCCTATAAAAGGAGGCATTTGTCATGCATTTAGGCATCTTGGTTTTCAGATTAAGATCATGCTCTTGTTTTTTCTTTGTATTTTTTGTAGTATTTATGTTTTGCTTTCATTAATATCAAGTTTATACCTTTCATTTCCTTTCCTTTACTTAGTTAACTTCTATCTTATTTATGTTCTTATTTTGTTTATTTATTTTTCTTTCTTTTATTATGTCTAGCTAAGTTTATTATGTCAAGGTGAAAAGGTTACACTAATAGTATAAGAATAAGTATAGTGTAAACTTAATATGAACTTTAATGTTTGATACTAACATGTTTTGTATTTGTTTTCTTGTTTACTCTTTAATACTTTGCTTGTTAAATGACTAATCTTGATATATGTTGTATAACACTTGGTACAACAAATGCTTGGCACTTTCATAGCCAATACTATATGGTATAACCAACACCTGAGCTATGAAAGGAACTTGATTTGTTGTTAACATAAGTTATAATCATGAATGCTTGATGAAATTTACAAGTATTAGCATTAATTGAATAAGATGACTAATGTAATCATGTTAATAATCTATAATTTGATTGGAACCTCCTTGGTGTGTGGTTTCCAATTGAATAATAAGAGTTTATACTATACTTGTTTGACATACCATTAGTGGATCCTTTAACCTTGTCATTCATTGTTATCGTTGTTAAATCTTTACATTAATAGTCCATCTCAAAGTTCTCATCTTTTTCTTTTTCTTCTTCTTTTTATTTATTATTATTAGTATTATTAGTATTACTACTACTACTATTATTAGTACCATTATTATTATTATTATTATTATTATTATTATTATTATTATTATTATTACTGTTATTACTATTATTATTGTTGTTATTGTTATTATTGTTGTTATTGTTATTATTGTTGTTGTTGTATTATTGTTATTTATAATTTATACAATTAACCTCCTTGTGGTTTGACCCTGATCTTGCCGGGTTATTTATTACTTCGACAGTCCTGCACTTGGGAGAAGACATCAATCTTTTCATTGTGTCAATTAATCATCCTAGATTATTTTTTCCAATAATTTTTAATATATGTAACCCATTAGCTTTCTAATAAGTTGATCCAAATATAAATCATAATTCTAATAAAAATAGAATAAGTAAAATAAAAAATAATATGTTGTTAATTCAACAATTGATGATTTATGTTCTAAGATCAAATGCACCATCTAAAAACACATTATAATTATTTAAATATTAGAAAACTCATTTATGATTTGACTTAACCTTTTAGTGACTAATTTATTAATATAATTATTATTATTCCTTCATAAAAAAATATTCTAATTTAGATATATATTGTGTAGTATGTTTACTTTATCAAATAATATTTGTTCTTAATACCATAATCATTGATCAGTTGAATGAAATATGATTTTTTTTCAAATCTCATTTTGTATTGGGAAAGAATTTTACAATCAATACTATTTGAGAACATGTGGAACATTTTCTCTCATTCACTAATGATGATTAATTCTCTTTTAATCACTCAAATACCTTTATATAGTTTATTTTATACCTAATATCTTTTTATTTGTGATCTTTGATTAAAATAACATGTAGTTAGGATCAAAGTATGAAATTTCATTTATAAGATAACTCATTGATTTTAAGTGTAAGGATCACTTATAGAATTGTTATATGAACATTTTCAAAGACACATATAATCTTTACATTTGGAATCTTTATACGAGTCATTTTAGTGTAAATTTCATGTTATAAACACTTACATATAAGTTCCAAGTTTTCCTCATACCTTAGTTTATAAGAACAATTGTTTTTTTAATAAAAAAAAAAGAACATAATATATACAAATCTTAATGCACCAAATAATATTAAGTTTTAATATAACATTGAACAAGAATATTTAGAAACAATGCTTTAATAAAATAATGATCTTATAATCATAACAATTTTATAATTTTATTTGGAAAATATTTTTTTCACAAGAACTTTTATTTTTAATCTAGACTCATTAATCAAATATTAGAATTTTTTTTGTCATATATAAATAACCGATTAACTATATAACATATACATTACATATAAAATATAAAAGTTCCTACATATTTAAAGTTATTTTTGTGGTTCAAAAATACAAGATCAACTTATTCATTCACTGTACATATTACTCCTACTCATTTTTCTACTTATTTTTTTTTTCTTGTTATTTCTCTTTCTTGTATTTTATATTCTACCTTTACATTTACTAACTAACTTAAGTATTAAATAGTTTGTTATTCCAATAAAATACTTGTTTTTAAGAAATAAGCATGACTAGAGATAAAAGTTTATATTCAATCCCATCATATTCTCGCCTAAGAAATAACTGTGAAAAACCCAATCCAATCTAAAGTTTTTATAAATTTATCAAAAATTAAAGAATAATAAAATTTAGTATTACTAATTACAATCAGTTTATGCTTATAATTTCATAAATATTGAAACTTAAATTTAAAAGCTCAAAGTTAAAACTATAGTTTAATTTGTGAATTATTGATTCCCTAGATTTGCTTCTTTTTAATGTAAATAGACATTATATTTTTAAAAATAATTATAAAATTAACTTTTAAATTTATTATCTTTAATAATTTTCATTATATCACTTTTTTAATTGCATATACTAATTATCAATATTATGATGAAGTATTCCATTTGAAAGTAATTATAAATTTGGACTATGTAAATTTATTTTTTAATTATTCTTCATATTTTTCCAAGAAATATAAAATATTTAATTAGTTACAAGATATACACATGAAATTTCTAAATTGTTTAGTGAAACGAATACAATAATTTTTTTTATTAATTTTTAGATTATTAAATTAAATATTTGAATTTATTCCTTAAGGTAATTTTGTTCCACGTGTGATTAACACAATCTTTCATTGTTTGTAGCACTTAGATCCTTTAACAATGTAATATTCATAACCATTTTTTTTCCTTCTTGATCATTTACATTTTTCTTCATTTATATTTTTGTCATCGCATTAATTTTTTTTTAAATTACACCTTCCAAATTATATTCCCATGGTTTTCACTCTAAATTTTTATTTCTATTTTTATTTCTTTGTGTTTCAAGTATGTTTTTTTGTTTTTGTAACATAAAATTAAAGATTTATTTTTCAAAATTAAATGAAAATTACTTGTTAACATCAAATTGAAAAACAAGGACCAAAATTAGCACAACCTTAAAAAGAATTACTTTAAAAAAGTTAGAAAAATAAAATTTCATCCTTGATTTTTAAAATTATACAAGTTTAGTTCATGTTATTTTTTACATTTTATTCTTGAAAAATAGTAATTAAAGAGAAACTGTCCATTCAACCACCATAAATCGATGAACATGGTGTTCATTGGTTGATTTTAAATATGATATTTTAATGAAGGTGTTTTGTCTGCTTAAATATATAAATAAAAAAAAATTTGGATTGAAAAGTAGTTTTTAATTTAGTTTGATTTTACACTTGAAGTGATTTCATGATGTTTTAAACATAAAAATCTATTTATTAAGGTTTATAATATATTTTTTAAGTGCTTTCAAGTGAAAAAAAGTTTTAAAAAATCTTCCATGATAGATGACATGTCATGAAATATTTTTTTAAAAAAAACACACTATAAACCATTTCATTGTACACATAGATGATATTATATATATATATATATATATATATATATATATATATATTAATTTTTTAATGATTAAAAAAAATTGTAGGGAAAATGCCATCTATTATATTAGATGACTTATCACCTGGTTTAAATAAAAAATTGAAGTAGATGATGTTTGCTTTTTAAAAAAAAAAACTAATCAAGGCCTAACTTGTTAGGCTTAACAATACTTGATTTTATTTGTTTGTTTTTTTTATATTTTTTTATTTATTAATATTCTTTTTTATTATAATTTTTTTGTAACTTATACCAAGTTAAAAAAAGAAATTATAATGAATGATACATTGTCTTCTCCTTAAAAATAAAAAAAATTGGCTGACACGTAAGCCTAGACTTTTGATGGTTGGCTAGGCATTTAGTTCTACCTTTTTATTAAAAAAAATTTATTTAATAATACTCTATCATATTATAATTTTTCTGCAACTATTTTAAAAAATTATTTGTTATTAGCAATGAAAATTAACCCTTAACATAAAATAAATAAAAACATGTAAAAGAAAATGGATAGCATGGGTTAAATATTTGTATATGCGTCAACCTTTTGCTTTTACTAGGAATATTAACTTATTGTTTTGTTATTTAATAAGCATTAACATCTCCTTTTTTAATGATTATTTTATTTATTTTTAATTTATTTTTATATAAAAAAATATTTTTTTATTTTTTTATTTAAAAAAATCATGATACTTGAAAATACATTCATAACACAAAAGCTTCCTTCTCTCATGTTAAAAATTTACTTGAAATCCTATTCCTAGTGTATAGTGGATATAAGGCTAGTTAGTTAAAACACTAAAAGATTTAGGTTATTTCCATTCACTTTTTTATGAACAATGAAGCAATTCTTCTCTTTTTTTTTTAAATTTTATTCTTATACTTATTTTCTTTTTGATTTAATCCATTTGTGGTCTAACTCAATCAGATAAATTATAAATTGTAGTAAAAAGATAAAATTTCAAGTGAGAGGACCATAATATAAAATACGGATAAAATAGGCGGCCAATCTCAAGTTTCTTAAATTTTTATTTGATTCCATTTTTTTTTGTTTATTTTTTTTGGTTTCTAAATTTGAGAGAGGAGAAACGCATCAAAAAACAATGAAGGTGCTTATTAGCTACATTTTGCCTAATAAAAAGAAAGATATTGTGTTAATGAATTTCTCTTTTTGAAAGAAGTTTCTGAATGTGGTTTTTCTCTCTAAACATGGCAAGAAAGTAGTAGATTGACATTTGGTTTATTTTAATTTGTTTAATTTTTATTTTAAGAGTGATGCTAGGATGTTTTGAAATTGAAAAATTGCTTTTGAGGTTTAGATGGTGTTTTATAATAAAAATAAGTAAAAAATATCATTCAACAACAACAAGTAACCTACCTCTTTTGGTGACCTATCATTTATCTTAAAAAAATACACTACTAAATAACGCTTCATCAACTATTTTGTTTTTTAAAAAAACCAGGCATAAGCCTAGGTTGCTAGGCCTTAGCATCCGTTGATCTTTTTACATTTTGTTTTAGTTGCATATTATTTAAGAAATTAATTTTATTTGAAGCAAATTTTCTCTCTCTTATATTTTATATGAATTAACTAAATTTTTATAAATTTTATATATAAAAAATAAATTGTTATAGGCAAAAAATTTACTCATAAGATAAAATTAATGAAAATTGTTGAAATAAAAATCATAGCCAATGTAAAAACATTATATGTGTCTCTATCTTTTATTTTTACTATAAATATTAACATTCACACTATGATATTTAATTAGTGTTCATAATTTTTTTTATTTATCAATTCATATATTTTTTTAATTTATGTTTATAAAGCATAATTGTTTTTTATTTCTAAGTTTAAAAAATATATGATTACATATTCATAACATAATAATTATTATTTTATGTTAGAAATTGACTTAAAATCCTACCAGCACCATGGTAAATAATATTTATGTTTTTTAATTAAAAATAATATTTATGTTTTTTAATTAAAAAATCATGATATTTTAAATTATATATAAAACATTAACACATTATTTTTTATTTATAAATTAAAAAAATATAGATACATAATGATAAAATAATTATTATTATTTTAGATTAGAAATTGACTTGAAATCCGATCCATTAATAATATTTATATTTTTTAATTAAAAAATTATGATATTTTAAATTACATATAAAACACTAATATATTATTTTAAAATATTCAAAATTAACTTTAATTCTACTAAAAATCATATATATTAAAATATCAAGATATTTTTTTTGGAAAAAAAGAAAAACTTGAGTTATTATTATTTTTTAGATAAAAAATAACTAAAAAATGGCTAGAATTTGAGGTGAGGTTAGGTTTTAACGAACTCAATCTCTCCATAAAAACAAGACTTGTAGGATTGCAGGTCTAGATGACAGTGCCCGTTCTCTCGAAAAACAAATTTAAGAGTACAATTCAAATTAAAGAAAAAGTGAATCCGAAAAAAAAAAAGGCTGAAACAAAGGCAATGATATACAGGCATGCGAGAGGGATTTTTCTTTTTTTTTTAAAAAAAAAAATAGATAACTTCCTTTTGATGATTCAAAAATTAGCATGTGGAAGCTCCTTTATCCACTCAAACGTTCGATGACGTGACATAGCTTGCTTTCCCTGCTGCTGCATCAGCTGCTTTTTCACAATTCTTCTCTTCATCTTCAACTCTCGCAGCTTCTCCTCTATGGACCCTCTTTCACTTTTATCATTATTGCCATTTCCTGCACTACGACTCCTGTCGTTACTGCTTTTCAAGGGAAATGGTTTCACTGCACTAACTGAACAGCTACAGCCACTTAATAACCCTCCCCTTTTTTGCAACAAACTCTGTTTCCTCCGTTTCTCCATGTTCTTCCCACAATCATTGCTATTATGTCTGCTCTTATTCTTGATTTTGCACCCGCTTTTACTGTTGTCACTGCTAACATTAATTTTGCCACATTTCTTGATGCTTGAATTGCTTTTGCTGCTACTAGAGCTACTATTTCTACTAACAGAATTACGGACCTTAAGATCTTGTAATTCAATCTCTGGTGTACGGACCAAACCCAGTCTAAAAAAGTCCCAAAATGAAGAATTTCTTGGTCTGTTACAAGCTGCATTTCCCAGTGAGTTACTAGAAAGTCTAATTTGAGGTTTTGGACTTCGATGGGTTAGAAACTGGTTTTGAATTATTGGTTTTATCATTCTTGTGCTGGCAATAGCAGAGCTTGTGTTGTTGCTGCTTGATGAGTAATGACTTCTGCTGCTGCTGCTCATGCCACTGAAAGTGGTGAAAACACCAATTGAATTATGGTCCGTGGAGGCTGACCTTGATAGGCAATGGCTTGTGTTCAAGCTGCTATCGCTCTCGAACTTGTTAACACCACTTTCTGAGCTAACTGAGAGACGAAGAGGGAGAATTTGGCCTTGAAAGAATATATCATCAGCTGCACACATATCTGATTTCTTAGAAAGATAGCCATCACCACTCCAGGGACCGAAGTCGAAATCTTCTTGATTTGTTTCAGTTCCTTGATAAGCTTCTTGATGTCTACTTGATTGATTGTTCTCTTCTTTCATCCTATTGACTGGTAAATCACACAGTGATAATGCTTCTTCGTCCTGATCTTCTTCCGCTTGAGTACTAAAGTCCGAATGCTCTCGTTTCTCTTCCACAGAACTTGTAGCCATTTCTGGAAGGTAAAAGTACAACTACAGGTTTTGTTCAAATACTGTCGGGGTAAGTGTGTTGAAGGCTACCCAAATACTAAGAGATCGAGATTTATATACAAAGAAGAAGATATTTAAATATGAGAAAGAAACATAGATTTTGAATAAGCTTGCATAAGAGAGAGCAAGAGACAAGTGGAATATAAAGAAGTATTCCAGAAAAGAACAGAGAAATGGATAAGTCAGTAAGTGTGTTGCAGGCTATCCAAATACTGTTTTATTTCTTACCTATATGGGACCAAAACACACTATAGCTACTGAGCCGACCATCACCTGGGCAAGAATGTTTGATCTCTCATTCTCAGAATATTATAGGATGTTGATGTACATGTGGGACAGTTCTGGTATGAGAAAATCCGGAATGGTCACTTCCGTTTTCTCTTGCAATTTTGGATATGCAACTCGACTCAGTGTCACTCTATGATTGACAGCTTTGTTCGGCACTAGAGGTTTAATAGGGAGATTCATTTAATGGATTAAACTGTTTGGTTGCAGACGAGATTCCTCACTGTATATACTGCAAAAAAGTCCCACTTGGATTTGTGGTGGTGGCATAATTGAGATGGAGACTAGTGGAGACTGGACAGGAGGGGATTGGTGAGGTTTTAATTAGGAGATTTAAGGGTCGGTGAGTGGGATTGATGTTGCGATAGATTAACCTATAAATTTTTGTGGTGAGTTTTGGTTGCAACAAGGTTGAATGTTTTGCCGTGGAAATGGAAAGGATCTATATCTTTAATTTTGCTTTCTAATAGAAAGGACGTTTTACCATACCGACCAGATGAGATAGAAAAGTAATGGCTTATATGGAACTGCAGTGGCTGGAAGCAACGCTTTGTACGCTTATAATGAATCTTCAGAGAAAGGGTTGAGGTGTCTGTTGATGTAACATGAAAAGTTGATTGTATAATTGAAAATTCATGAAAGATCTAGAGGTTGTAGTTGTGGTGTTTGTTTTTTGATGCACAAATAAGAATTGGACTTGAAGGGTCCTTATTAGCACAATTCAATGTGCGATCAGTTTTTAGAGATGAAGTATTAGAAGCTCACCAAAATGATGAAGAAATGGAGAGAGTGAGTAAAATGGTGAAATCAAGAATGAAAACGCCTTTCCAAATTCTAGAAGACAGAATGGTAGCAATTGGTAAAAGGATGTATCTACTGAGAGATAATGCCCTACGAACCTAAGTTTGTTGTGCATCGAAGCACAAGAATATATAAGCATTTGAAAGAATTTTATTGGTGGCTTAATAAAAAAAAAGAAGATTGCAACTATGTGACTCAATGTGTGATACGCCAACAGGTAAAGATAGAGCATCAAAAGCTTGCAAGACCCTTACAATTGGTAATGACCCCAATTTCTAGTACAATGATACTTGTTTCACACGAAAAAAATAACACCTTGTATTTTTATAACCTATTGAGTTATGAAATTCATAAAAAATAGATAATATTTATTTTTACACAATTTTTATAACCTATTGAGCTATAAAATTCATAAAAAATGGATAATATTTATTTTTATACATTCTTAAATATTCATATAAACACTTTAAAAATTTTTACTGAGATTTTAATAAAGTTTCCTCTATATCTAGAATATATCAAGTTATTCATAAATACTTATACACTTTTATAATAATTTTCCAACTTTTTTATCCAATAATCCTGAATTATATCTCATTATTATTTCAATAACAATTTCATACCTTCTTTCAAGTATAATACCTTTTTTTAGCATTAAAGACAATTGCAAATAAAATAATAAAACAATATTTGAATGATAATAAAATCATAAACATTAACAAGTTAAGTAAGTTAAGTTAGCTATATAGGTGCGGGAAGATAAAAGCATTTAGGTCATAAGTTATAAATTTATAATCTATTTAATTATAGACTTAATATAAAATGTTTTGATGTTTATTATCACTATCTATAATTGAAAAGGAAATTTTTATATCAAGTTATTACTTGCACATATTAACCTCATCACAAGCATATTAAACCTAGTAAATCTACACTTGCACATACTATATTGTTATTAGAGCCTGTAAATACTAATATATGAACTTTCATAGCAACTATATTTTTACTGCTCTTATATCATAACCTAAGTCTCCTAATAGTATTAGTTGCTAGCACTTATAATATATGTAAACATTGCTTTTATTCCATAAATAAATTCTTAGAACAACAATTATTCACCTATTATATATACTAGCCTACACTCATCCATCATCTTCTAGTTTGATTATTAACATCACTACTCATTACTTTATCTTAAGACGCATTTGTTATCTTAATCATCCTATCTTTCATTAATGTCTCGTCTTAATCTTCTTATATAAGTTTTCCAAGTAAACCAACCCTCTCCTATTGGATACATTGTATCTATTTGTATTTATTTATCTGTCACTAGCCCTTACCTTGTCATCCTTACAGCCTATCATGAGCTTTTCTTTGTTAATTAATTTTTCACACTTTTTTAGCTATTAAATAATCTTGTTCTTAATCTCAATTCATACCATTATTCCCTGCCTCATGGAATATTTGTTAAACTATGTTAGTCACCTTTAAAACTTTCACTACAACTCAATGTCTTGTTTAAAATTTGTTATCCATATAGTTGTCATATAATCTCAGTTATCCTCACATTGATGCCAACTAAATTTGGCCATCCACTTAAGGATGCCAATAGATATAGCCATCCATATAAGGATGCCAATCAAATCCAGCTATCCACGTAAGGACACCTCTCAAATTGGTCCATTTACACCTCTTGGTTCTTTCACTTTATTCATTCTTTTCTTTTATACTTTCAACATAAAGATTTTGAACATGCATTTAAAGAATTCACAATTATAGAATTAATAAAACCTTAAAAGTAATTGTAAGGCATCGAGGTGTCAAGCACCTACCTGAAGTCTCACATCATATAGTCGTACCACATTAATGTGCAGTCCCTGTAACCTCTACTGAACCAATAAAATTTAAACAATTACCAAGGATTCCACTAACATTCAAAATTGACACTTTCCATATTTATTTAATTCAAAATCTTGGTTTTATTAAAAAAACAAATTTCTTATAATTTCACATATGCACATAATATTTAATACTTCACATTATAATAATATAACACTTTATGGTATTTCATTCATAAGTGAAGTTGTACACCTTGATTTTTGGGCATGGCTAACTAATCAGTCATCAGAACATTCAAAATATAATTCTAACTTTTTTATCATAAACAAAATAAATTTATAGTTTGATTATGAAAACCAAATCGAACGCAAGGGAAATTTCATTTAATCTTCCTATAATATAATGAAATAAAATAGAATGGGGGACTTGAATAAAAGATTAAAGAAACAAAATTCTAAAAATAAAAATAATAAATTGATATGTTGTTAATTTAGTTCAAAGACCTACTAAACATCTATTCCTATAAATTTATTAATCATCAAAGTAAAAAGAATATTCTTTCAATTTTTAAAAATAAATTCGATGTCCCTTAAAGCTAAGAGGGATCAAGAAGATTTTGAGTAAACTAATTAGATAAAGCTTTCTAATCAATTTTTTTTTATCATTAAATGAATATAATAGTGAAAAGCAATTTTAATTCACTCAACAGTAGTCTTAAGAGCAAAGTCTGTAAAATTCATTTTAAGCAACTTTTCAAAAGCTTGAGAAATTTAACTTAGCTTATTTCTCCCTAATAAATTCAAGTAATAGTTATACAATCAAGTTAACTCCTTTTCTTCTTATTCCAGTCCATGGCAACAATTACGAATTGAAATAAGAACATGTATACTATCTTAAAACAATTCAATATGCATGAACAAAAATCAATAGCATAATTCTAAAATAAAGATAAATAAGTACTTGAATATGAAAAAATTACAATGATAATGTTACTTCTCACAACTTAATAATGAAGATGGTGTCTATTCCCCTTGAACTAAAACTAAAGTTTAGTTCATAGTTACTAGAAAATTTTAAAAAAAAAACATAGAAGAAAAGAATGTTGTCGAGCTTTTGTTTTAGCTATGTTTTGCTCTATTTATTCTGTCTATTAGGTGCCAAATTTCTTTAGGATTTTCAAGCTAATTAGAAGTCCTTATGCTATTTAATTCCTTCATTCTTTATTTAGTTCTTAAGGTATTTAGAATTTGTATAGAAAATTGACTCTGCTGCAACTTAGACTTTGTTTTTGACTTGGTGTCTTACAATATCCGACCATTTCAACTGTATTTTTTTGTTCATAGAATGTTATAGGATTTATTTACACTTTCTTAGATCCTAAAGCCTACTGTTTTTATGTCACACTCTTAGCCGTAGTGGGATACTCGACACCGTTAGTTTCCTCACTAGATCAGGAAACCAATCTTGTCCTTCAAGTTGCATCTGAAAGTTAGTCTACAAAACTATTTTATCTAACCTAACATCCAATATAAAAATTATAGTCCTGAATGTGTAGATATTTTGGGCTTTAGAATCACATGATTTTGATATTTGAGGTTAAGATATGTCTGTTTGAATATGTAGTGTAAAAGTAGAGAATCTTGCTTTAAGTAGGATTTCAGCTAGATTTTGCAAGTTTGATTAAAGGTCCAAACAAACTTGCATATCTGCCCATAATACATTCTTGGATATCTTGATATGTGTACTGTAACTTTGATTAAGCCTACTTTCACATTCTGAAATTATAATTTGATGAAAAACTTGTCACTAGAAGCAAAGGTCCGAAATATAAAATGCAGAAATTCTTATCTTTTAACAATTTACTCACAAAGTCTCTTAAGAATGTCAAACTCATAAAAATAACTTCTAATAAGTTCAAAATACATTAGATACCATAGTGTAAAAGGAATAAAAACATATGTATATTTTGGGCTTATCAAATTACTCCACACTTAGCTTTTGCATGTCCTTAGGAAAAATTTTAATTTTACTTTTCCATTATTTAAAATGTAATGCCATCAATGAACAACAATTAAACTCTCAAACTATCATAACAAATCATGAATGACATTCCAATAAATTTAAAATTATTTATCAAGAATTTTTACTTTAGAATAAAACAACCAAATAGTCGACTTCACATGAATGATCATCAATTCTCATGTGTTTGAAAGGTTAGTGTTTCATTCAAATGGAAAAGATCTAACACAAGCTTATGAATCATCTCACTCCCCACCATTTAGATTATATGGATTTTACTAATCATAAGGTCTTTCAAAGGGTTGTAATGTGGCTTAGTTCAAGTTATGAAATCTTTGGTAAGGTAGCTTAAAAGCCATCAAAACCAATATAAAAAAATACCCAAAACAAGAAATAAAATTTTTAACACTCCCCCCGCCATTTTGAACTTGGCGAATATTAAAGCTACATTACCCTTCTTTATTGGAAAATTGATCGTTCAATAGTTAGAACAAGTTCTTTAATTTGCAATCACAATATAATATGGTTTATGTTTTTTTTTAAGTGTAAAAGTTTGTTCCCTCGCACCTGATATAGCCACTTTTGAATTTAAGACACCCTCACACTTATTTCATGTATTTCCATGCTTGTATAATAATGTATGATGCTCCATTAATTTTTAAGTTTGGGTAAGACATTGTTTAGTTTATGGCTTGTAATGCGAGTTTATAATCAAAGAAAATTTTTATTAGCTCAAATGGGGTCTTGAATGGAAAATTTACATAACAAAGAATTCTTTAATCATGTTCATATATGCATGGAAGAATATGATTTTGATTAGAATCAGAGCAAGTTCTAGAGAAACAAAACCAATGGAAAAAAAATCACACATTAAAAGAAAATAGATATCGATATAGATGTGTTGGTCATAAGGCTCAAAATCTCATGTGCTTGTCTTTACAAAATCTTGTTAGTTTAGTCTTAAAGAAAATAGCTTCACTAAACAATGCTTTTTTTCAAAAAAAAAATCATCATTGAATCATATTATGATGTTTTTTTACGAGCTCAATTAAAATTTCATTAATGATATTAACAATCAAGACATTGAAATAGCACCAACATAAAAAATATTTTCATCCCATAAATATGAAAATTACATTTGCAATAAACATAAAGATACAGGCATATTAGAATTACTAAAATAGAGCATAATGCCACAAACATAGATAACATGTAAATCCCCCCACACTTAATATGGACTTTATCCTCAATAACCGTATTAAAAAGAGATGGGGAAGTAGTTTTTCTTTTTGGACTGTGGTTAGAACATTTGCAATAATCACCGGTAGGGTTTCATCCTCCCCTAAGTACACATACTTCAAATGTTTAGGTAAAGACTTCAATTTGAGCTTGGAGGCCTATTCAATAGAAGATAAAACCTTTTCATAAGAATTTGATAGTTATAAAGGAGAGTTAACCAATATATTTTCCATTTAAAGTAATGAATGCAAAGACATAATTATTTTTTTCATTTTCGTATTATTTAAAGTCTTCTATATATTTTTTCACTAATCAACTTACACACCTTACAATCATATATTTACAACCCATCAAAATTCAAAAAAAATTAATACACAAACTAAACATCATCCAAATTCTGAAATGGACCTTTTAAAGATTAGGAATATATTGGAGAGGTTTTTGTAAACAAGGAAACAATGCTGGAAGGCTTTAAAAATGGAGTAATAGTGGTGGCATATAGTCTTCACGTACCACCATTACTGTCAAAGTGTGGGACCACGTGCTGATGTTGATGGATTACAGAAAATTGTTGGATTAATTAGATCTCCCTCTTTTCTTCATGTCCATGCCAATAGTGAAACTAGGAACCGCCTTCAACAAAATATCCCAGTAAGGAAAGTTTTACCTTTTTTGTTAATTGGATTTGTTTTCTTCTTAGCTTGCTCTCAGTTTCTTCTTCCTTCCCACCATCAATTAGGTTATTGTTATTATTGGTTATGGTTGACTATAGTTGTTAAAGAGTTGTTGTCATAGTTGTTAGTGGTTATTAAAGGGTTTGTTATATATCAAGAAGTGGATGATATTGGTTTAAGAAAAATGTAAGCTGATATGGTGGTGTAATAGGTGAATAGATCACTATTGTTAATGGTCGTATTATGGTTTGGAATTGATGGAAAACTAAGGTATGTAGGAAATGGGTCTTAGTTTGAAGAAGCTAGGCATGATGATTGAGTGAATGATTAATAATGATTATGTGTGGTATTGCTAGTTAGAGGAGGAAATGTAGTTAAGAAGAGCCATCATTGATGGTGTCAATAAGTGGAAAGGCTGAAGAAGTGGAAAGGTTGTTATAATGATTATTAATTTTAGGCCACCAGCGTCAGGTTTTTATATTAGTGAGGATAAAAAGACAGGAGTGGTGGTAGTTGTATAGGACTATTTAAGTGTTATAATCTCTACCTTAACTATTGTATATTACCTACATATATAAATAGGAAAGGTTGACTAACTAATAGGTTAAGCCTCTTATTTTTCTTCAACTTGGTATTAGAGCTTTAACACATTAAAACTCCTCTCTCTCTAATGGACTTTGCTGTTACCAACTTCTCCCTCCACCAAACCGGTGTTGCAGCACCTCCAGTCGGCCACATATAGGCTATTGTTGGTGGCTCCTTCCCATAGTAGCAGACCCCTTCTCTTATAGAGCTAGTCCCTCTCATATTTTTATCGTTCCTCTTCATATTATATGGACCTCAACTCCAGCCATAGTTGTTTTATCCAATACTCAACAAGTTATTTTGTTAAAGCTTACAAACAATGATTATCTTTATTGATGAATACAAATAAAGCCATATCTTCTTGGTCGGGTATCTTCTACTTTATTGATGTCATTGTGCCATGTCTTTCTTCTCATATATCTGAAATTAACAACTTATTTTGAGTGTGTTACTCTCTTCTCTTTCAATGAATGTACTGCATCTTGTGGTAAATTGTCAAATCTCTAATTATTTTTGGTGTACTCTTGAGCAAGATCTCATCTCTCCATCTCATTCTCGCATCATACATGGTATCATAAAAGCCTCATTTTAAGCCATAATAGAGGTTGTTTTCATGGCAACTAGAGTCCTAATAACAACTATAAACAACTATAATAGCCACCAATATAAATCAAACTTTTATGGTTTTCAAGGGTATCGACTAGAAGCAGAACACCTGACAAAAGAACATAAGAACTCTGGTTTGTCATAATGATCTCTTCATCGATCCCTTGAGCAAAACATCAAGTGTCTACTCTACTTCTACTTTAGCCACACAGCCCCTCAATGCACTTAGTTTCACAGTAGTGAATAATAGCCTACTACCTATCTTACTACTGGTAATGCTTCTGCTTCTACTAGTGTGAACCAGCATGTTACGCTCGATCTTGTAACTCTGACTGAGTTTATACCCTATCTCGGTAATGATTTTTTGCATATTGTTGATAATAAAGGCCTTTCCATATCCAATATTAGACATACCTTGTTACATACCCCTAAAACATAATTTTAACTTATCTAACATTCTTCATATTCCTCATATTCTTAAGCCGCTACTTTTTATTCAGAAATTTTATCATGATAATAATGTCTATTTTAATATATATATATATATATATATATATATATATATATATATATATATATATATATATATAGGAAATATTAAAGGACTACTCTAGTGTTGTAATCTTTACCTTAACTGCCCTAGATAAATAAATAGAAAAAGTTTGTTAACTAATAGGTTACGCCTCATATTTCTCTTCAACTAGCAACAATGACTAGCATTCACTAGGTTGGTTTTATTCATGTTGGAGAAGAGATGTTTTTATAGGATAAAGGCGTCAATGTAGATTAATAGATTAATAGAAAGAGAGAACGAGTTGTGAAAATCTAGTGCATGTAGGTCAGGTTTAGTATAGGGACATAATTTTCTTAATGAATTAGAGAAAGATGGGGGATGATCTTTTTGTATGGTTGTTGATTAGTAGTTAAAAGTGCATTTTTTCAAGATTTTATATCATCATTTTGCACTTAAAGTATTAATAACTCCTCAATTAAATCATGTTTTATAATAATATATCTAATAATATAAGATGCCTTTAATTAAGTTAAATGTTCATTTTAAATGCAGGCCTATTATATAAATGAAAGGATTGATTGATGAGTTTAAGAACTGAAATTGAAAGGACAAAGAGATGGCCAAACTTAGAAAAGAGATACTGGTGCAGTCCAAACTGAAACACTATTCAGTAATTGGGTCATATCTAGAGCTGTAGATCTTGAATTTAGGTCTACTTTATATGGATAGAAAGGTAAGATATAGGCCTACAACTTTCATAAAGCCAAGATTTAAAAAGGCCATTTTCAAGTCCAAATTATAGCAACAACGAAGAAGTCTGAATCTGTCATATAACTTGAATACTATTAAGTGCTTGGCCTATATTTGGAGTTCTAGAAGTCCAAATGACCTCAATTTTTTTTTTCTATAAAGCTGAGATAATTTCTTAGAATTTCATGTTTTTAAGTGGTTCTAATTTTGACATTATCAATGAGTTTTGGATAGAAAAAAGAAGATAAGAATTGTCACCAAGTCAAGAATTGCCCACCCACTCATCAATCAGTCATCAAATCAATAGTTCCTAATTTTGGCCTATAAAAAAAAGGCATTTTCCATACTTTTAGGCATCTTGGTTTCCATATCAAGATCATGCTCCTACTTTCTCTTTTTTTATTGCTTATGTTTTGCTTTCATTGATATCAAGTTTATACATTTCATTTCTTTTCCATTGCTTAACTTTTATTTTATTTATGTTCTTATTTTGTTTATTTATTTTTTCTTTTATTATGTGTAGTTAAGTTTATTATGTCAAGGTAAAAAGGTTATATAGACTTATTAGCTAAAAATGCTCAAAATTAGGACACCGCAGGTACTTATGAGGCACCAAGTAAATCTCAACCTCATACATCTAGTGGAGGTATGTACAATCTTAGGGAAGATCATGAACTTTAAGCCAAGTTTGCATCTTTAGCTAGAAAAATCGAGACACTAGAATTGAAAAAGAGTGGCCAATTAAAATATGTTCAAGACATTGTGTGTCAAATCTATGAAACCAATTAACATTCAACCAATGATTGTCTAACTTTTTCTTCTTTTAAGGAATGTTTCCATGAATAAGCTCATGTTTTAAACAGTTTTCAAAAGCCTAATCATAACCCATACTCACAAACATACAACCTTAGTTGAAGAAATCACCCAAATTTTAGTTCGAAGAGTGATGCACAAACTTCATAACTACCATTTTAAGCACACTATAATTTCCAAAATTCTCATGGATATGCACCTCTTTATGCTCCACTTCTTAGAAGAAATTTTAAGGAACCTTCGCATGAATTCATTGAAAAGCAAGAGATAATTAATACTCAACCTGCTCAAAGCATGACAGATTTTAAAGATACTCTTGCAAAATTAACATTTGCTCTCAGTTTTCAAGAGAAAGGTAAGTTTCCATCTCAACCATAACAAAATCCCAAGGGGCAATACAATACAATCACAAGTAGTTCTTGAAGCTAACACATGGATCTAGTCAAATTAGTCACTACTCTTCACAGTGGTAAGGTTATTGAAAAACCCACTCATGAACTTTATGAGAAAGATAATGAGTCAATCTTTAAGGGTAAGGAAAATTACAAAGAAAAGACTGGTTTCCCAACAGCACTTCTATTTCCTCATGCCATGACTAAACAAAGAAAAGTCAATCATAATTTTGAAATCTTTGAAACTTTCAAATAGGTAAGGATCAATATACCTTTGCTGGATACTATTAAACAAGTTCCTTTTTATGCTAAATTTTTGAAAGATTTGTGTAGTGTGAATGATTGATACTTAAAAGTGTATTTTCATCAAGGTTTTATATCATCATTTTACACTTGAAGTATCAATTACTCCTTAACTAAAGCATGTTTTATAATAATATATCTAATAATATAAGATACCTTTAATTTATGGTAAATGTTCATTTTAAATATATGCCTATCATATAAATGAAAGGATTGATTGATGAATTTAAGAACTAAAATTGAAAGGATAAAGAGATGACCAAACTTAGAAAAGAGATGTCGGTGCAATCCAAACTGGAACACTATTCGGTAATTGGGTCATATCTGGAGTTGTAGATCTCAGATTTAGGTCTAATTTATATGGATGGAAAGGTAAGACATAAGCCTATAATTTCATATGGAGCCCAAGATCTAAAAAGGCCATTTTCAAGTTTAAATTAGAGCAATAACAAAGAAGTTCAAATCTATCCTCCAGTCTGAGCACTGTTCAGTATTTTGGACATATCTAGAGTTCTAGAAGTCGAAATGATCTGAAGTTTATACATAAGAAAGTTGAGACAATTTCCTACAACTTTCATGTTTTTAAGTGATTCCAATTTTGATGTTATCAATGATGTTTTGGGGAGAAAAATAAAGATAAGGATTGTCACCAAGTCAAGAGTTGGCCACCTACTCATCAATTAGTCATCAAATCAATAGTTCCCAATTTTAGCCTATAAAGGGAGGTATTTGCCATACATTTAGGCATCTTGGTTTCCAGATCAAGATCATGCTCTTGCTTTCTCTCATTGTATTTTTTGTAATGTTTATACTTTGCTTTTATTAATATCAAGTTTATGCCTTTCATTTCCTTTCATTTACTTAGTTAACTTTTATCTTATTTATGTTCTTATTTTGTTTATTTATTTTTCTTTCTTTGATTATGTTTAGCTAAGTTTATTATGTCAAGGTGAAAAGATTACACTAATGGTGTAAGAATAAGCGTAGTGTAAACTTAATACAGACTTTAATGTTTGATACTAACATGTTTTGTATTTGTTTTCTTGTTCACTCTTTAATACTTTGCTTGTTAAATGACTAATCTTGATTTATGTTGTATAACACTTGGTACAACAAATGCTTGCCACTTTCATAGCCTATGCTCTATGGTATAACTAACACCTGAGCTATGAAAGGAACTTGATTTGTTGTTAACATAAGTTATAATCATGAATGCTTGATGAAATTTACAAGTATTAGCATTAATTGAATAAGATGACTAATGTCATCATGTTAACAATCTATAATATGATTGGAACCTCCTTTGTGTGTGGTTTCCAATTGAATAATAAGAGTTTATACTATACTTGTTTGACATACCATTAGTGGATCCTCTAACCTTGACATTATTTGTTATCATTATTTAATCCTTACGTTAATTTTCCATTTCAAAGTTCTCATCAACTTTTCTTCTTCTTCTTCTTCTTCTTCTTCTTCTTCTTCTTCTTCTTCTTCTTCTTCTTCTTCTTCTTCTTTATTATTATTGTTATTACTACTACTACTACTACTACTACTACTACTAGTATTATTAGTATTATTATTGCGACTATTATTATTATTGTTGTTATCATTACTATTATTGTTGTTTATAATTATTGTTTATAATTTGTATAATTAACCTCCTTGTGGTTCGACCCCGGTCTTGCTGGGTTTTTTATTACTTCGACACTCCTACACTTGGGAAGAAGACATCAATCTTTTAGTCGTGTCAGTGAAGAGAAAACTAAATATGGAAAAGAAAGTCTTTTTAGCTGAACAAGTAAGTGTCATTCTTCAAAATAATAATGCTTTGAAATATAAAGATCCTGATTGTCCTACAATTTCTTGCTTTATTAGAGAACATAAAATTAAAAGAGCTTTACTTAATCTTGGATCTAGTGTGAATTTACTTCCATATTCATTTTTTTCAGAGTCTCAATTTAGATGAGTTAAAACCAACTTTTGTAACTCTTTTACTTGTCGATAGATTTGTAAAAGTGCCTAGAGGAATAGTTGAAGATGTGTTATTACAAGTTGATAAATTCATTTATCTTGTGGATTTTATTGTCTTGGACACACAACCTGTTGAAGCATGTAATTCATTTCTTATTATTTTAGGATGTCTATTTCTTGCAACTTCTAATGCATTGATTAATTGTAGAATGGACTGATAAAGTTATCATTTGGAAACATGACATTGGAGATGAATCTTTTCAACATTTGCAAGCAACTTAGAGATGATAATGAATTACAAGAAGTAGATCATATTGAGGAATTAGTTTATAATCAACTTAAATCTACTTTGAGTAAATATAGTTGGATGAATTTAAAGATTTACAAATGATTTATTCTTAGAAAGAAATCATGAATGAAAAAGGCACCGAAAATATTGATACGAATCTTTTTTCAAGAGTGACAACAAATTTGACATCCAATATCAACCAATCGATGATTACTTTCCTAACGAATCCTTACCTTCTCTTAGTCCAATGCTTTGGTATGATAAAAATATCAATTTTTTTGCTTTAAGAGATTTTCTAGCTTATTGGAGTACTAAAGATAAAAGAAAGTTTTTGAGCGACACGCAAAACTTTTATTGGAATGATCCTTATTTATTCAAATATTGTCCTAATCAAGTATTTTAAAGATGCATTCCCAATAACGAAGTAAGTAGTGTCATTAAAATTTATCATTTTGAAGCATGTGGGAGTTGTTTCTCATAAAAAAGACAGCTGCAAAAATCTTTCAAAATAGATTTTATTGACCCATCATGTTCAAGGACTCACATGTAATCTGCAAAGTTTATGAAAATTGCTAAAAGTCAGGATTTATTTCAAAATATAAAGAATCTTTAGATAATCTTTTATTGACTTTTAAGACATATGCTGATGGAGATGTGCATTATGCAATTCATGATTTATGACCCCATTTCCATAAAGAACATGCTCGATATAGTCTTGGAAATCTGACTAAAAAAGAACTTGTTTGCTAGTTTTTAAGAAAACTAGATGGGAAACCTATCCTTGACCCATATAGGGCATTTAAGGCATTTTTGGATGTAAAACCAAGGGAAGATGTGAGCCACAATCATAACTACCTGTACATACACATGCTTTTTCAAAAATAAATAAATAAAAAGAGAAAGCGTGTGTGTTTGTGAGAGACTCTAGCTAGCCTAAATGTAAGTGGTATGATTGCCTTTTCAATTTCTTATCTATAAAATCTTCTTTTCCTTCCTTTCATTTATACTCAACCTATACATTCAACAAATATTGAAGTGTGTAGAACTGACAAGTTCCTCATGTCACATGTTTGTGTTTTTGATGAATCTAGTCCTGAGAAAGAAAAGGAGTTTCTAGAATTAGTAAATCATCTTGGTCAGGTGCTAGCTGAGAGAAAGATTTATTTAGTGTATGGTAAAGGTAACCTCGGGTTAATAGAGGGAGTGTTACTAGCTATATTTTTAAAATGCAGTCAAGTTATAGGGGTCGCCCCTAAAGCTTTAACATAAGGAAACATCGTTGGAAAAATTATTGGAGAGGAACTATAGGTTTCCACAATGTCTACTCGAATGAATGCAATGTTTAACCATGTTGATGCTTTTATTGCCTTACTAAGTGGTCTGGGCACATTGGAAAAGATCTTTCATATTTTCTCTTAGTCCCAACTACACATTCACCATAAACCCATAGGTTTGTTAAATGTTAATGGTTATTATGATAAGTTGTCGTTTCTTGATCATGCTGTGGAATAGAAATTTCTAACATCTTCGACACGACAAATCATAATCTCTGCTACTACTATTGAACATTGATTAACCAATTACAATCTTGGATTCTTATAATTGATCTCTCCATAAGTCGCTTATATTGGTCATCTACGAAATGCTGTAAAAAGCTTAGATTGGATTTGAACCTTCATTTGTGAATCTTTGTGTCTTTTAGTTTTATTATTATGTTTTGTTATTTCTTATATTTCTTTAACTATGTTTCGAGTTTGTCAGTATTCGTTCTTTCAGGTAATATCTTCTATACTCTATCTTTCTACTTTAGGACTTTGAGGACAATGTCTCGTTTTGGTTGAGGGGAGAGGGTAGTAGTTGAAAAAAAAATTTAACTACCTATGTTTTTTATTTTATAAAGTATGTGCAAAATTGTTGTTACTAGGATAGCAAAGTAAATGAACTCTTTTGTTAAAATGACTCTTCAAATGCATCTAAGTAACCATTCTTAACAAGGTCTATCATAATACTTCTTGAAATATTCAGGGTTACAAACTCTCGCATCGTTATCATTTAATTCTGCTTATATACTCATTTAACATGTATTCTTAAATCTTAATTTTCACACACACACACTATAACATATGATTATGGGTTGCACATTAGATTATTACATTATTTATGTTCTTTTGTTAAAGGTAACGACTAAGGGAAAGAGATAGTATATAATTTGAAAAAAACAAAAAATAAAAAAAAGCAAAAAAAAATGATGATAATAAAAATGTAGATAAGTTTGGTTTTGTAACCTCTCTAACCTAAGCAATTAAGCCCGAATAAGTGTTTTAACATCTAATACCTTAAAGTTAACTAAGTTGGGAGCTATTGACCTAATGCTTGTTACATAGGTTGAGGAGAAAAGATTAAGGGAATTAAACATTGCACTATCTACATATCAGTATCTGTAATCCAAGTTACTAAGCTCATAGGAGTGTCTTAATACCTAATGCCCTAAGATCAACTGGTTTGGGAGTCATTAGCCAAAAGCTGGTTACATGGGTTAAAGATACATTGTGTTTTAAGTTACATGTATATATATTTAAAAAAAATAAAAAAAATCTGAACCAGAGAAAGTTAATCTTAAACATTAGAACAAAAAAATTATTTTCTTCCAAATAAAGCCTTATAACTGTGTGTTGATATATTGAGTATAAAAGAAAGGTTTATTAATATCTTATTTAAAAGGTATTGAGTATATATATAGATTTAATAGAGTTTGTTTATCTAGATAGATTAATAAAAGTTGACTGATGAATAACTTACTTTGTGAAATTTGTAAATTATTTTTCCATTTTAATGCTTTGATTACTAGGGACTAGTAATAAGCTGGTTAGGGGGTGTTATTAGTGCTCAAAAGTTCATTTTTATCAAGGTTTTATATTATCATTTTGCACTGGAAGTATCAATAACTCCTTAACTAAAGCATGTTTTATAATAACATACCTAATAATATAAGATACCTTTAGTTTGTGGTAAATATTTATTTTAAATGAAAGCCTATCATATAAATAAAAGGATTGATTGATGAGTTTAAGAAATAAAATTGAAAGGACAAAGAGATGGCCAAACATAGAAAAGAGATACTGGTGTAGTCTAAATCGGAACACTGTTCGGTAATTAGTTTATATTTGGAGTTATAGATCTTGTATTTAGGTCCACTTTATATGGATGGAAAGGTAAGACATGGGCCTATAACTTTCATGGGAGTCCAAGATTTAAAAAGATCATTTTCAAGTCCAAATTGTAGCAACAACAAAGAAGTGTGAATCTATTTTGCTGCCCAAATACTATTTAATGTTTGGGCCATATCTAGAGTTCTAGAAGTCCAAATGACCTCAATTTTTTGTTTTTGGAAAGATGAGATAATTTATTAGAACTTTTATGTTTTTAAGTGGTTCAAATTCTGACATTATTAATGATGTTTTTGGCATAAAAGAGAAGATAAGGATTGTCACCAAATCAAGAGTTGGTCACCCACTCATCAATTAGTCATCAAATCAATAGTTTTTAATTTTGGCCTATAAAAAGAGGCATTTGCCATGCATTTAAGCATCTTGGTTTCCAGATCAAGATCATGTTCTTGCTTTCTCTCTTTGAATTGCTTAAGTTTTGCTTTCATTAATATCAAATTTATGCCTTTCATTTTCTTTCCTTTACTTAGTTATCTTTTATCTTATTGATGTTTTTATTTTGTTTTTTTATGTTTTTTTTCTTTCATTATGTTCGGCTAAGTTTATTATGTCAAGGTGAAAATGTTGCACTAATGGTGTAAGAATAAGTATAATATAAACTCTAACCTTGATATTTGTTGTTATCATTGTTTTATTCGTATTTTAATCTTTTATCTCAAAATTCTTATCAACTTCTTCTTCTTTTTCTTCTTTTTTATTATTATTATAATTATTATTAGTACTACTACTACTATTACTATTACTATTAGGATTACTACTACTACTACTACTACTATTACTATTAGGATTACTACTGCTGCTGCTGCTGCTGCTATTATTATTATTGTTGTTGTTGTTGTTATTGTTATTGTTATTATTGTTACTATTTTTATTGTTATTGTTGTTGTATTATTATTATTATTATCTATAATTTATACAATTAACCTCCATATGGTTCGACGCCGGTCTTACCAGGTTATTTATTACTTCGACACTCCTATACTTGGGAGAAGATATCAATCTTTTGGTTGTGTCACCTATATCTTAACTTTCTATCCATATAGACCAGACTTAAATCTAAGTTTTATAGCTCCAGTTATGATACAATAATCGAATGGTGTTTCAGGTTGGATTGAACCAACATCTCTTTTCTAAGCTTTGCCCTCTCTTTATCTTCTCCATTTCAATAGTTCAACTTATTAATCAATCCTTTGATTTATGTGATAAGCCTGTATTTAAGATAAATATTTACCAAAAATTAAAGGTGTCTTATATTATTATAAAACATGCTCTAGTTAAGGAGTTATTGATACTTCAAGTGCAAAATGATAATATAAAACTTTAATAAAAATATACTTTTAAGTAGTAATCAATGGTGCAACCCAATCCATATTAATATTAATTATATTAGTAAGGTAATAAAAGAGAAAATAGGGAAGAGTTATATCTTGAGAATAACTATCAATTGTTAGTAACACTTTACCCTTTTAAATATATCTATTAACAATAATGAACAACTATCAAACTTACTTTTAGTTGATCTATTTCTTTTCTCCCAAAATCATGAATTTATTTTTTCCTAGACCCTAATTAGCATAATTGATTAGTGAGTTTTCCTTTTTTTTTTTTATTTATTTATTTGCATGTTGGTTTGGCTTGTTATTGGATGGATTTCATGGTTGGATTACAAAGCTGGTGAAATTGATGGTTCTTATGCTTCCAAGCAATTATGGTAATGAAGAGGATGGTGAAAGGAAGGCACCAAAAATTAACAATCCTAAGAGTGACAAAGCACATGGTTGTGGTTAATAGAAAAGATCAATGAAGAGAAATCCTACTTAGAAAAGAGGATTTCATGCTCCTCTAATCGATAACCCAAATTATGATAGTATATGCAAACCTTAAGAGATTCTAAACCCTTACTAATTTAGTTTGGAAAAGAAGGGTTGAGTGTGGTAGCTAATTTACAAGATCAAATATAAGAACAAAGTTAAAAAAACAAGAAAACTAATGAGATGAATGATATTTTATTAAAAGTTATTTCAAAGGATACACTTTTTTAGCTATTTTCTATATCTCTCTCAACTTGTGTCTAATGCTTAAGATTACAAACCTATTTATAGGCCTCAAGTCCTGGCTAATCAATGAATTAAAATATTCAAAGGAAATCTTAATCTAATAAAAAATATAAAATTCTAATTAAACAATGATTGTAATAAACTATTTTGTTAAAAATCCTTCTATATCAAGGATTTCTATAGTAAATAGAATTTCTCCTTTAGCTAATATTAAAACTCTTATAAACTCTAAATTATATTAGCTTAAATCCTAGTTGATATTGAACTTCAACACTCCCCTTCAATATCAATTGTTATCGTTCTTCATAACTCCCAACATATCTCTCATCTTTGTAAAAATATCATATTTGAGTTGCTTTGTGAAAATATTCATAATTTGGTTTTGAGTCTTCACATACTTCACTTTAATTTTCTTGTTTGCAATGCAATCTCTTAAATAATAAAATCTTTTGTCGATGTGCATACTTTTGATATGAAAAACTAGGTGTTTAGCTAATGTAATGGCTGATGAGTTATACACATAAATCTTTGTAGGCTTTTCTTGTGGTATTCATAACTCCAATAACCTTCTTATCCATATAGAATGATAAACACATGTTGTGGTAGCTATATATTTAGCTTCATAAGTAGATAATGTGATAATAGATTGCTTTTTTAAACTCCATGTAAAAGTTGTGTCTCTCATGTAGAAAACCAAACTTGTAATGTTCTTTCAATCATCCATATCTCTAGCCCAATCACTATCATTATAACCCATAAGATCAAAGCTATTAGAATAATAATAGAATAAGCCAAAATTTATGGTACCTTTGATGTATCGTAGAATTCACTTCAAGGCTTTGAAGTGAGTCATAATTGGTGTCTCCATAAACCTACTCACAAGTCCTAATTCTTAAAGAATATTCAAACAAATGCATGTCAAATATCTTAAACTCCTAACTAAGCTCTTAAATGTGGTAAAGTTTATCTTCTCCCCTTCATCATTCTTTGACATCTTCACTCTACACTCGACTCGAGCGTTTACTTTTGCACAATTGTTCATTTTGAATTTTTTAAGAATCTCCCTTACAAACTTCTCTTTATTCATAAAGATTTTATCTTTTCCTTGTTTGATCTCAATCTTTAAATAGTAGGACATGAGACTAATATCTATCATCTCAAACTCTTTAATCCTTGCTTGCTTGTAGTCTCCAAACATCTTTGAATTATTTCTTGTAAAGCTTAAGTCACTATAAACAAACACACAATAAGTGTATCATCACTTTCTTTGATCTTTACATAGATAACAAATTCAAAGGGGCACTTAACAAATCCATTCTTCAAGAAATAGCTGACTATACCAAGCCCTTAGGGCTTGCTTAAATCCATACAAGACTTTATTTAACTTTAAAACCTTGTTTTCATATCCCTTTACTTCATAACTCATAAGTTGCTCAATGTAGATCTCTTCTTCAAGAAAATCATTAAAAAGGGCTAATTTGACATCCATTTGATAGATTGTCAATCTATGTTAGGCAATGGTGACAATGATTAATCAAATGGTCTCCAATCTAGGAAAAGGAGCAAAAACCTCTTCATAGTCAATCCTATGCTTTGGATTATAACCTTTTGCCACTAACTGTGCCTGTATCTCTCAACTTCTTTTTTGGCATTCTTTTTTTCTTTATAGATTCATTTGACACCTATTGGTTTCTTTTCATTTATTTTAGGAACTAATCTACATATGTCATTCTTTTTAATTGATACAATCTTCTCATCTATATCAATTCTCCACTTTACATCCTTTATTACTTCTTCAAACACTATAATCTCACATGTAGCAAGATGATAATATAGTATTACATCATCAATAGAATTAGTTACTTTATATAGGTCATTAAAGCTTCTTGTCTTTCTTAGTGGACTTGGTGGAGTGCCACTACTTAAGCTTTAATTAGAAAAGAAAGAAGAAGCTGAGCTCATTGGTGTTTGTGGAGGTATGACTATAGGTTCTTGATGATCTTCATATTTTTCCTCCTCTTCATTAATAATTGATAATAAATCATATTTCTCACCATTATTAACCTTCCAATCTCATAATCCTACTTCATTGAACTCAATATCTTTACTAATCATTATCTGTCCTTTATTAGGGTTGTAAGTAAAACTTGTATCCTTTAGACTTTTAGTAATAGCCCACAAACATTATCTTTTTGCTTTTGTTATCTAGCTTGGTTCTTACTTGATCATCTACATGTATATAACCAATGCTTTCAAAAACTTTCAAGTAAGAGACACTTGGTTTTCTTCCACTTCATACTTCTTGCAAAGTTATGTCATTCAAACTTTTAGTAAGACATCTATTTGACAAGTACATAATACAATCTATACCTTCAGCCCAAAACTTTTTAGCATTTTCTTGGTTTTGAGCATGTTTCTCCCCATGTTAAGGATGCTTCTATTCTTTCTAATTAGTACTTAAAAGTGAATTTTATATCAAGGTTTTATGTCATCATTTTGCACTTGAAGTATCAATAACTGAACTAAAACATGTTTTATAATAATGTATCTAATAATATAAGATACCTTTAATTTATGGTAAATATTCATTTTAAATGCAGGCCTATCACATAAATGAAAGGATTGATTAATAAATTTAAGAACTAAAATTGAAAGGACAAAAAGATGGTCAAACTTAGAAAAGAGATGTTGGTGCAATCCAAACCAGAACACTATTCGGTATTTGAATCATATCTAGAGCTATAAATCTCAGATTTAGGTCTACTTTATATGAATGGAAAGGTAAGACATAGGCCTACAACTTTCATATGGAGCCCAAGACTTAAAAAGGCTATTTTCAAGTCCAAATTGTAGCAACAACAAAGAAGTCTAAATCTATCTTCTAACCCGAGCACTGTTCAGTGTTTGGCCCATATCTGGAGTTCCAGAAGTCCAAATGATCTGAATGTTTTATACAAGAAAGATGAGATAATTTCCTACAACTTTTATGTTTTCAAGTGACTCCAATTTTGATGTTATCAATGATATTTTGGGCAGACAAGAAAATATAAGGATTGTCACTAAGTCAAGAGTTGGTTACCCACTCATCAATTAGTCATCAAATCAATAGTCCTAATTTTAGCCTATAAAAGGAGGCATTTGCCATGCATTTAGGCTTCTTGGTTTTCAGATCAAGATCATTCTCTTGCTTTCTCTCTTTGTATTTTTTGTAATATTTATGCTTTGCTTTCATTAATATCAAGTTTATGCCTTTCATTTCCTTTTCTTTACTTAGTTAGCTCTTATCTTATTTATGTTTTTATTTTGTTTATTTATTTTTCTTTCTTTCATTATGTTTAGCTAAGTTTATTATGTCATGGTGAAAATGTTACATTAATGGTGTAAGAATAAGTATAATGTAAACTCAATATGGACTTTAATGTTTGATACTAACATGTTTTGTATTTGTTATCTTCTTCACTCTTTAATACTTTGCTTGTTAAATAACTAATCTTGATTTATGTTGTATAACACTTGGTATAAAAAATGCTTGGCACTTTCATAGTTCATACAGTATGGTATAACCAATACCTGAGTTATGAAAGGAACTTGATTTGTTGTTAACATAAGTTATAATCATGAATGCTTGATGAGATTTACAAGTATTAGCATTAATCGAATAAGATGACTAATGTAATCATGTTAACAATCTATAATCAGATTGGAACCTCCTTTGTGTGTGGTTTCCAATTGAATAATAAGAGTGTATACTATACTTGTTTGACATACCATTAGTGGATCCTCTAACCTTGACATTTATTATTATTATTGTTTAATCCTTACATTAATATTTCATCTCAAAGCTCTCATTTTCTTTTTCTTCTTTTTCTTTATTATTATTATTATTATTATTATTATTGTTATTGTTATTGTTATTGTTATTGTTATTGTTATTGTTATTGTTATTACTATTATTATTGTTGTTGTTATTGTTATTGTTGTTATTTATAATTTGTACAATTAACCTCCCTGTGGTTCGACCCCAGTCTTACTGGGTTATTTATTACTTCGACACTTCTGCACTTGAGAGAAAACATCAATCTTTTCGTCGTGTCACTTTTCCTCTATCACACAATTTTGTTGTAAGGATCTAGGCACTGTTAAGAGTCTTTTTATACCATAATCTTCACAAAACTTATTAAAATCATTAGAACAAAATTCACCCCTTATATGTCTTATGTGATTTTATAGAATAATTACTTTCCTTTTCGACTAATACTTTAAACTTCTTTAAAAGAACTAAACACATTAGACTTTTATTTCAAGAAGTATACTCAAGTCTTTCTATTATAATCATCATTAAAAAGTAAAAAAATATAAGTTTTTACCAAACAAACATGGTTTGATAGGACCATAAACATTGACATGTATTTCTTATAAAGGTTGATTTGCTCTTGATATAGACTCCTTCAAAGAAACTCTTGCAAAATTGCTTGCCTACTAAACATTCTTCACATAACTAATTTGGATGTATAATGAATGTAAATCCTTTAACATCTCTTTTTGTGCCATTAAACTATTAAAGTTAAAGTACCCAAGTCTCACATGCCAAAGCTAAGTTTCATCTTTCACACATGCATTTAGGCACATCCATCTCTATATTTGGTAAGAACATTTTATTCTTTATCATGGCTACATTTGCAACATATCTCCTTTAGTGTCAAGTAATATAAAAATACAATCTTTTATCTTAATCTCATACTCCTTCTCCAGTAATTATCTTATCCCTTCTCTAGTAATTATCTTAAGCTCAATGTGTTGTTTTTTATTATTGGTATATAATAGACATCACTAATAAATTGATGACTTTCATCTTTCAATTTAATCAAAATTATATCTTTTTCCTTTGATAACAACCTTTGAATGATTTGCAAATGTGACATTCATTTAATTGCATCATCAAACTCTATGAACTTGTCTTTGTCTCCACACATGTAATTATTGGCTCCATTGTCTAAGTACTACATGTTCTTTTTATCTTGCATATTCTCATTATACACTAGTAGTAAAGTAGCTTCCTTCTCTTCTTCTATCATAAGATTTGTATTTTTTTCAACCCTCTTAGTTGGATTCTAGTAATCCCTAATATAATGACTTGTCTTTACACAAATATAGTATTTAACTTTTGATTTGTCAAACCTGTTATCAAATTTAGATCTCAGATTGTTACAGCTAATTGAACTGGTCATCTGGTTCCCTTTATTCGATCGACTATTTGATCTATTAGGGCTGCCTCAACCTCCTCTTTTAAATCTTCTTCTTCCTTCTTGGGAATATTCAAAACTATTTTGCTTTAAAAATAGTACTTATGTACCTATGTCCTCTTGAATCTCATTGACTATTTCCTCATGGGCTTGTAATTTTCCTATAAAACCTTGTATTAAAAGAAAATCCATATTTTATGACTCATTTATCATGACCACTACATAATAGAACTTCTTTTGCAGTGAACATAGGATCTTTTCTATCATATGCATCTCTTTTATCTTTTTCCCATATCTCTTCATTTGACTGTATATGGTCAATACTCTTGTAAATTATTCTGAAATATTATTTAATTCAAGCATATGTAACTTTTCAAAGTCACCATGTAGTTTTTGTAGACATACATTTCTCACATTATGTTGGCAGAGATTATGTTGGCCACTATCTTAAAAGTGATATCATCTAGATATTGGTGAATGATTGTTAGTGCTAGTTAATCCTTTCTCTATGCCTTATGCACGACCTCCATTTAAGTTGAAGTCAACATCGCTCTATCTATAGGCTCCTTAAAACCTTTTTCAACCATCTTCTATACATCTTGGAAACTTAGCCAAACTTTTACTCAAATACACCAAGTTTGATTGTTGTCATTTGTCAACTTAGAACATTGAAGTGGAAGGTTTGAATTGAATATATTAAATAATCAAACTTAAGTTTTGATACCACTTGTTATAAAAGAAAGATATGGTATGGTTGTTGAAAGATAGGGTGTGGTTGCTAATTTATATAAAAAAAAAACACAAGAACATGAACAAAAATGAGATGAATAATATTTTATTAATTTTTTTTTTCAAAAAATACATTTTTCTAACTCTTTTCTATATCCCTCTCAATTTATATATAATGCTTAAAATTACAACCTTGGCCTCAAGTTCTACCTAATTAAGAAATTAAACTATATAAAGGAAATTCTAATCTAATAAGAAATCTAACATCTTAATTACACAAGGATTGTAATAAACTAGTTTATTATAAAACCTTCTTCATCAAAAATTCTTATATTAATTAGTATTTTTTTTAGCTAATATTAAAACCTTTATAAACTTTAACTAATATTAAAACTCTTATAAACTCTAAATTTTATTAGCTTAAATTCTAGTTGACTTCAACACTTTAAGTTTGATAAAACTGATTTTGGGCCTCTTGCTTCAATTAGTGTTGAGACTTAGACCAAGTAAGATGGCATATTGTTTGACAGTATCCTAATAGTTGATGTAACCATATTATTCGATAGTTTCACCCATATTTACCTAATGTTTTGTCCATATTTTATATGTAAAATGCCTTGATATTCTTTGTTTTATGTTTTGAAGGCACTTTTGGATGAAAAATGCAAAAAGGAGTAAATTGGAGATAATTGGCAGATTTGACGTTCAGTCAATGTTTTGTGTAGAGCATGAGTTCTAGAGATCGGAATGAAGTGATTCCAGTGACACTAAAAAGTTAACATCCATACCTTTCTGGAAATATAATGCAAGAAAAATAAAAAGAGGAAGATCATGGAAATCACATCCTTCAAATTTAAATCTCGCATTCTGCCACTGTTGACCTTTGTCTATTAACTATTCAATATCTGAAGCTATAGAAGTTCAATTTATGCAAACTCAATTTGTTTGGATTCCTGACTCAAAGGTCTATAAACGCTCCAAATTTCATCAAAAACGATGTTAGATGAGGGAGATATGAGTTTTCAAAAATGATAACTGAATTCTGTCAGCAATCAGGTTTCGTGAAGAAATGAGTCCAAATTACATTTCGAAGCTTCTAAACCATCATCCAAGTTTTTATATCAGTAATTTAGCTCCTCTAAGTCAGAGTTTGAAGATTTCATGCAAGGCTATTTCTCTTTTTTTAGGGAAAATAGTTATTGAAGTACTTAAATGTCTATTGTCAACTTAAGGGAGGACTACTTTGTAAATTAGGAACTAGGGTTTATATATATTTTCTATGCTTTATCCATGTATAAGCCTTAACTTTATATATATTTTCCTTTTCCCCTGGCCAAGGATTAGTAAAGCATGTACTTATGATACTTCATGGAATTATGGTTGGAAATTATGTGAAAAGATAGAAGAAGTGATGTTTGATAAAAAGATGGGCAAAATTACAAAAGAAAAAAAAAGAAAAGAAGAAAAAAAAATGTTCCTTTATGTTCTTAAGATTTTATGTTAAAAGAGCTTACAATCAAAAAGAGTTGAGCATTGATGATTAAAGGTGAAAAATTTATGAGCTTTGATGGAATATTGATTAGTACTTAAAAGTGCATTTTTATCATGGTTTTATATTATCATTTTGCACTTGAAGTATCAATAACTCCTTAACTAAAGCATGTTTTATAATAATATATTTAATAATATAAGATACCTTTAATTTATGGTAAATGTTCATTTTAAATGCAGGTCTATCACATAAATGAAAATATTGATTGATGACTTTAAGACCTTAAATTGCAAAGGCAAAGAGATAGTCAAACTTAAAAAAGAGATGTCGGTGCAATCCAAACCGGAACACTGTTCGGTAATTGGGTCATATCTGGAGCTACAGATCTCAGATTTAGGTCTAATTTATATGGATGGAAAGGTAAGACATAGGCCTACAACTTTCATATGAAGCCCAAGATCTAAAAAGGCCATTATCAAGTCCAAATTATAGCAACAACAAAGAAGCCCGAATCTGTCTTCCAGCCCGAGCACTGTTCGGTATTTTGGCCATATCTGGAGTTCTAAAATTCCAAATGAGCTGAATTTTTTACACAAGAAAGCTGAGACAATTGTCTACAACTTTCATGTTACAACTGGCTCCAAATGTGATGTTATCAATGACGTTTTGGGCAGACAAGAGAAGATAAGGATTCTCACCAAGTCAAAAGTTGGCCACCCACTTATCAATTAGTCATCAAATCAATAGTTCCCAATTTTGGCCTATAAAATGAGGCATTTGCCATGCATTTAGGCATCTTGGTTTCCAGATCAAGATCATGCTCTTCCTTTCTCTCTTTGTATTTTTTGTAATGTTTATGCTTTGCTTTCATTAATATTAAGTTTATGCCTTTCATTTCCTTTCCTTTATTTAGATAACTTTTATGTTGTTATTTTGTTTATCTATTTTTCTTTCTTTCATTATGTCTAGCTAAGTTAATTATGTCAAGGTGAAAAGGTTACACTAATGGTGTAAGAATAAGTATAATGTAAACTTAATATGGACTTTAATGTTTGATACTAACATGTTTTATATTTGTTATCTTGTTCACTCTTTAATACTTTGCTTGTTAAATGACTAATCATGATTTATATTGTATAACACTTGGTACAACAAATGCTTGGCACTTTCATAGCCCATAATGTATGGTATAACCGACACCTGAGCTATGAAAGGAACTTGATTTGTTGTTAACATAAGTTATAATCATGAATGCTTGATGAGATTTATAAGTATTAGCATTAATTGAATAAGATGACTAATGTAATCATGTTAACAATCTATAATCCCATTGGAACCTCCTTTATGTGTGGTTTTCAATTGAATAATAAGAGTTTATATTATACTTGTTTGACATACCATTAGTGGAACCTCTAACCTTGACATTTGTTATTATTATTGTTTAATCCTTATATTAATTTTCCATCTCCAAGTTCTCATCATCTTCTTCTTTTTCTCTTTCTTTATTATTACTACTACTACTACTACTACTACTACTACTATTATTATTATTATTATTATTATTATTATAGTTGTTGTTGTTATTGTTATTGTTGTTGTTATTATTGCTATTATTGTTGCTTATAATTGTTGTCTATAATTTGTACAATTAACCTCCCTGTGGTTCGACCCCGGTCTTGCCGGGTTATTTATTACTTCGACACTCCTGCACTTGGGAGAAGACATCAACCTTTTAGTCGTGTCAAGTTTTTGGCGCCATTGCCGGGGAGGTAAGTTCTTATATAAATTATAGTATTTATTTTCTCTTTTCTCTTTTCTTGTATATAACTTTGTTTCTTTTCTTTTGTTTCTTTTTATTTTGTTTTCTTCCTCCTTCTTTTGGTTTCTTCTTCTTGTTTTTTTATTTTTACACGTGCATGAGAGTGTGGTCACGTACATCAAGTGGTAGACTTTGTAGGGTATCCTCATCATTTTCAGAAAATATGGCCGAAGAAGATAATCAATCACTTCATAATGAGAATAATGAGAATAACCATGCTAGAACACTTAGAGACCACATGAATCCCACAAGAACAAGTGCACCATCATGCATAGTTTTTCCTCCCGATGCATCTCATTTTAATTTTAAACCAGGTATTATTCAACTTTTACCTTCTTTTCATGGTTTAGAATTGGAAAATCCATACTTGCATTTAAGGGAATTTGAGGAGGTGTGCAACACATATAATAACTTAAATTGTAGCATGAACACCATCAGATTAAAGCTTTTTCCTTTTTTATTAAAAGATAAAGCTAAAACATGGCTACAAAATTTAAAACCTGGATCCATTCGTGCTTGGGATGAAATGCAACAACAATTTTTAAAGAAGTTTTTCCCATCTCATAGAACAAACTCTTTCAAGAGACAAATCACCACTTTCAATCAAAAACCAGGAGAAACATTTTATAAATGTTGGGATAGGTATCGAGATTTGCTTAGTACTTGCCCTCATCATGGTTTTGAAACATGGAGATTGGTTTCACATTTCTATGAAGGGTTAACACCTAAAGATAGGCAAATGGTTGAATTGATGTGCAATGGAACTTTTGAATACAAAGACCCTGATGAAGCAATGGAGTACTTAGACTTGTTAGCTGAAAATGCTCAAAATTGGGACATCGCGGGTACTTATGAGACACCGAGTAAAACTCAACCTCATACATCTACTGGAGGTATGTACAACCTTATGGAAGATCATGACCTTCAAGCTAAGTTTGCATCTTTAGCTAGAAAAGTTGAGGCACTAGAATTGAAAAAGAGTGGTCAATTAAAATCTGTTGAAAACATTGTGTGTCAAATCTGTGAAACAAATGAACACTCAACCAACGATTGTCCAACCTTGCCTTCTTTTAAAGAATGTCTCCATGAACAAGCCCATGCTTTAAACAGTTTTCAAAGGGCCAACCACAACCCATACTCTCAAACATACAACCCTAGTTGGAGAAATCACCCAAATTTTAGTTGGAAGAGTGAGAACAACAATGCACAAACTTCACAACCACCGTTTCAAGCACACCATAATTTCCAAAATTCTCATGGATATGCACCTCCTTATGCTCCACCTCCTAGAAGAAATCTTGAGGAAACATTGCATGCATTCATTGAAAAGCAAGAGACAATTAATACTCAACTTGTTCAAAACATGACAGATTTTAAAGATACTCTTGCTAAATTCACATCTGCTCTTAATTTTCAAGAGCAAGGTAAGTTTCCATCTGAACCACAGCAAAATCTCAAGGAGCAATACAATGCAAATACAAGTAGTTATGGAAGTCAACACATGGATCAAGTCAAATTAGTCATCACTTTTTGTAGTGGTAAGGTTATTCAAAAACCAATTCTTGAACCTTGTGAGAAAGATGATGTGTCAATTTCTAAGGGTAAGGAAGGGGTTGAATCTGAAAATTGCAAGGAAACGACTGATTCTCCACCAGCACTTCCATTTTCTCATGCCATGACCAATCAGGAAGAAATGGAGGATGAAAAAGGCACCGAAAAGGTTGATGCAGATCTTTTATCAAAAGTGACAACAGATTCGACACCCGACATCACACCAATCGATGATTACTTTCCTGATAAATCTCTACTTTCTCTTAGTTCAATGCCTTGGTTTGCTAAAAATATCAATTTTATTGCTTCAGGATTTTTGCCAGCTCACTGGAGTATTGAAGACAAAAGAAAATTTTTAAGCAACGAGCAAAATGTTTATTGGGATGACCCTTACTTATTCAATTATTATCCAGATCAAATATTTCAAAAATGCATTCTCGACAATGAGGTAAGTAATTTCATTAAATTTTGTCACTCTAAGGCATATGGGGATCATTTCTCATCAAAAAAGAGGATTGTAGAAATCTTACAAAGTAGATTTTACTGGCCCATCATATTCAAGGAGTCAGTTGCATTCCGTAAAAACTATGAAAATTGTCAAAAGGTGGGATTTATTTCAAAACACAGAGAGTCTTTAGATAATCTTCTATTGACTCTTAAGTCTCATCATAGTCGAGATAAGTATTGTGTAATTCATGACTTATGAACCCATTTTCATAAACAACATACTTGGCATAGTCTTAGGAATCTGACTAAAAAAGATCATGTTTGCTAGTTTTTAAGAAAACTGGATGGGAAGCCTATCCCCGACCCATAGAGGGCGTTTAAGCCGTTCTTGGACGTAAAACCAAGGAAAGATGTGAGCCACAATCACAATTGCAATTTGAATTTTTTTTTTTGTAAAAATTTGTGTCTTTTGGTTTTATTATTGTGTTTTGTTATTTCTTATTTTTGTTTCAGTGTGTTTCAGGTTTTGTCAGTGTTCGTTATTTCAGGTGATATCTTCTATACTCTATCTTTCTACCTTAGAACATTGAGGACAATGTCTCGTTTTGGTTGGGGGGAGAGGGTAGTAGTTGATAAAAAAAAAATGTTTTTCATTTCATAAAGCATGTGCATAATTGTTGTTACTAGGATGGCAGAGTAAAGAAGCTCTTTTGTTAAAGTGACTCTTGAGACGCATCTTAGTAACCATTCTTAACAAGGTCTATTATAATACTTCCTGAAATATTCAGGTTTACAAACTCTCGTATTGTTATTACTTAATTCTGCTCATATACTTATTTAACATGTATTCTTAAACCTTAATTTACACACACACACTTTAACATATAATTGTGGGTTGCATATTGGATTATTACATTATTTATGTTCTTTTGTTAAAGGTAGCAACTAAGGGAAAGGAATTGTATATAATAAAAAAAAAGAAAAACATATAAAAAAGAAAAAAAAAAGAAAAAAAAAGAAAAAAAATGATGATAATAAAAATGTAGATAAGTTTGGTTTCGTAGCCTCCCTAACCTAAGCAATTAAGCTCGAAGGGGTGTTTTAACACCTAATACCCTAAAGTCAACTGACTTGGGAGCTATTGGCCCAACGCTTGTTACATGGGTTGAGGAGAAAAGCTTAAGGGAATCAAACATTGCACTATCTACATATCAGTATCTGCGACCCGAGTTACTAAGCTCGTAGGGGTGTCTTAACACCTAATGCCCTAAGACCAACTGGTCTGGGAGTCATTAGCTGAAAGCTCGTTACATGGGTTAAAGATGCATGATGTTTTTAAATTATATGTATATATTTAAAAAAAAGACAAAAAAAGACAAAAAAAAAAGACAAAAATAATAATCCCAACCCAAGGAAGTTAACCTTAAACATTTGAACAAAAATTTTGTTTTCTTCCAAGAAAAGCCCCATAATTATGTGTTGATACATTGAGCACAAAAGAAAGGTTTATTAATATCTTGTTAACAGGTATTGAGCAGATATATAAATTTAATGAGAGTTTGTTTATCTGGATAGATTAATGGAAGTTAAATGATGAATACCTTGCTTTGTGAAATTTGCAAATTGTTTTAACACTTTGATTACTAGGGACTAGTAATAAGCTGGTTGAGGGGTGTGCTTAGTACTTAAAAGTGCATTTTTATCATGATTTTATATTATCATTTTGCACTTGAAGTATCAATAACTCCTTAACTAAAGCATGTTTTATAATAATATATCTAATAATATAAGATACCTTTAATTTATGGTAAATGTTCATTTTAAATGCAGGCCTATCACATAAATGAAAATATTGATTGATGACTTTAAGAACTTAAATTGCAAAGGCAAAGAGATGGTCAAACTTAGAAAAGAGATGTCGGTGCAATCCAAACCAGAACACTGTTCGGTAATTGGGTCATATCTGGAGCTACAGATCTTAGATTTAGGTCTAATTTATATGGATGGAAAGGTAAGACATAGGCCTACAACTTTCATATGAAACCCAAGATCTAAAAAGGCCATTATCAAGTCCAAATTATAGCAACAACAAAGAAGCCCGAATCTGTCTTCCAGCCCCAGCACTGTTAGGTATTTTGGCCATATCTGGAGTTCTAGAAGTCCAAATGAGCTAAATGTTTTACACAAGAAAACTAAGACAATTTCCTACAACTTTCATGTTTACAACTGGCTCCAAATGTGACGTTATCAATGACATTTTGGGCAGACAAGAGAAGATAAGGATTCTCACCAAGTCAAAAGTTGGCCACCCACTTATCAATTAGTCATCAAATCAATAGTTCCCAATTTTGGCCTATAAAATGAGGCATTTGCCATGCATTTAGGCATCTTGGTTTCCAGATCAAGATCATGCTCTTCCTTTCTCTCTTTGTATTTTTTGTAATGTTTATGCTTTGCTTTCATTAATATTAAGTTTATGCCTTTCATTTCCTTTCCTTTATTTAGATAACTTTTATGTTCTTATTTTGTTTATCTATTTTTCTTTCTTTCATTATGTCTAGCTAAGTTTATTATGTCAAGGTGAAAAGGTTACACTAATGGTGTAAGAATAAGTATAATGTAAACTTAATATGGACTTTAATGTTTGATACTAACATGTTTTATATTTGTTATCTTGTTCACTCTTTAATACTTTGCTTGTTAAATGACTAATCTTGATTTATGTTGTATAACACTTGGTACAACAAATGCTTGGCACTTTCATAGCCCATAATGTATGGTATAATCGACACCTGAGCTATGAAAGGAACTTGATTTGTTGTTAACATAAGTTATAATCATGAATGCTTGACGAGATTTACAAGTATTAGCATTAATTGAATAAGATGACTAATGTAATCATGTTAACAATCTATAATCCCATTGGAACCTCCTTTATGTGTGGTTTTCAATTGAATAATAAGAGTTTATATTATACTTGTTTGACATACCATTAGTGGAACCTCTAACCTTGACATTTGTTATTATTATTGTTTAATCCTTATATTAATTTTCCATCTCCAAGTTCTCATCATCTTCTTCTTTTTCTCTTTCTTTATTATTATTATTACTACTACTACTACAACTACTACTACTACTATTATTATTATTATTATTATTATAGTTGTTGTTGTTATTGTTGTTGTTGTTGTTGTTATTGCTATTATTGTTGCTTATAATTGTTGTCTATAATTTGTACAATTAACCTCCCTGTGGTTCGACCCCGGTCTTGCCGGGTTATTTATTACTTCGACACTCCTGCACTTGGGAGAAGACATCAACCTTTTAGTCGTGTCAAATATCTTGTTTGAAATATCATTTTTTGGAATGCTCTACTTTTTTTGATTTGAACCTTTCCTTTTGCTCTCTTTTACCTCACCTTAACCTTAGCCCCATTATAACCAGAAAATAAGACCTTTTGATTCATGCATTGTTTGTAATATGTTAGCAATGGAGATGAGATTGAAAAGCAAGCTTATGGTAAAACATACTCTTTGATTGAATTTAAGAGATTTAAACACATAAGCCCTAAACATATGAGTGTTGGAGTGTATATCAATGAGAGGACCTATCACTTTGGCATGACATAGATTTCATTTAAATCCCGATGATTGATTGAATTTTGAAGTTTGCATGTAAACAAATTCATAAAATTTATTTATTTTATCCTTTTTTATTATATTGTTATTTATAATACTTGTACTCTTGGATATTGATGGGAGATTAAGAGATTGATCATGGTTATTTTCAATTTAATTTAATTTATCCTTTCTCGAGGACAAGAAAGAGCTAAGTGTGGGGGTATTTGATGTAACCATATTATTCGATAGTTTCACCCATATTTACCTAATGTTTTGTCCATATTTTATATGTAAAATGCCTTGATATTGTTTTTTATGTTTTGAAAGCACTTTTAGATGAAAAATGTAAAAAGGAGTAAATTGGAGATAATTGGCAGATTTGACGTTCAGTCAATGTTTTGTGGAGAACGTGAGTTCTAGAGATCGGAATGAAGTGATTCTAGTGGCACTAAAAAGCTAACATCCATACCTTTCTAGAAATGTAATGCAAGAAAAATAAAAAGAGGAAGATCATGGAAATCACATAATTCAAAGTCAAATCTCGCATTCTGCCACTGTTGACCTTTGTCTATTCAAAATTCAATATCTGGAGCTATAGAAGTCCAATTTATGCAAACTCAATGTTTTTGGATTCCTGAGTCAAAGGTCTATAAACGCTCCAAATTTCATCCAAAAATTATGTTACATGAGGGAGATATGAGTTTTCAAAGATGAAAACTGAATTCTGCCAGCAATCAGGTTTCGTGAAGAAATGAGTCCAAATTACATTTCGAAGCTTCTAAACCATCATCCAAGTTTTTATATCAGCAATTTAGCTCCTCTAAGTCAGAGTTTGAAGATTTCATGCAAGGTTATTTCTCGTTTTTTAGGGAAAATAGTTATTGAAGTACTTAAATGTCAATTGTCAACTTAAGGGAGGACTACTTTGTAAATTAGGAACTAGGGTTTCTTAGCATATAAAAAGAAAGAGAGAGAGGAGAGAAGGGGGGGTAGCAGCCAGAAGTGAAGAAACACAAATTCTCTCCTCTACAAACCCAAAAAAAGCATGCTCTGTTCATTCTTTAAGAGTAGTTGTTCAATGGTTATGCAAGGCTAAGCTCTTTTCTTGGTTGCAAGGACACAACAAACCTTCAGATTTCAAGAACTGTGAGATTTATTCTGCCTTTTATTTTCAGTTTATATTATGAATAAGTATGGTTGTTTTCCTATACATATTTTCTATGATTGTTGTTGATAATTGCTAGAGTGGAACTCTAAGTTATTATTGCGAACAATTTATTGCTAAGTTTGATTTCAAAACCGGATTTGTGATGTATGAACTTGTGAAACAACTAAGCTTGATAATTGTGGTGGAACTACATTATTAAACTTAGGGAGAACACTCAAATATCTAGTTCTTAGGGCTGCCATTGAACTAAATCATTAATGCGGACATTGTGATTGTTTGTTGGTTAGTGTTAGTTATACGGCGGATCCGTTAATTAACCAACATTAAGAAAAGATAAAAATTCAGAATACAAATTGTAGTTTTGTTTCAAGGATCGGTTTTAATTTCCGTTGGTGGATGTGTGCTTGAAACCAAGGTTTGTTTTCTTGATAAATTTCGATTTCAATTGATTTTATTTGCTAGTTTAATTTCTTCCATAATTTAGATCATCACAAATCAAAACCCCCCAATTGCATAATATATAGCATAAAAATCTGAACTAAATCTTCCTTATGGGATCGATCCCTTACTTGCTTTATACTATCTTGTATGTTGTGTTTTAAGTTACGGTAATTAATTTATACAATCACGACATCACAATAATAATCAGTGATGAGAAGACCACAAACATGCAGAGAGAAACAACATGGAAACTGGAGCATGAAGTTAAGAAAGAGATGTGAAAGGCTGAAGAACAGCTGCTGGAGATGGCATCTCCCACTTTCAAGTAATATATTCATCTCAAGTAATATAGTCACATGTTTGAAGTGCCAATTATTATGATATTGAACAATCAAACAGAAGACATCGATTTGTTAATAAACAAGAAGTTATTATATAACCGCTCGTATAAAGAAATTAAAGGAAATTAACCAAGTGCTCTTTCTTTATTTAATATAGATATATAAAAACATCATATTGTTTTTAAGGGACTTTAACACCATTAAATGTGTTAGTTGCCGTAGGAGAAGTCTCAAGAGGAGAGAGCTCCGCCAGAAATAGTTGGCGCATCAGTGGCACCAGCGCCACGGCCAGTCTTCGGTTCAAGATGACCTTCAGTCCCATACGCTTTACGCTTGTAATCCTCCAAGTCTCCGTAATTCACGTAAGGACTGTCCTCAACTGGGAGACCCTCTGAGTTTACCTTCTTGTCTTCATGAGAATTCTCTGGCCTTTTCTCCATCTGCTGCTTTTTCTCTTCCTTCCTCTCCATTTTCTTCCCTGATCTCTTTTACTTTTGATTTTTCATTTGATGCATGGGACACCACCTCACATTATATCCTGTTTTCTCACTTGCTGTGGGTTTGACAAGTGTATTGTACGTGTCTACATTACATGTGATGTCAGCTCTACGTGTCAAGTGCAAACACGCGAGCAAGCTACTTGTTTTTCTGGTGTATATTACCTTAGTTTATTATAGCTTGCTCGTACCACTACAATCCTTATAATTGGAAACGGTCAAAAGACTTTGTATTTTGCAATTTCAACTTGCAATTACGTGTCACCCTGTTGAGCGCTTATGAGAGATATGAATATGATTTTCCTTACATATAATGCTGCCTGTCAAACAGCCAACCCGGTATTCTTGTAATGGAAGTTATTTAACAAGGCCCGGGTCAACCGGCAAAAGAGTGAGTTTCTGATTCGAGTTAATTTAAAAAAATATTTAAAATTTTAATTATTTTATATAAAAAATAAACAATAAACCATATAAATTTATACAATATATAATTATTTCATATTTAAAAATTTAAAAATATTTCATGTGAAAATAAGATACATATAATTATCCCACAAAAGGGTAAGAAGCATTTCATGTGGGAAGAATGCTAAATATATAGTAATTCCATGTCAAAATATAAAAAAAAAAAACAAATTCCTTGTAAATGTAGGCTATTGAATAATATAGGAAGTTAAATATTTATAAATTAATTTTATATTTTTTATTGATTATTTAAAAAATAGCAAACAAAATCAATTGAAACCAAAATTTATCAAGAAAACAAACCTTGATTGCAAGCACACATCCACCAATAGAAATTAGAACCAATCCTTGAAACAAAACTACAATTTATATTCTGAATTTTATCTTTTTTTTAATGTTGGTTAATTAATGGATCTGCTATATAACTAACCCTAACCAACAAACAATCACAATATCTGTATTAATAATTTAGTTCAATGGTAGACCTAAGAACTAGATATTTGAATGTTCTCCCTAAGTTTAATAATGTAGTTCTGCCATAATTATCAAGCTTACTTGCTTCACAAGTTCATACATCACAACTCCGGTTTTAATATCAAACTTAACAATAAATTATTCACAATAATAACTTAGAATTCTGCTCTAGCAATTATCAATAACAATCATAGAAAATATGCATAGAAAAACAATCATACTTATTCACAATATAAACTAAAAATAAAAAGAAGAATAAATCCCACGATTCTTAAAATCTGAAGATTTGTTGTGTCTTTGCAACAAAGAAAACAAGCTTAGTCTTGTATATTTATGGAACAACTACTCTTAAAGATAGAAGAAAGCATTATTTCTGGTTTGTAGAGAGGAGAGTTTGTATTTAATCACTTCTAGCTGCTGCCCCCTTTCCCTCCCCTATCTCTTTCTTTTTATATGCTAAGAAACCCTAGTTTCTATTTTATAAAGTAGTCCTCCCTTAAGTTGGTAGTTTACATTTAAATACTTCAATAACTATTTTTCCTAAAAAGGATAAATAGTGATTAGTACCTAAAAGTGCATTTTTATCATGGTTTTACATCATCATTTTGCACTTAAAGTATCAATAACTCCTTAACTAAAGTATGTTTTATAATAATATATCTAATAATATAAGATACCTTTAATTTGTGGTAAATGTTCATTTTAAATGTAGGCCTATTACATAAATAAAAGGATTGATTGATGACTTTAAGAACTTAAATTGCAAGGATAAAGAGATGGTCAAACTTAGAAAAGAGATATCGGTGCAATCCAAACCGGAACATTGTTCGGTAATTGGGTCATATCGAGAGCTATAAATCTCAGATTTAGGTCCAATTTATATGGATGGAAAGGTAAGACATAGGCCTACAACTTTTATATGGAGCCCAAGATCTAAAAAGGCCATTTTCAAGTCCAAATTGTAACAACAACAAAGAAGCCCGAATCTGTCTTCTAGCCCGAGTACTGTTCGGTATTTTGGCCATATCTGAAGTTCTAGAAGTACAAATGAGCTAAAGGTTTTACACAAGAAAGCTGAGACAATTGTCTACAACTTTTATGTTTTTGACTAGCTCCCATTATGACGTTATCAATGATGTTTTGGGCAGACAAGAGAAGATAAGGATTGTCACCAAGTCAAGAGTTGGCCACTCACTCATCAATTAATCATCAAATCAATAGTTCCTAATTTTGGCCTATAAAAGGAGGCATTTGCCATGCATTTAGGCATCTTGGTGTCTAGATCAAGATCATGCTCTTCCTTTATCTCTTTGTATTTTTTGTAATGTTTATGCTTTGCTTTCATTAATATCAAGTTTATGCCTTTCATTTCCTTTCCTTTACTTAATTAACTTTTATCTTATTTATGTTCTTATTTTGTTTATTTATTTTTCTTTCTTTCATTATGTCTAGCTAAGTTTATTATGTCAAGGTGAAAAGGTTACACTAATGGTGTAAGAATAAACATAGTGTAAACTTAATATGGACTTTAATGTTTGATGCTAACATGTTTTGTATTTGTTATCTTCTTCATTCTTTAATACTTTGCTTATTAAATGACTAATCTTGATTTATGTTGTATAACACTTGGTACAACAAATGCTTGGCACTTTCATAGTCCATACTGTATGGTATAACCAACACCTGAGTTATGAAAGGAATTTGATTTATTGTTAACATAAGTTATAATCATGAATGCTTGACGAGATTTACAAGTATTAGGATTAATTGAATAAGATGACTAATGAAATCATGTTAACAATCTATAATCTGATTGGAACCTCCTTTGTGTGTGGTTTCCAATTGAATAATAAGAGTTTATACTATACTTGTTTGGCATACCATTAGTGGATCCTCTAACCTTGACATTATTTGTTATCATTGTTTAATTATTATTATTACTACTACTACTACTACTACTACTACTATTATTATTATTGTTATTGTTATTGTTATTATTGTTATTATTATTATTGTTGTTATTGTTATTGTTATTGTTGTTGTATTATTGTTATTTATAATTTGTACAATTAACCTCCATGTGGTTCGACTCCGGTCTTACCGGGTTATTTATTACTTCAACACTCCTACACTTGGGAGAAGACATCAACTTTTTTGTCATGTCATGTTTTTGGCACCGTTGCCGGGGAGGTAAGTTTTTGTATAAATTATAATATTTATTTTATTTTCTTTTTTCTTACTTTTCTTGTATATAACTTTGTTTCTTTTGTTTTGTTTGTCTTTATTTTATTTTCTTCCTTCTTCTTTTGTTTTCTTCTTCCTTTTATTCTATTCCTCCACGTGCATGAGAGTGTGGTCATGTACATCAAGTGGTAGACTTTGTAGGGTATCTTCATCATTTTCAGAAAATATGGCCGAAGAAGATAATCAATCACTTCATAATGAGAATAATGAGAATAACCGTGTCAGAACACTTAGAGACCACATGAATCCCACAAGAACAAGTGCACCATCATGCATAGTTTTTTCTCTCGATGCATCTCATTTTAATTTTAAACTAGGTATTATTCAACTTTTACCTTCTTTTCATGGCGAAGAATTGGAAAATCCATACTTATATTTAAGGGAATTTGAGGAGGTTTGCAACACATATAATAACTTAAATTGTAGCATGAACACCATCAGATTAAAGCTTTTTCCTTTTTTATTAAAAGATAAAGCTAAAACATGGCTACAAAATTTGAGACCAGGATCCATTCGTGCTTGGGATGAAATGCAACAACAATTTTTAAAGATGTTTTTCCCATCTCATAGAACAAACTTTTTCAAGAGACAAATCACCACTTTCACTCAAAAACCAGGAGAAACATTTTACAAATGTTGGGATAGGTATCGAGACTTGCTTAGTACTTGGCCTCATCATGGTTTTGAAACATGGAGATTGGTTTCACATTTCTATGAAGGGTTAACACCTAAAGATAGGTAAACGGTTGAATTGATGTGCAATGGAACTTTTGAAGATAAAGACCTTGATGAAGCAATGGAGTACTTAGACTTGTTAGCTGAAAATGCTCAAAATTAGGACACCGCGGGTACATATGAGGCACCGAGTAAAACTCAACCTCATACATCAAGTGGAGGTATGTACAACCTTAGGGAAAATCATGACCTTCAAGCCAAGTTTTCATCTTTAGCTAGAAAAGTCGAGGCACTAGAATTGAAAAAAAGTGATCAATTAAAATCTGTTGAAAACATTGTGTGTCATATCTGTGAAACAAATGAACACTCAACCAATAATTGTCCAACCTTGCCTTCTTTTAAGGAATATCTCCATGAACAAGCCCATGCTTTAAACAGTTTCCAAAGGGCCAACCACAACCCATACTCCCAAACATACAACCCTGGTTGGAGAAATCACCCAAATTTCAGTTGGAAGAGTGAGAACAACAATGCACAAACTTCACAACCACCATTTCAAGCACACCACAATTTCTAAAATTCTCATGGATATGTACCTCCTTATGCTCCACCGCTTAGAAGAAATCTTGAGGAAACATTGCATGCATTCATTGAAAAGCAAGAGACAATCAATCCTCAACTTGCTCAAAACATGACAAATTTTAAAGATACTCTTGCTAAATTAACATCTGCTCTTAGTTTCCAAGAGAAAGGTAAGTTTCCATCTCAACCACAATAAAATCCCAAGGGGTAATACAATGCAAATGCAAGTAGTTCCGGAAGCCAACACATGGATCAAGTCAAATTAGTCACTACTCTGCGCAGTGGTAAGGTTATTGAAAAATCTTCTCTTGAACCTTATGAGAAAGATGATGAGTTAATCTCTAAGGGTAAGGAAGGGGATGAATATGAAAATTGTAAAGAAATGATTGATTCACCATCAGCACTTTCATTTCCTCAAGCCATGACTAAACAAAGGAAAGTCAATCACAACTCTGAAATTTTTAAAATTTTCAAACAGGTAAGAATCAATATACCTTTGCTGGATGCTATTAAACAGGTTCCTTTCTATGCTAAATTTTTAAAAGATCTATGCACTGTGAAGAGGAAACTGAATGTGAAAAAGAAAGCCTTCTAGCCAAACAAGTAAGTGCTATTCTTCAGAACAATAATGCTTTGAAATATAAAGATGTTGGTTATCCTATAATTTCTTGCTTGATCATAAAATTGAAAGAGCCTTACTTGATCATAGTGCTAGTGTGAATTTACTTCCATATTCAGTTTTTAAGAGTCTCAATCTAGGTGAGTTAAAACCAACTTCTATATCTCTTTTACTTGCCGATAGATCTATAAAAGTGCCTAGAGGAATAATTGAAGATGTGTTAGTAGAAGTTGATAAATTCATTTATCCTGTGGATTTTATTGTTTTGGACATAGAACCTGTTGAAACATGTAATTGATTTCCTGTTATTTTAGGACGTTCATTTCTTGCAACTTCTAACGCATTGATTAATTGTAGGAATGGACTGATGAAGCTATCATCTGGAAACATGACATTGGAGATGAATATTTTTAACATTTGCAAGCAGCCTGGAGATGATAATGATTTACAACAAGTAGATCATAGTGACGAATTAGTTTATGATCAACTTGAATCTACTTTAAGTAAAAATGAATTGGATGAATCTGAAGATTTGCAAATAATTTATTGACACGACGAAAAGATTGATGTCTTCTCCCAAGTGCAGGAGTGTCGAAGTAATAAATAACCCGGCAAGACCGGGGTCGAACCACAGGGAGGTTAATTGTACAAATTATAAACAACAATAATAACAATAACAACAATAACTATAATAATAATAATAATAGTCGTAGTAGTAGTAGTAGTAGTAGTAGTAGTAGTAGTAGTAATAGTAATAATAACAATAATAATAATAATAATAATAATAATAATAATAATAATAATAAAGAAAGAGAAGAAGAAGATGATGATGAGAACTTGGAGAAGGAATATTAATGTAACGATTAAACAATAATAATAATAATTGTCAAGGTTAGAGATTTCACTAATGGTATATTAAACAAGTATAATATAAACTCTTATTATTCAATTGGAAACCACATATAAAGAAGGTTCCAATTGGATTATAGATTGTTAACATGATTACATTAGTCATCTTATTCAATTAATGCTAATACTTGTAAATCTCGTCAAGCATTCATGATTATAACTTATGTTAACAACAAATCAAGTTCCTTCCATAGCTCAAGTGTCGGTTATACCATACATTATGGGCTATGAAAGTGCCAAGCATTTGTTGTACCAACTGTTATACAACATAAATCAAGATTAGTCATTTAATAAGCAAAGTATTAAAGAGTAAACAAGATAACAAATATAAAACATGTTAGTATCAAACATTAAAGTCCATATTAAGTTTACATTATACTTATTCTTACACCATTAGTGTAACCTTTTCACCTTGACATAATTAACTTAGCTAGACATAATGAAAGAAAGAAAAATAGATAAATTAAATAAGAACATAAAAGTTAACTAAGAAAAGAAAAGGAAATGAAAGGCATAAACTTGATATTAATGAAAGCAAAGCATAAACATTACAAAAAATACAAAGAGAGAAAGGAAGAGCATGATCTTGATCTGGACACCAAGATGCCTAAATGCATGGCAAATGCCTCCTTTTATAGGCCAAAATTAGGAACTATTGATTTGATGACTAATTGATACTCTTGACTTGGTGACAATTCTTATCTTTTTTTGTCTGCCCAAAACATCATTGATAACGTCAAAATTTGAGCCAGTTGAAAACATGAAAGTTGTAGGCAATTGTCTCAGCTTTCTTGTGTAAATAATTCAGCTTATTTGGACTTCTAGAACTCCAGATATAACTAAAATACCGAACAGTGCTCGGGCTGGAAGACAGATTCGGGCTTCTTTGTTGTTGCTACAATTTGGACTTGAAAATGACTTTTTCAGATCTTGGGCTCCTATGAAAGTTGTGGGCCTATGTCTTACCTTTCCATCCATATAAATTGGACCTAAATCTGAGATCTATAGCTCCAAATATGACCTAATTACCGAACAGTGTTCCGGTTTGGATTGCACCGACATCTCTTTTCTAAGTTTGACCATCTCTTTGCCCTTGTAATTTAAGTTCTTAAAGTCATCAATCAATCCTTTCATTTATGTGATAGGCCTGCATTTAAAATGAACATTTACCACAAATTAAAGGTATCTTATATTATTAGATATATTATTATAAAACATGCTTTAGTTAAGGAGTTATTGATACTTCAAGTGCAAAATGATGATATAAAACCATGATAAAAATGCACTTTTAAGTACTAATTATTTATTCTGAGGAAGAAATTACGGATGAAAAATGCATCGAAAATATTGATGCAAATCTTTTGTCAGTAGTGACAACAGATTCAACATCTGACAGCACACCGATTGATGATTACTTTCCTAACGAATCCTTACTTTCTCTTAATCTGATGCCTTGGTATGATAAAAATATCAATTTTCTTGCTTTAGGAGATTTGCCAGCTGATTGGAGTACCCAATACAAAGAAAAGTTTTTGAACGAAGTGAAGAGCTTTTATTGTGATGACCCTAAATTATTCAAATATTGTCCTCATCAAATATTTCAAAGATTCATTCCCGACAATGAGGTAAGTAGTGTCATTAAACTTTGTCATTCTGAAGCATGTGGGAGTTATTTTTTTTTCAAAAAAGACAGCTGCAAAAATCTTTCAAAATGGATTTTATTGGCCCACCATGTTCAAGGACACGCATGCATTCTGCAAAACTTGTGAAAATTGTCAAAACGTTGACACTTGTCAAAACGTTTTGTTCTATAATTCTCAACTCTATTCATTCCCTAGAGAGCTAAGATCAAGATGGAGCAATCCTTCTGAGAGATTAGTACTTAAAAGTGTATTTTTATCATGGTTTTATATCATCATTTTGCACCTAAAGTATCAATAACTCCTTAACTAAAGTATGTTTTATAATAATATATCTAATAATATAAGATACCTTTAATTTATGGTAAATGTTCATTTTAAATGCAGGCCTATCACATAAATGAAAGGATTGATTGATGACTTTAAGAACTTAAATTGCAAGGATAAAGAGATGGTCAAACTTAGAAAAGAGATGTCGGTGCAATCCAAACCAGAATACTGTTCGGTAATTGGGTCATATCGAGAGCTATAAATCTCAGATTTAGGTCCAATTTATATGGATGGAAAGGTAAGACATATGCCTACAACTTTCATATGGAGACTAAGATCTAAAAAGGCCATTTTCAAGTCCAAATTGTAACAACAACAAAGAAGCTTGAATCTGTCTTCCAACTCGAGCACTGTTTGGTATTTTGGCCATATCTGGAGTTCTAGAAGTTCAAATGAGCTGAAGTTTTTACACAAGAATGATGAGACAATTGCCTACAACTTATATTTTTTTGATTGGCTCCCATTATGACGTTATCAATGATGTTTTGGGCAGACAAGAGAAGATAAGGATTGTCACCAAGTCAAGAGTTGGCCACCCACTCATCAATTAGTCATCAAATCAATAGTTCCCAATTTTGGCCTATAAAAGGAGGCATTTGCCATGCATTTAGGCATCTTGGTGTCCAGATCAAGATTATGCTCTTCCTTTATCTCTTTGTATTTTTTATAATTTTTATGCTTTGCTTTCATTAATATCAAGTTTATGCCTTTCATTTCCTTTCCTTTACTTAGTTAACTCTTATCTTATTTATGTTCTTTTTTTTTCTTTCATTATGTGTAGCTAAGTTAATTATGTCAAGGTGAAAAGGTTACACTAATGGTGTAAGAATAAGTATAGTGTAAACTTAATATGGACTTTAATGTTTGATACTAACATGTTTTATATTTGTTATCTTCTTCACTCTTTAATACTTTGCTTGTTAAATGACTAATCTTGATTTATGTTGTATAACACTTGGTACAACAAATACTTGGCACTTTCATAGTCCATACTGTATGGTATAACCGAAACCTGAGTTATGAAAGGAACTTGATTTGTTGTTAACATAAGTTATAATCATGAATGCTTGACGAGATTTACAAGTATTAGGATTAATCGAATAAGATGACTAATGAAATCATGTTAACAATCTATAATCTGATTGGAACCTCCTTTGTGTGTGGTTTCCAATTGAATAATAAGAGTTTATACTATACTTGTTTGGCATACCATTAGTGGATCCTCTAACCTTGACATTATTTGTTATCATTGTTTAATTACTACAACTACTACTACTACTACTACTATTATTATTGTTATTGTTATTGTTATTGTTATTATTGTTATTATTATTATTGTTGTTATTGTTATTGTTATTGTTGTTGTATTATTGTTATTTATAATTTGTACAATTAACCTCCCTATGGTTCGACCCCGGTCTTGCCGGGTTATTTATTACTTCGACACTCCAGCACTTGGGAGAAGACATCAACTTTTTCGTCGTGTCAAATAGCCTTGCATGAAATCTTCAAGCTCTGAATTAGAGGAGCTAAATTGTTGATATAAAAACTTGGATGTCAGTTTAGAAGCTTTAGAACATAATTTGGACTCTTTTCTTCACGAATCCTGTTTGTTGGTAGAATTTAGTTGTCATCTTTGAAACATCATATCTCCTTCATATGACATCTTTTTTGGCTGACATTTTTATCATTTATAGGCATTTGAGTCAGGAATCCAAAACAATTTAGTTTGCATCAATTGGACTTCTATAGCTCCAGATATTGAATTTTGAATGGACAAAGGTCAATAGTGGCAAAATGCGAGATTTGATTTTGAAGGATGTGATGTCCATGATCTTTCTCTTTTTATTTTTCTTGCATTACATTTCTAGAAAGGCATGGATGTTATATGTTTAGTGCCACTAAAATCACTTCATTTCAATCTTTAGAACTCACGCTCTGCACAAAATATTGACTGAACATCAAATCTGCCAATTACCTCCAATTTACTCCTTTTTGCATCTTTCATCCAAAAGTGCCTTCAAAACATAAAACAAAGAATATCAAGGAATTTTACATATAAAACATGGACAAAACATTAGGTAGATGTGGGTGAAACTAGCGAATAATATGGTTACATCAATAGCTTCATCAATCCATTCTTATAATTAATCAATGCATTAAAAGTTGCAAGAAACAGATGTCCTAAAATAACAGGAAATGAATTACATACTTCAATAGGTTGTGTGTCCAAGATAATAAAATCCATAAAATAAATAAATTTATCAACTTGTACTGACACATCTTCAATTATTCCTCTAGGCACTTTTATAAATCTATCAACAAGTAAAAGAGTTATAAAAGTTGGTTTTAACTCGCCTAGATTGAGACTCTGAAAAACTGAATATGAAAGTAAATTCACACTAGCTCCAAAATCAATTAAGGCTCTTTTAATTTTGTGTTCTCCAATAAAGCAAGAAATTGTAGAACAACCAGGATCTTTATATTTCAAAGTAGTATTATTCTAAAGAATGACGCTTACTTGTTCAGCTAAAAAGGTTTTCTTTTTCATATTCAATTTTTTCTTCATAATGCACAGATCTTTCAAAAATTTAGCATAAGAAAGAACTTGTTTAATAGCATCCAGCAAGGGTATATTGATCCTTACCTGTTTGAAAATTTTAAAGATTTAAAAGTTGTGATTGTCTTTTATTTATTTGATCATGGCATAAGGAAATGGAAGTGCTGACAGGGAATCAGTCTTTGATTTGCAATATTCAGATTCAACCCCCTTCCTTACCCTTAGAGATTGACTCATCATCTTTCTCACAAGGTTCAAGAATGAGTTTTTCAATAACCTTACCACTACGAAGAGTAGTGACTGATTTGACTTGATCTAAGTGTTGGCTTCTAAAACTACTTGCATTTGCATTGTATTGCCCTTTGAAACTTTATTATGGTTGAGATGGAAACTTACCTTTTTTCTTGAAAATTGAGAGTAGATGTCAATTTTGCAAGAGTATCTTTAAAATCTGACATGCTTTGAGCAAGTTAAGTATTGATTATCTCTTGCTGTTTAATTAATGCATGCAATGTTTCCTCAAGATTTCTTCTAAGAGGTAGATCATAAGGAAGTGCATATCTTTGAGAATTTTGAAAATTATGATGTGCTTGAAATGGTAGTTATAAAGTTTATGCATTGTTATTATCACTCTTCCAACTGAAATTTATGTGTTTTCTCGAACTAGGTTGTATGTTTGTGAGTATAGGTTATGATTAGGCCTTAAAAGAAGGCAAAGTTGGGTAGTCATTGGTTAAATGTTCACTTATTTCATATATTTAACACACAATGTCTTGAATAGATTTTAATTGACCACTCTTTTTTTAATTATAGTGCCTTGACTTTTCTAGCTAAAGATGTAAATTTGGCTTGGAGGTCATGATCTTCCCTAAGGTTGTACATGCCTCTACTAGATGTATGAAGTTGAGTTTTACTTGGTGCCTCATAAGTAGTTATGGTGTCCCAATTTTGAGCATTTTAAACTACCAAGTCTAAGTACTCCATTGCTTCATCAGGGTCTTTATTTTCAAAAGTTTGATTGCACATTAATTCAACCATTTGCCTATATCTAGGTGTTAACCCTTCATAAAAATATGAAACTCATCTCCATGTTTCAAAACCATGATGAAGGAAAGTATTAAGTCTCAATACCTATCCCAACATTGGTAAAATGTTTCTCCTAGTTTTTGAGTGAAAGTGGTGATTTATCTTTTGAAAGAGTTTGTTTTGTGAGATGGAAAAAACTTCTTTAAAAACTATTGTTGCATTTCATCCCAAGTATGAATGGATCCTGATCTCAAATTTTATAGTCATATTTTAGCTTTATCTTTTAATGAAAAAGAAAAAAAGCTTTAATATGATGGTGTTCATGCTACAATTTGAGTCATTATAGTTGTTACAGACCTCCTTAAATTCCATTAAATGCAAGTCTGGATTTTCTAAATATAAGCCATGAAAAGAATGTAAAAGTTGAATAATGTCTGGCATAAAATTAAAATAAGATGTGTTAGGAGAAAAACTATACATGATGGTGCAATTATTCTTGTGTGATTCATGTGGTCTCTAAGTGTTCTAACATGGTTATTCTCATTATTCCTATTATGAAGCGACTGATTATCTTCTTTGGCCATATTTTTCAAAAATGATGAGGATACCCTACAACGTCTACCACTTAATGTACATGACCATACTCTCTTGCATGTGTAAGAATAGAATAAAAAGAAGAAAAAAACAAAAGAAGGAGAAACAAAACAAGAAAAACAAAGCTATATACAAGAAAAAAAGAAGAAAAAATAACATAAAAACTATAATTTGTACAAGAACTTACCTCCCTGGCAACAGCGCAAAAAACTTAACACGGCCAAAAGATTGATGTCTTTTTCCATGTGCAGAAGTGTTGAAGCAATAAATAACCCGCTGACATGACAAAAAGATTAATGTCTTCTCCCAAGAGTAGGAGTGTCGAAGTAATTAATAACCCAGCAAGACTAGGCTCGAACCATAGGGAGGTTAATTGTACAAATTATAAACAACAATTATAAACAACAATAATAGCAATAACAACAACAACAACAACAACAACAATAATATTAATAGCAATAGTAGTAGTAGTAGTAGTAGTAGTAGTAGTAATAACAAAGAAAGAGAAGAAGAAGAAGATGATGAGAACTTGAAGATGGAATATTAATGTAAGGATTAAACGATGATAATAAAAAAATGTCAAGGTTAGAGGATTCACTAATGGTATGTCAAACAAGTATAGTATAAACTCTTATTATTCAATTGGAAACCACACACAAAGGAGGTTTCAATCTGATTATAGATTGTTAACATGATTACATTAGTCATCTTATTCAATTAATGCTAATACTTGTAAATCTCATCAAGCATTCATGATTATAACTTATGTTAACAACAAATCAAGTTCCTTTCATAGCTGAGGTGTCGGTTATACCATACAGTATAGGCTATGAAACTGCCAAGCAATTTGTTGTACCAAGTGTTATACAACATAATTCAAAATTAGTCATTTAACAAGCAAAGTATTAAAGAGTGAACAAGATAACAAATACAAAACATGTTAGTATCAAACATTAAAGTCCATATTAAGTTTATACTATACTTATTCTTACACCATTAGTGTAACCTTTTCACCTTGACATAATAAACTTAGCTAGAGATAATGAAAGAAAAAAATAAACAAAATAAGAACATAAATAAGATAAAAGTTAACTAAATAAAGAAATGAAAGACATAAACTTGATATTAATGAAAGCAAAACATAAGCAATACAAAAAATACAAAGAGAGAAAGCGAGAGCATGTTCTTGATCTGGAAACCAAGATGCCTAAATGCATGGCAAATGCCTCATTTGTATAGCTTTTCTTAGATGACCAATTTATACGACTCATAGAAGGATCAATTACAGGAATGAAAGATTGTAGTTGGTCAATCAATTGTTCAGCAGTAGCAGCAGAGATTATGATTTGTCATGTAGAAGGTGTTAGAAATTCTTGTTCCACAGTATGATCAAGAAAAGACAACAACTTATCATAATAATCATTAACATTTAACAAACCTATGGGTTTATGGTGAATGTGCAATTGGGCCCAAGAGGAAATATGAAAGATCTCTTCTAATGTGCCTGGACCACCTGGTAAGGCAATGAAGGCATCAGCATGGTTAAACATTACATTCATTCAAGCCGACATTGTGGAGACCTAAAGTTCCTCTCCAATTGTTTTTCCAATGATGTCCCCTTGTGCTAAAGCTTTGGGGACGACCCCCAAAACTTGACTACCTCCTAAAAATACAGCTATTGACACACTTCCCATTAACCCAAGACTGTCTCCCCTATACACTAAATGAATCTTTCTCTCAGCTAGCACTTCACCAAGATGATTTGCTGATTCTAAAAACTCTTTTTCTTTTCTAAGACTAGATCCACTAAAAACACAAATATTTTGTATGTGATGACCTGAGGAACTTGCCATTTCTACACACTTCTATATGGGTTGAGTAGAAATGAAAGGAAGGAAGAGAGAATTTTATAAATGAGAAATCAAAAGGGCAATCATACCACCTATATATATGCCAGCTAGAGTCTTACACACACACACTCTCTCTCTCTTTATTTATTTACTTTTGAAAAACATGTGTATGTACAGGTAGTTATGATTGTGGCTCACATCTTCCCTTGGTTTTACATTCAAGAACAGCTTAAACGCCCTTTATGGGTCGGGGATAGGCTTTCCATCCAGTTTTCTTAAAAACTGGCAAACAAAGTCTTTTTTAGTCAGATTCCCATGACTACATCGATCATGTTCTTTATGAAATAGTGGCCATAAATCATGAATTGCATGGTACACATCTCCACTAGGATGCGTCTCAACAGTCAATAGAAGATTATCTAAAGACTCTCTACTCAAGCCATCCTTAATGAATTGTATTCTGCACAATGTTTCTTTGTAAAAGTGCTTTTACCTGTTCCAGGCATGTGAGAAATGAAGGAGTTAGAGGACTTACTTGATAATCGAACCTTTCCTTCCATCAACCAATGAATATCTTCAAGAATTCCATGATTCATTAACAATCTCAATCTTACACATCTAGCACGGTAAATTTTTGTAATCGCATTCTAAGGCAGACCGGGAAAATACTTTTTTAATTTTTCAAGATTAGTGTCCATTATCAAATGAGAATTGGAATAGAGATTTAAAGAATTGCACAAATATATACATAAATATCAGTTATTATAGGAAACTGAAAGAACCGACTTAAGTCATGAAGTACCGTTGTCCGCCATTTGACTTGGGTGAGAGAAACTAGCAAAAATCACTAAAAAAGAAACACAAAAACAATATAAGAAAAACAAAATAATCAACCTTTATCTACAAGATCATTTAAACCAGTTGATTCATTTTTACTAGAAAAATTCATACAAAATTTTCATTTTAAACGATGTCCATTTTCCTTAAAAACATTGTCATTCATTGAACAAAACTTAGAAGGATTGCTCTATCTTGATCTTAACTCTCTAGGGAATGAATAGAGTTGAGAATTATAGAACAAAACTTTTTGACGAGTGTCAACTTTTTGACAATTTTCACAAGTTTTGCAGAATGCATTCGTGTCCTTGAACATGGTGGGCCAATAAAATCCATTTTGAAAGATTTTTGCAGCTATTTGTTTTACGAGAAATAACTTCCACATGCTTCAGAATAGCAAAGTTTAATGACACTACTTACCTCATTGTCGGAAATGAATCTTTAAAATATTTGATTAGGACAATATTTGAATAAGTTAGGGTCATCACAATAAAAATTCTTCACTTCGTTCAAAAACTTTTCTTTATCTTGGGGTACTCCAATCAGCTAGCAAATCTCCTAAAGTAAGAAAATTGATATTTTTATTATATCAAGGCATTGGATTAAGAGAAAGTAAGGATTCATTAGGAAAGTGATTAGTACTTAAAAGTGCATTTTTATCATGGTTTTATATCATCATTTTGCACTTGAAGTATCAATAACTCCTTAAATAAAGCATGTTTTATAATAATATATCTAATAATATAAGATACCTTTAATTTTTGGTAAATGTTCATTTTAAATGTAGGCCTATCACATAAATAAAAGGATTGATTGATGACTTTAAGAACTTAAATTGCAACGGTAAAGAGATGACTAAAATTAGAAAAGAGATGTTGGTGCAATCCAAACCGGAACATTGTTCGGTAATTAGGTCATATCTGGAGCTATAGATCTCATATTTAGGTCTACTTTATATGGATGGAAAGGTAAGACATAGGCCTACAACTTTCATATCAGCCGAAGATCTAAAAAAGCCATTTTCAAGTCCAAATTATTGCAACAACAAAGAAGCCCGAAGCTGTTCTCCAGCCCAAGCACTGTTCAGTATTTTGGTTATATCTGGAGTTCTAGAAGTTCAAATGAGCTGAAGTTTTTATACAAGGAAGCTGAGATAATTTCCTACAACTTTCATGTTTTTGAGTGGCTCCAATTTTGACATTAGCAATGACGTTTTGGGCAGACAAGAGAAGATAAGGATTGTCACCAAGTCAAGAGTTGGCCACCCACTCATCAATTAGTCATCAAATCAATAGTTCTTAATTTTGGCTTATAAAAAGAGGGATTTGCCATGCATTTAGGCATCTTGGTGTCCAGATCAAGATTATGCTCTTCCTTTATCTCTTTGTATTTTTTATAATTTTTATGCTTTGCTTTCATTAATATCAAGTTTATGCCTTTCATTTCCTTTGCTTTACTTAGTTAACTCTTATCTTATTTAGGTTCTTTTTTTTTTCTTTCATTATGTGTAGCTAAGTTAATTATGTCAAGGTGAAAAGGTTACACTAATGGTGTAAGAATAAGTATAGTGTAAACTTAATATGGACTTTAATGTTTGATACTAACATGTTTTATATTTGTTATCTTCTTCACTCTTTAATACTTTGCTTGTTAAATGACTAATCTTGATTTATGTTGTATAACACTTGGTACAACAAATACTTGGCACTTTCATAGTCCATACTGTATGGTATAACCGACACCTGAGTTATGAAAGGAACTTGATTTGTTGTTAACATAAGTTATAATCATGAATGCTTGACGAGATTTACAAGTATTAGGATTAATCGAATAAGATGACTAATGAAATCATGTTAACAATCTATAATCTGATTGGAACCTCCTTTGTGTGTGGTTTCCAATTGAATAATAAGAGTTTATACTATACTTGTTTGGCATACCATTAGTGGATCCTCTAACCTTGACATTATTTGTTATCATTGTTTAATTAGTACTACTACTACTACTACTACTACTATTATTATTGTTATTGTTATTGTTATTGTTATTATTGTTATTATTATTATTGTTGTTATTGTTATTGTTATTGTTGTTGTATTATTGTTATTTATAATTTGTACAATTAACCTCCCTATGGTTCGACCCCGGTCTTGCCGGGTTATTTATTACTTCGACACTCCAGCACTTGGGAGAAGACATCAACTTTTTCGTCGTGTCAAATAGCCTTGCATGAAATCTTCAAGCTCTGACTTAGAGGAGCTAAATTGTTGATATAAAAACTTGGATGTCAGTTTAGAAGCTTTAGAACATAATTTGGACTCTTTTCTTCACGAATCCTGTTTGTTGGTAAAATTTAGTTGTCATCTTTGAAACATCATATCTCCTTCATATGACATCTTTTTTGGCTGACATTTTTATCATTTATAGGCATTTGAGTCAGGAATCCAAAACAATTTAGTTTGCATCAATCGGACTTCTATAGCTCCAGATATTGAATTTTGAATGGATAAAGGTCAATAGTGGCAAAATGCAAGATTTGATTTTGAAGGATGTGATGTCCATGATCTTTCTCTTTTTATTTTTCTTGCATTACATTTCTAGAAAGGCATGGATGTTATATTTTCTTGTATAAATAATAGTAGTTATTTTATTTTCTTTTTTTCACTTTTCTTGTATATAACTTTGTTTCTTTTCTTTTGTTTCTTTTTCTTTTGTTTTCTTCTTCCTTTTATTGTATTCCTACACGTGTATGAGAGTGTGGTCACGTACATCAAGTGGTAGACTTTATAGGATATCCTCATCATTTTTAGAAAATATGGCCGAAGAAGATAATCAATCACTTCATAATGAGAATAATGAGAATAACCGTGTTAGAACACTTAGAGACCACATGAATCCAACAAGAACAAGTGCACTATCATGCATAGTTTTTTCTTCCAATGCATCTCATTTTAATTTTAAACCAGGTATTATTCAACTTTTACCTTCTTTTCATGGCGTAGAATTGGAAAATCCATACTTACATTTAAGGGAATTTGAGGAGGTTTGCAACATATATAATAACTTAAATTGTAGCATGAACACCATCAGATTAAAGCTTTTTCCTTTTTCATTAAAAGATAAAGCTAAAACATGGTTACAAAATTTAAGACCAGGATCCATTCATGCTTGGGATGAAATGCAACAACAGTTTTTGAAGAAATTTTTCCCATCTCATAGAACAAACTTTTTCAAAAGACAAATCACGACTTTCAATCAAAAACCAGGAGAAACATTTTACCAATGTTGGGATAGGTATCGAGACTTGCTTAGTACTTGGCCTCATCATGGTTTTGAAACATAGAGATTGGTTTTAGATTTGTATGAAGGGTTAACACCTAAAGATAGGCAAATGGTTGAATTGACGTGCAATAGAACTTTTCAAGATAAAGACCCTGATGAAGCAATGGAGTACTTAGACTTGTTAGCTGAAAATGCTCAAAATTAGGACGTCGCGGGTACTTATGAGGCATCAAGTAAAACTCAACCTCACACATCTAGTAGAGGTATGTACAACCTTAGGGAAGATCATGACCTTCAAGCCAAGTTTGCATCTTTAGCTAGAAAAGTCGAGACACTAGAATTAAAAAGAGTGGTCAATTAAAATCTGTTGAAAACATTGTGTGTCAAATCTGTGAAACAAATAAACACTCAACCAATGATTGTCCAACCTTGCCTTCTTTTAAGGAATATCTCCATGAACAAGCCTATGCTTTAAATAGTTTCCAAAAGGCCAACCACAACCTATACTCCCAAACATACAACCCTGGTTGGAGAAATCACCCAAATTTCAGTTGGAAGAGTGAGAACAACAATGCATAAACTTCACAACCACCATTTCAAGCACACCATAATTTCCAAAATTCTCATGGATATGCACCTCCTTATGCTCCACCGCTTAGAAGAAATCTTGAGGAAACATTGCATGCATTCATTGAAAATCAAGAGACAATCAATACTCAACTTGCTCAAAACATGAGAGATTTTAAAGATACTCTTGCAAAATTAACATCTACTCTCAGTTTCCAAGAGAAATGTAAGTTTCCATCTCAATCACAACAAAATCCCAAGGGGCAATACAATACAAATGCAAGTAGTTCCGAAAGCCAACACATGGATCAAGTCAAATCAGTCACTACTCTTCGTAGTTGTAAGGTTATTGAAAAACCCTCTCTTGAACCTTATGAGAAAGATGATGAGTCAATCTCTGAGGGTAAGGAAGGGGTTGAATCTTAAAATTGCAAAGAAAAGACTGATTCTCTGCCAATACTTTCATTTCCTCAAGTCATGACCAAACAAAGGAAAGTCAATCACAACTCTAAAATTTTTGAAATTTTTAAATAGGTAAGGATCAATATACCATTGCTGGATGCTATTAAATAGGTTCCTTCCTATGCTAAATTTTTGAAAAATCTATGCATTGTGAAGAGTAAACTAAATGTGAAAAAGAAAGTCTTTCTAGCCAAACAAGTAAGTGTTGTTCTTCAGAACAATAATGCTTTGAAATATAAAGACCCTGGTTGTCCTACAATTTCTTGCTTTATTGGAGAGCATAAAATTAAAAGAGCCTTACTTGATCTTGGTGCTAGTGTGAATTTACTTCCATATTCAGTTTTTCAGAGTCTCAATCTAGGTGAGTTAAAACCAACTTCTATAACTCTTTTACTTGCCGATAGATCTATAAAAGTGCCTAGAGGAATAATTGAAGATATGTTAGTACAAGTTAAATTCATTTATCTTGTGGATTTTATTATCTTGGACACACAACCTGTTGAAGTATGTAATTCATTTCCTATTATTTTAGGACGTCCATTTCTTACAACTTTTAATGTATTGATTAATTATAGGAATGGACTGGTGAAGCTATCATTTGGAAACATGACATTGGAGATGAATATTTTCAACATTTGCAAGCAACCTGGAGATGATAATGACAGGAAGGATCAAAGACAAGTAATTGGAGGCCACAAATTGAGGAATTGCCACCACGATCAATTAAGTCCATGCTTTCAAGTGTTTAACCACCAAAACTTGATTTGAAGCCATTGCCATCTAATCTCAAATACTAATTTTTAGGAGAAAATGAAACTTTTCTGGTAATAATCTCTTCCAAACTTAATGCACATCAAAAAGGTAAGTTATTACAAACTCTGAAAATGCACAAAAATGCATTAGGATGGACCATAGTTGATATAAAAGGAATTAGTCTTTTGATTTGTACACATAGAATTTATTTAGAGGAAAATGTTAATCCCTCTAGAGAAATGCAACGAAGGCTAAATCCAAATATGAAAGAAGTTGTGAAAAATAAAGTCATTAAGCTTCTAGATAATGAAATCATTTATCCTATTTCTGACAGCAAATGGGTAAGTTCAACCCAAGAAGCCTAGAGTCACTGTGATAACAAAAGAGAACAATGAGTTAATTCCCACTACAACTATTACTAGTTGGTGCATGTGCATTGACTATAGGAAACTTAATTCAATGACTAGAAAAGATTATTTTCCTTTACCTTTCATGGATCAAATCCTAGAAAGAGTTGTAGGTCATGGATTTTATTGTTTCCTAGATGGCTATTCGGGTTACAACCAAATTAAAATTGCATTGGAAGATCAAGAAAAGACTACTTTCACATGTCCATTTGGTACTTTTACATATCGAAGGATGCCTTTTGGATTATGTAATGCACCAGCCACATTTCAAAGATGCATGCTTAGTATATTTAGTGATATGGTTAAACATTTTCTTCAGATTTTCATGGATGATTTTTCTATTTTTGGCAATTCATTTGATGATTGTTTGACTAACTTAGGAAAGGTTTTAACCAGGTGTGAAGAGAAGAATCTTGTGCTGAATTGGGAAAAATGTCATTTTATGGTAATGACCATCTCTTTATCCTTGCAATTTAAGTTCTTCAAGTCATCAATCAATCCTTTCATTTATGTGATAGGCCTGCATTAAAAATAGACATTTACCACAAATTATAGGTATCTTATATTATTAGATACATTATTATAAAACATATTTTAGTTAAGGAGTTATTGATACTTCAAGTGCAAAATGATGATATAAAACCATGACAAAAATGCACTTTTAAGTACTAATCAGGTAACAAACGACATTGTACTTGGTCACATTGTTTCATTAAAAGGAATTGAGGTTGACAAATCTAAAATCGAGTTAATTACAAACTTACCAATACCAAAATCTCTTAAAGATGTTAGATCATTCCTAGGACATGCTGATTTTTATAGAAGGTTCATCAAAGATTTTAGTGTAATATCTAAGTCTTTAAGTAACTTTCTAACAAAGGATACTATTTTTTAATGGACTGAACATTGTGAAGAAGCCTTTGTTAAACTTAAAAACTTGCTTACTTGTGCTCCTATCATTCAACCTCCCGATTGGTCATTACCTTTTGAAATAATGTGTGATCCTAGTGATTATGTCGTAGGTGCTGTTTTGGGACAAAGAAAAGATAAAAAACCTTATGTAATTTACTATGCAAGTAAAACTTTAAATAGTGCTCAAATGAGTTATACCACCACTGAAAAAGAATTACTTGCAGTAGTATTTGCATGTGAAAAATTTAGATCTTATCTTGTTGGCTCACCTGTTGTTGTCTTTAGTGATCATGCAGCATTGAAATAACTTCTTTCTAAGAAAGATTATAAGGCTAGATTTGTGCGGTGGATTTTATTACATCAAGAATTTCATATCACAATCAAAGATAAGAAAGGTAGCGAAAATGTTGTCGCAGATCACTTGTCAAGATTGACAACAGATTTGAAAATTGACATCACATCAATCGATGACTACCTTCCCGATAAATCTTTACTTTCTATCTCTACAATGTCTTGGTTTGCTAATATTGTCAATTTTCTTGTTTCAGGACAATTGCCAACTCATTGGAGCACCCAAGATAAAAGAAAGTTCTTGAACAAAGTGAAGAACTTTTATTGGGATGATCCTTATTTATTCAAATATTGTCCTAATCAAATATTTCGAAGATGCATTCTTGACAATGAGGTAAGTAGTGTCAACAAATTTTGTCATTCTGAGGCATGTCGGGGCCATTTCTCGTCAAGAAAGACAACTGTAAAAATCTTACAAAGTGGATTTTACTGGCTCACCATGTTCAAAGACTCACATGCATTCTGCAAGTCTTGTGAAAATTGTCAAAAGTTGATGCCTTTAAATCCTATTATTATCATTGAGATCTTTGATTATTAGGGTATAGATTTCATGGGTCCATTCCCTCCATTTGGTTTCGTATACATATTAGTCGTAGTAGATTATGTTTCAAAATGGATAGAGGCAATTCCAAGTCGAAACAATGATCACAAAACAGTGATAAAGTTTTTGAAAGAAAATATTTTAAGTCGATTTGGAGTCCCTCGAGCCATAATAAGTGATGGTGGAACACATTTCTGCAACAAGCCATTTGAGTCTTTAATGAAGAAATATGGAATCACACACAAAGTTGTCATCCCTTATCACCCTCAAATAAGTGGACAAGTAGAGCTTGCTAATAGGGAGATCAAACATATTTTGGAGAAAACAGTGAACCCTAATAGGAAATATTGGTCTTTAAGTCTTAATGATACACTTTGGGCTTATCGAATTGCTTATAAAACATCATTAGGTATGTCACCTTGTTGACTAGTCTATGGAAAACCTTGTCACTTGCCTGTGGAACTTGAATATAAAGCTTGTTGGGCTATTAAAGCTTTCAATTCAAATCTGGATGATGCTAGTCAACTACGAAAATTACAAATAAATAAGCTTGAGGAAATAAGAAATGATGCATATGAAAATTCAAGAATTCAAAAAGCAAGAATTAAAGAGTTTCATGACAAGAAAATACTGAGAAAAACATTCAATATTGGTCAAAAAGTCTTGCTTTATAATTCTTGACTGCATTTATTTCTTGAAAAATTAAGATTAAGATGGAGTGGTCCTTTTATTGTGAAACATGTGTATCCCATATGGGGCCTATTATATCGAGAATCTAAAGAATGACAATGTTTTCAAAGTAAATGGACATCGTCTGAAAGTTTACTTTGATAATTTTTCAGTTGAACATAACTCTATTGAATTGGGTGATCCTATATATAAAGATAGATTTTTATTTTTTTAGTGATTTTTTCTAGTTTCTCTCACCCCGGTCAAATGGTGAATAACGGTACTCTGTGACTTAAGTCGGTTCTTTCAGTTTCCCACAATAGCTGATATCTGTGTATATATTTATGCAATTTTATAAAGAACATGATTGACTTAGTCTTGGGAATATGACTAAAACAGACCATGTTTGTCAGCTTTAAGAAAACTGGATGGGAAGCCTATCCTCGACCCATAGATGGCGTTTAAGCCGTTCTTGGACGTAAAACCAAGGGAAGATGTGAGCCACAATCACAATTAACTTTACATACACATGCTTTTTGACACGACAAAAAGATTGATGTCTTCTCCCAAGGGCAGGAGTGTTAAAGTAATAAATAACCCGGCAAGACCAGAGTCGAACCACAGGGAGGTTAATTGTACAAATTATAAACAACAATAATAACAATAATAACAACAACAATAACAATAATAATAAGAACAATAATAATAATAATAATAATAATAATAATAATAATAATAATAATAATAATAATAATAATAATAGCGAAGAAAGAGAAGAAGAAGATGATGATAAGAACTTGGAGATGCAAAATTAGTGTAAGGATTAAACAATAATAATAACAAATGTCAAGGTTAGAGGTTCCACTAATGGTATGTCAAACAAGTATAGTATAAACTCTTATTATTCAATTGGAAACTACACATAAAGGAGGTTCCAATTAGATTATAGATTGTTAACATGATTACATTAGTCATCTTATTCGATTAATGCTAGTACTTGCAAATCTCATCAAGCATTCATGATTATAACTTATGTTAACAACAAATCAAGTTCCTTTCATAGCTCAGGTGTTGGTTATACCATACAGTATGAACTATGAAAGTGTCAAGCATTTGTTGTACAAAGTGTTATATAACATAAATCAAGATTAGTCATTTAACAAGCAAAGTATTAAAGAGTGAACAAGATAACAAATACAAAACAAGTTAGTATCAAACATTAAAGTCCATATTAAGTTTACACTATACTTATTCTTACACCATTAGTGTAACCTTTTCACCTTGATATAATAAACTTAGCTAGACATAATGAAAGAAATAAAAATAAATAAATAAAATAAGAACAAAAATAAGATAAAAGTTAAGTACCTAAAGAAAAGAAAATGAAAGGCATAAACTTGATATTAATGAAAGCAAAGCATAAACATTACAAAAAATACAAAGAGAGAAAGGAAGAGCATGATCTTGATCTGGAAACCAAGATGCCTAAATATATGGCAAATGCCTCCTTTTATAGGCCAAAATTGGAAACTATTGATTTGATGACTAATTGATGAGTGGGTGGCCAACTCTTGACTTGCTGACAATCCTTATCTTCTCTTGTCTACCCAAAACGTCATTGATAACGTCCAAATTGGAGCCACTCAAAAAAATTAAAGTTGTAGGAAATTGTCTCAACTTTCCTGTGTAAAACATTCAGCTCATTTGGACTTCTAGAACTCCAGATATGCCCAAAATACTGAACAGTGCTCGGGCTGGAGGACAGATTCGGACTTCTTTGTTGTTGCTATAACTTCCTTGGGTTGAGATTATTATTTTTGTCTTCTTTTTTTTTAAATATATATACATATAATTTAAAAACATCATGCATCTTTAACCCATGTAAGGAGCTTTCAGCTAATGACTCCCAGACTGGTTGGTCTTAGGGCATTAGGTGTTAAGACACCCCTATGAATTTAGTAACTCGGGTCGCAGATACTGATATGTAAATAGTGAAATGTTTGATTCCTCAATCCAAGTAACAAGCATTAGGCCAATAGCTCCCAAGTCAGTTGACTTTAGGGTATTAGGTGTTAAAACACCCCTTCGGGCTTAATTACTTAGGTTAGGGAGGCTATGAAACCAAACTTATCTATATTTTTATTATGATCATTTTTTTATTTTTTTTATTTATATACAATCCCTTTTCCTTAGTTGTGACCTTTAACAAAAGAACATAAATAATGTAATAATCCAATATGCAACCCACAATTATATGTTAAAGTGTGTGTGTGTGTAAATTAAGGTTTAAGAATACATGTTAAATAAGTATATGAGCAGAATTAAAAAATAACAATGCCAGAGTTTGTAAACCTGAATATTTCAAGAAGTATTATGATAGACCTTATTAAGAATGGTTACTAAGATGCATCTCAAGAATCAATTTAACAAAAGAGCTCCTTTACTCCACCATCCTAGTAATAACAATGTTGCATATGCTTTATAAAATGGAAAATAATTTTTTTTTATCAACTACTACCCTCTCCCCCAACCAAAACGAGACATTGTCCTCAATGTTCTAAGGTAGAAAGATAGAGTATAGAAGATATCACCTGAAATAACAAACATTGACAACCCGAAACATACTGAAACAAATATAAGAAACAACAAAACACAATAATAAAAACAAAAGACACAAATATTCATAAATGGCGGCTCAAATCCAATCTAAGCTTTTTACAGGTTTCTTTAGATGACCAATTTATGCGACTCATGGAAGGATCAATCACAAGAATGAAAGATTGTAGTTGGTCAATCAATTGTTCAATAGTAGCAGTAGAGATTATGATTTGTCGTGCAGAAGATGTTAGAAATTCCTGTTCCACAGCATGATCAAGAAAAGACAACAACTTATCATAATAACCATTAACATTTAACAAACCTATGAGTTTGTGGGTCGGGGATAGGCTTCCCATCCAGTTTTCTTAAAAACTGGCAAACAGGGTCTGTTTTAGTCAGATTCCCAAGACTAAGTCAATCATGTTCTTTATGAAATAGTGACCATAAATCATGAATTGCACGATGCACATCTCCACTAGGATGCGTCTCAAGAGTTAATAGAAGATTATCTAAAGACTCCCTACTCAGGCCATCCTTAATAAATTGTATTTTATCTTCACGGTTTATAGATATCATTCCTAAAGAACGACATTGTGTATTACAAGTCCATCTAGCATATCGATGATAGACTTTTAGTCATTTTGCACGACGTTTCTTTGCAAAAATACTTTTACCTGTTCTAGGCATGTGTGAAATGAAGGAGTTAGAAGACTCACCTAATAATCGAACTTTTGCTTCAATCAACCAGCAAATATCTTCAGGAATTCCATGATTCATTAACAATCTCAATCTTGCACATCTAGCATGGTAAATTTTTGTAATCGCATTATGAGGCAGAGCGGGAAAATACTTTTTCAATTTTTCAAGATTAGTGTCCATTTTCAAATGAGAATTGGAAGAGAGATTCAAAGAATTGCACAAATTTATACACAGATATCAGTTATTGTGGGAAACTGAAAGAACCGACTTAAGTCATGAAGTACCGTTATCTGCCATTTGACTGGGGTGAGAGAAACTAGCAAAAATCACTCAAAAAGAAAAATTATCAAAGTAAACTTTCAGACGATGTCCATTTACCTTGAAAACATTGTCATTCTTTGGATTCTCGATGTCATAGGCCCCATATGAATACACATGTTTCACAATAAAAGGACCGCTCCATCTTAATCTTAATTTTTCAGGAAATAAATGCAGTCGAAAATAATAAAGCAAGACTTTTTAACCAATATTAAATGTTTTTCTCAGTATTTTCTTGTCATGAAACTCTTTAATTCTTGCTTTATGAATTCTTGAATTTTCATATGCATCATTTCTTATTTTCTCAAGCTTATTTATTTGTAATTTTTGCAGTTGACTAGCATCATCCAGATTTGAATTGAAAACTTTAATAGCCCAACAAACTTTATGTTCAAGTTCCACAAGCAAGTGACAAGGTTTTCCATAGACTAGTATATAAGGTGACATACCTAATGATGTTTTATAAGCAGTTTGATAAGCCCAAAGTGCATCATTAAGCCTTAAAGACCAGTCTTTCCTATTAGGGTTCACTGTTTTCTCCAAAATATGTTTGATCTCCCTATTAGCAAACTCTACTTGTCCACTTGTTTGAGGGTGATAAGGGGTGGCAACTTTGTGTGTGATTCTATATTTCTTTATTAAAGACTCAAATGGCTTGTTGCAGAAAAGTGTTCCACCATCACTTATTATGGCTCGAGGGACTCCAAATTGACTCAAAATATTTTCTTTCAAAAACTTTATCACTGTTTTGTGATCATTGTTTCGACTTGAAATTGCCTCAATCCATTTTGAAACATAATCTACTGCGACTAATATGTATAAGAAACCAAATGATAGAGGGAATGGACCCATGAAATCTATATCCCAATAGTCAAAGATCTCAATGACAATAATAGGATTTAAAGGTATCATGTGACGTTTTGAAATAGATCCCAGCTTTTGACAATTTTCACAAGACTTGCAGAATGCATGTGAGTCTTTGAACATGGTGGGCCAGTAAAATCCACTTTGTAAGATTTTTACAGTTGTCTTTCTTGACGAGAAATGGCCCCGACATGCCTCAGAATGACAAAATTTAATGACACTACTTACCCCATTGTCAGGAATGCATCTTCAAAATATTTGATCAGGATAATATTTGAATAAATAAGGATCATCCCAATAAAAGTTCTTCACTTCATTTAAGAACTTTCTTTTATCTTTGGTACTCCAATGAGCTGGCAATTGTCCTGAAACAAGAAAATTGATATTTTTATCATACCAAGGCTTTGGACTAAGAGAAAGTAAGGATTCGTTAGGAAAGTAATCATCAATGGGAGTGATGTCAGATGTCGAATATAAACTAATTCGTTAATATGATCTAATTCTTGTAAATCATTATCATCTCCAGGTTGCTTGCAAATATTGAAAATATTCATCTCCAATGTCATGTTTCCAAAGGATAGCTTCATCAGTCCATTCCTACAATTAATCAATGCGCTAGAGGTTGCAAGAAACGGACGTCCTAAAATAACAGGAAATGAATTACATGCTTCAACAGGTTCTGTGTCCAAGACAATAAAATCCACAAGATAAATGAATTTATCAACTTGTACTAACACATCTTCAATTATTCCTCTAGGCACTTTTATAGATCGATCGGCAAGTAAAAGAGATATAGAAGTTGGTTTTAACTCACCTAGATTGAGACTCTGAAAAACTGAATATGGAAGTAAATTCACACTAGCACCAAGATCAAGTAAGGCTCTTTTAATTTTTTGTTCTATAATAAAGCAAGAAATTATAGGACAACCAGGGTCTTTATATTTCAAAGCATTATTATTCTGAAGAATGACATTTACTTGTTTGGCTAGAAAGGCTTTCTTTTTCACATTTAGTTTCCTCTTCACAATGCATAGATCTTTCAAAAATTTAGCATAGGAAGGAACCTATTTAGTAGCATCCAGCAAAGGTATATTGATCCTTCCCTGTTTGAAAATTTCAAAAATTTCAGAGTTGTGATTGACCTTGCTTTGTTTGGTCATGGCTTGAGGAAATGGAAGTACTAGCAGAGAATCAGTCTTTTCTTTGTAATTTTCAGATTCAACCCCTTCCTTACCCTCAGAGATTGACTCATCATCTTTCTTATAAGGTTCAAGAGAGGGTTTTTCAATAACCTTACCACTGCGAAGAGTAGTGACTAATTTGACTTGATCCATGTGTTGGCTTCCAGAACTACTTGCATTTGCATTGTATTGCCCCTTAGGATTTTGTTGTGGTTGAGATGGAAACTTACCTTTCTCTTGGAAACTGAAAGCAGATGTTAATTTTGCAAGAGTATCTTTAAAATCTGTCATGTTTTGAGCAAGTTGAGTATTGATTGTCTCTTTCTTTTCAATGAATGCATGCAATGTTTCCTCAAGATTTTTTCTAGAAGGTGGAGCATAAGGAGATGCATATCCATGGGAATTGTGGAAATTGTGGTGTGATTGAAATGGTGGTTGTTCTCACTCTTCTAACTGAAATTTGGGTGATTTCTCCAACCAGGGTTGTATGTTTGGGAGTATGGGTTGTGGTTGGGCCTTTGGAAACTATTTAAAGCATGGGCTTGTTCATGAAGACATTCCTTAAAAGAAGGCAAGGTTGGACAATCATTGGTTGAGTGTTCATTTGTTTCATAGATTTGACACGCAATGTTTTTAACAAATTTTAATTGACCACTTTTTTTCAATTCTAGTGCCTCGACTTTTCTAGCTAAAGATGCAAACTTGGCTTGAAGGTCATGATCTTTCCTAAGGTTGTACATACATCCACTAGATGTATGAGGTTGAGTTTTACTCGATGCCTCATAAGTACCCGCGGTGTCCCAATTTTGAGCATTTTCAGCTAACAAGTCTAAATACTCCATTGCTTCATCAGGGTCTTTATCTTCAAAAGTTCCATTGCACATCAATTCAACCATTTTCCTATCTTTAGGTGTTAACCCTTCATAGAAATGTGAAACTAATCTCCATGTTTCAAAACCATGATGAGGGCAAGTACTAAGAAAGTCTCTATACCTATCCCAACATTGATAAAATGTTTCTCCTGGTTTTTGAGTGAAAGTGGTGATTTATCTTTTGAAAGAGTTTATTCTATGAGATGGGAAAAACTTCTTTAAAAACTATTGTTGCACTTCAACCCAAGTACGAATGGATCCTGATCTTAAATTTTGTAGCCATGTTTTAGCTTTATCTTTTAATGAAAAAGGAAAAAGCTTTAATCTGATGGTGTTCATGCTACAATTTAAATTATTATGTGTGTTGTAGACCTCCTCAAATTCCCTTAAATGCAAGTATGGATTTTCCAATTCTAAGCCATGAAAAAAAGGTAAAAGTTGAATAATACCTGGTTTAAAATTAAAATGAGATGCATCGGGAGGAAAAACTATGCATGATGGTGCACTTGTTCTTGTGGGATTCTTGTGGTCTCTAAGTGTTCTGACACAGTTATTCTCGTTATTCTCATTATGAAGTGATTTATTATCTTCTTCGTCCATATTTTCTAAAAATGATAAGGATATCCTACAAAGTCTACCGCTTGATGTACATGCCCACACTCTCATGCACGTGTAGGAATAGAATAAAAGAAAGAAGAAAACAAAAGAAGAAGAAACAAGAGAAAATAAACAAAGTTATATACAAGAAAAGTGAAAAGAAAAAATAAAATAACTACTATAATTTATATAAAAACTTACCTCCCCGGCAACGGCGCTAAAAACTTGACATGACAAAAAGATTGATGTCTTCTCCCAAGTGTAGGAGTGTCGAAGTAATAAATAACCCAGCAAGACCGGGGTCGAACCACAGGGAGGTTAAGTGTACAAATTATAAACAACAATAATAGCAATAATAACAACAACAATAACAATAACAACAACAACTATAATAATAATAATAATAATAATAATAATAGTAAAGAACGAGAAGAAGAAGAAGATGATGAGAGCTTGGAGATGCAAAATTAATGTAAGAATTAAACAATAATAATAACAAATGTCAAGGTTAGAGGTTCCACTAATGGTATGTCAAACAAGTATAGTATAAACTCTTATTATTCAATTGGAAACCACACAAAAAGGAGGTTCCAATCAGATTATAGATTGTTAACATGATTACATTAGTCATCTTATTCGATTAATGCTAGTATTTATAAATCTCATCACGCATTCATGATTATAACTTATGTTAACAACAAATCAAGTTCCTTTCATAGCTCAGGTGTCGGTTATACCATACAGTATGAACTATGAAAGTGCCAAGCATTTGTTGTACCAAGTGTTATACAGCATAAATCAAGATTAGTCATTTAACAAGGAAAGTATTAAAGAGTGAACAAGATAACAAATACAAAACATGTTAGCATCAAACATTAAAGTCCATATTAAGTTTACACTATGTTTATTCTTACACCATTAGTGTAACCTTTTCACCTTGACATAATAAACTTAGCTAGACATAATGAAAGAAAGAAAAATAAATAAACAAAATAAGAACATAAATAAGATAAAAGTTAATTAAGTAAAGGAAAGGAAATGAAAGGCATAAACTTGATATTAATGAAAGCAAAGCATAAACATTACAAAAAATACAAAGAGAGAAAGGAAGAGCATGATCTTGATCTGGAAACCAAGATGCCTAAATGCATGGCAAATGCCTCCTTTTATAGGCTAAAATTAGGAACTATTGATTTGATGACTAATTGATGAGTGGGTGGCCAACTTTTGACTTGGTGACAATCCTTATCTTCTCTTGTCTGCCCAAAACATCATTGATAACGTCAAAATTGGAGCCTCTAACATCAAAGTTTTAGGCAATTATCTCAACTTTCTTGTGTAAAACATTCAGCTTATTTGGACATCTAGAACTCCAGATATGGCCAAAATACTGAATAGTGCTCGGGCTGGAGGATAGATTCAGACTTGTTTGTTGTTGCTACAATTTGGACTTGAAAATGGCCTTTTTAGATCTTAGGCTCCATATGAAAGTTGTAGGCTAATGTCTTATCTTTCCATCCATATAAAGTAAACCTAAATTTGAGATCTATAGCTTTAGATATGACCCAATTACCAAATAGTGTTCCGGTTTGGATTGCACCAACATCTCTTTTCTAATTTTGGTCATCTCTTTGCCCTTGCAATTTAAGTTCTTAAAGTCATCAATCAATCCTTTCATTTAAGTGATAGGCCTGCATTTAAAAGAAACATTTACCATAAATTAAAGGTATCTTATATTATTAGATATATTATTATAAAACATGTTTTAGTTGAGTTATTGATACTTCAAGTGCAAAATGATGATATAAAACCATGATAAAAATGCACTTTTAAGTACTAATAATTTTTTCAAAAGTAAATAAATAAATAAATAAAAAGAGAGAGAGTGTGTGTGAGACTCCAGCTGGCCTACATATAGGTGTTATGATTGCCTTTCTAATTTCTCATGTATAAAACCCTCTCTTCCGTCCTTTCATTTCTACTCAACCCATACATTCAACAAATACAGAAGTGTGTAGAAATGGCAAGTTCCTCAAGTCATCATATAAGAAATATTTGTGTTTTCAGTGGATCTAGTCCTGGGAAAGAAAAAGAGTTTTTAGAATCAGCAAATCATCTTGGTCAAGTGCTAGCTGAAAGAAAGATTCATTTAGTGTGTGGGAGAGGCAGTCTTGGGTTAATGGGAGGTGTGTCAATAGCTGCATTTTTAAGAGGTAGTCAAGTTTGGGGGGTCGTCCCCGAAGCTTTAGCACAAGGGGACATCATTGGAAAAACAATTAGAGAGGAACTTCAGGTCTCCACAATGTCGGCTCGAATGAATGTAATGTTTAACCATGTTGATGCTTTCATTGCTTTACCAGGTGGTTTAGTGACACGACTAAAAGGTTGATGTCTTCTCCCAAGTGCAGGAGTGTCGAAGTAATAAATAACTCGGCAAGACCGGGGTCGAACCACAGGGAGGTTAATTGTACAAATTATAAACAACAATTATAAAACAACAATAACAACAACAACAATAGTAATAATAATAATAATAATAATAATAGTAGTAGTAGTAGTAGTAGTAGTAGTAGTAGTACTAATAATAATAATAATAATAATAATAATAATAAAGAAAGAGAAGAAGAAGAAGATGATGAGAACTTGGAGATGGAAAATTAATGTAAGGATTAAACAATAATAATAACAAATGTCAAGGTTAGAGGTTCCACTAATGGTATATCAAACAAGTATAGTATAAACTCTTATTATTCAATTGGAAACCACACACAAAGGAGGTTCCAATTAGATTATAGATTGTTAACATGATTACATTAGTCATCTTATTCGATTAATGCTAGTACTTGTAAATCTCGTCAAGCATTCATGATTATAACTTATGTTAACAACAAATCAAGTTCCTTTCATAGCTCAGGTGTCGGTTATACCATACATTATGGGCTATGAAAGTGCCAAGCATTTGTTGTACCAAGTGTTATACAACATAAATCAAGATTAATCATTTAACAAGCAAAGTATTAAAGAGTGAACAAGATAACAAATACAAAACATGTTAGTATCAAACATTAAAGTCCATATTAAGTTTACACTATACTTATTCTTACACCATTAGTGTAACCTTTTCACCTTGACATAATTAACTTAGCTAGACATAATGAAAGAAAGAAAAATAGATAAACAAAATAAGAACATAAAAGCTAACTAAGTAAAGGAAAGGAAATGAAAAGCATAAACTTAATATTAATGAAAGCAAAGCATAAACATTACAAAAAATACAAAGAGAGAAAGGAAGAGCATGATCTTGATCTGGAAACCAAGATGCCTAAATGCATGGCAAATGCCTCCTTTTATAGGCCAAAATTGGGAACTATTGATTTGATGACTAATTGATAAGTGGGTTGCCAACTTTTGACTTGGTGACAATCCTTATCTTCTCTTGTCTGCCCAAAACGTCATTGATAACATCAAAATTAGAGCCAGTTGTAAACATGAAAGTTGTAGGCAATTGTCTCAGCTTTCTTGTGTAAAAACTTCAGCTCATTTAGACTTCTAGAACTCCAGATATGGCCAAAATACCGAACAGTACTCGGGCTGGAAGACAGATTCGGGCTTCTTTGTTGTTGCTACAATTTGGACTTGATAATGGCCTTTTTAGATCTTGGGCTCCATATGAAAGTTGTAGGCCTATGTCTTAACTTTCCATCCATATAAATTGGACCTAAATCTGAGATCTGTAGCTCCAGATATGACCCAATTACCGAACAGTGTTCCGGTTTGGATTGCACCGACATCTCTTCTCTAAGTTTGACCATCTCTTTATCCTTGCAATTTAAGTTCTTCAAGTCATCAATCAATCCTTTCATTTATGTGATAGGCCTTCATTAAAAATAGACATTTACCATAAATTATAGGTATCTTATATTATTAGATACATTATTATAAAACATATTTTAGTTAAGGAGTTATTGATACTTCAAGTGCAAAATGATGATATAAAACCATGATAAAAATGCACATTTAAGTACTAATCATTTAGGCACATTGGAAGAGATCTTTCATATTTCCTCTTGGGCTCAACTACACATTTACCATAAACCCACAGGTTTGATAAATGTTAATGGTTATTATGATAAGTTGTTGTCTTTTCTTGATCATGCTATGGAACATGAATTTCTAACATCTTCTGCACGACAAATCATGATCTCTACTGCTACTGCTGAACAATTGATTGACCAACTACAGTCTTTCATTCCTCTAATTGATCCTTCTATGAGTCATATAAATTGGTCAACTAAGGAAAGCCATACAAAGCTTAGATTGGATTTGAGCCTTCATTTCTGAATCTTTGTGTCTTTTGGTTTTATTATTGTGTTTTGTTGTTAGTTTTATTTGTTTTCATGTGTTTCAGGTTTGTCAATGTTCGTTATTTCAAGTGATATCTTCTATACTCTATCTTTCTACCTTTAATCATTGAGGATAATGTTTTGTTTTACTTGGGGGAATAAGGTAGTAGCTAAAAAAAACTGTGTTTTTTATTTCATAAAGCATGATGGCAGAGTAAGGAACTTTTATGACTCTTGAGACGCATCTTAGTAACCATTCTTAATAAGGTCTATCATAATACTTCTTGAAATATTTAGGTTTACAATCTCTTGCATTGGTATCACTTAATTCTACTCATATACTTATTTAACATGTATTCTTAAACCTTAATTTACACACAAACACACACACACACACTTTAACATATGATTGTGGGTTACATATTGAATTATTACATTATTCATGTTCTTTTGTTAAAGGTCACAACTAAGGGAAAGGGATTGTATATAATTAAAAAAAAAAAAGAATGATGATAATAAAAATGTAGATAAGTTTGGTTTCATAACCTCCCTAACCTAAGCAATTAAGCCCGAAGGGGTGTTTTAACACCTAATACCCTAAAGTCAACTGACATGGGAGCTAATGACCTAACACTTGTTACATGGGTTGAGGAGAAAAGCTTAAGGGAATCAAACATTTCACTATCTACATATTAGTATCTGCGACCCGAGTTATTAAGCTCGTAGGGGTGTCTTAACATCTAATGCCCTAAGACCAACTAGTTTGGGAGTCATTAGCTGAACACTTGTTACATGGGTTAAAGATGCATGATGTTTTTAAATTATATGTACATATATTTTAAAAAAAAAAGAAAAAAGAAGAAGACAAAAATAATAATCCCAACCCAAGGAAGTTAACCTTAAACATTAGAATAAAAATTTTGTTTTCTTCCAAGAAAAGCCCCATAATTATGTGTTGATACATTGAGCATAAAAAAAAGGTTTATGAATATCTTGTTAAGAGGTATTGAGCAATTATATAAATTTAATGAGAGTTTGTTTTCTATTTTAACGCTTTGTACGTGACCACGCTCTCGTGCACGTGTAGGAATAGAATAAAAGAAAATAAAAGAAGAAGAAAGAAGAGACAAGAAACAAAGTTATATACAAGAAAAGTGAAAAGAGAAAATAAAACAAATACTATAATATATACAAGAACTTACCTCCTCAACAACGGCGCCAAAAACTTGACACGACAAAAAGATTGATGTCTTCTCCCAAGTGCAGGAGTGTCGAAGTAATAAATAACCTTACAAGACCGGGGTCGAACCATAGTGAGGTTAATTTTACAAATTATAAACAATAATTATAAACAACAACAACAGCAATAACAATAACAACAACAATAACAACAACAACAACAACAACAACAATAACAACAATAATAGTAGTAGTAGTAGTAGTAGTAGTAATAAAGAAAGAGAAGAAGAAGAAGAAGATGAGAACTTGAAGATGGAATATTAATATAAGGATTAAACGATGATAATAACAAATGTCAATGTTAGAGGATCCACTAATGGTATGTCAAACAAGTATAGTATAAACTCGTATTATTCAATTGGAAACTATACACAAAGGAGGTTCTAATCAGATTATAGATTGTTAACATGATTACATTAGTCATCTTATTCAATTAATGCTAATACTTGTAAATCTCGTCAAGCATTCATGAATTATAACTTATGTTAACAACAAATCAAGTTCCTTTCATAGCTCAGGTGTTGGTTATACCATACAGTATAGGCTATGAAAGTGCCAAGCATTTATTGTGCCAAGCATTTGTTGTACCAAGTGTTATACAACATAAATCAAGATTAGTCATTTAACAAGCAAAGTATTAAAGAGTGAATAAGATAACAAATACAAAACATGTTAGTATCAAACATTAAAGTCCATATTAAGTTTACACTATACTTATTTTTACACCATTAGTGTAACCTTTTCACCTTGACATAATAAACTTAACTAAACATAATGAAAAGAAAGAAAAATAAATAAACAAGATAAGAACATGTCTCAGCTTCCTTGTGTAAAACATTCAGCTCACTTTTACCAACAAAGAAACCCGAATCTGTCTTCCAGCCCGAGCACTGTTCAGTATTTTGGTTATATCTGGAGTTCTAAAAGTCCAAATGAGCTGAATGTTTTACACAAGAAAGCTGAGACAATTGCCTACAACTTTCATGTTTGCAACTGGCTCTAATTTTGACGTTATCAATGATGTTTTGGGCAGACAAAAGAAGATAAGGATTGTCACCAAGTCAAAAGTTGGCAACCCACTTATCAATTAGTCATCAAATCAATAGTTCCCAATTTTGACCTATAAAAGGAGGCATTTGCCATGCATTTAGGCATCTTGGTGTCCAGATCAAGATCATGCTCTTCCTTTCTCTCTTTGTATTTTTTGTAATGTTTATGCTTTGCTTTCATTAATATCAAGTTTATGCCTTTCATTTCCTTTCCTTTACTTAGTTAACTTTTATGTTCTTATTTTGTTTATCTATTTTGCTTTCTTTCATTATGTCTAGCTAAGTTAGTTCTGAAACTTAGCCTATAAAAGGAGGCATTGTCCATGTATTTAGTCATATTAATTTTCAGATCAAAGTTATCTTCTTGCTTTCTCTCTACATCTTTGTAATGTTCAAGTTTTCTTTTATGCTATAGTAATCTCTTGTTTATGCTCTTTCATTTCCTTTCCTATACTTAGTTAGTGATTAGTACTTAAAAGTGCATTTTTATCATGGTTTTATATCATCATTTTGCACTTGAAGTATCAATAACTCCTTAACTAAAATATGTTTTATAATAATGTATCTAATAATATAAGATACCTATAATTTGTGGTAAATGTCTATTTTTAAATGAAAGGATTGATTGATGACTTGAAGAACTTAAATTGCAAGGATAAAGAGATGGTCAAACTGAGAGAAGAGATGTTGGTGCAATCCAAACTGGAACACTGTTCGGTAATTGGGTCATATCTGGAGCTACAGATCTCAGATTTAGGTCCAATTTATATGGATGGAAAGGTAAGACATAGGCCTACAACTTTCATATGGAGCCCAAGATCTAAAAAGGCCATTATCAAGTCCAAATTGTAGCAACAATAAAGAAGCCCGAATCTGTCTTCCAGCCCGAGCACTGTTCGGTATTTTAGCCATATCTGGAGTTCTAGAAGTCCAAATGAGCTGAATTGTTTACACAAGAAAGCTGACACAATTGCCTACAACTTTCATGTTTACAACTGGCTCCATTTTTGACGTTATCAATGACGTTTTGGGCAGACAATAGAAGATAAGGATTGTCACCAAATCAAAAGTTGGCCACCCACTTATCAATTAGTCATCAAATCAATAGTTCCCAATTTTAGCCTATAAAAGGAGGCATTTGCCATGCATTTAGGCATCTTGGTGTTCAGATCAAGATCATGCTCTTCCTTTCTCTCTTTGTATTTTTTGTAATGTTTATGCTTTACTTTCATTAATATCAAGTTTATGCCTTTCATTTCCTTTCCTTTACTTAGTTAACTTTTATGTTCTTATTTTGTTTATCTATTTTGCTTTCTTTCATTATGTCTAGCTAAGTTAATTATGTCAAGGTGAAAAGGTTACACTAATGGTGTGAGAATAAGTATAATGTAAACTTAATATGGACTTTAATGTTTGATACTAACATGTTTTATATTTGTTATCTTGTTCACTCTTTAATACTTTGCTTGTTAAATGACTAATCTTGATTTATGTTGTATAACACTTGGTACAACAAATGCTTGGCACTTTCATAGCCCATAATGTATGGTATAACCGACACCTGAGCTATGAAAGGAACTTGATTTGTTGTTAACATAAGTTATAATCATGAATGCTTGATGAGATTTACAAGTATTAGCATTAATTGAATAAGATGACTAATGTAATCATGTTAACAATATATAATCTGATTGGAACCTCCTTTGTGTGTGGTTTCCAATTCAATAATAAGAGTTTATATTATACTTGTTTGATATACCATTAGTGGAACCTCTAACCTTGACATTTGTTATTATTAATGTTTAATCCTTACATTAATTTTCCATCTCCAAGTTATCATCATCTTCTTCTTCTTCTCTTTCTTTATTATTATTATTATTATTATTATTACTACTACTATTAATACTACTACTACTACTATTATTATTATTATTATTATTATTATTATTATTATTATTATTATTATTATTATTATTATTAGTATTAGTATTACTATTATTATTGTTATTATTATTATTGTTATTATTATTATTGTTATTGTTGTTATTATTGTTGTATTATTGTTATTTATAATTTGTACAATTAACCTCTCTGTGGTTCGACCCCGGTCTTACCGGGTTATTTATTACTTCGACACTCCTGCACTTGGGAGAAGACATCAATCTTTCAGTCGTGTCAGTTAGCTTATATTATGTTTATGTTCTTATATTGTTTATTTATGTTTTTCTCCTTCTTAATGTTTAGCTAAGTTAATTATGTCAAGGTGAAAAGGTTTCTCTAATGGTGTTAGAATAGGTATAATATAAACTCAACATGAGCTTTAAATGTTTATATCCAAGAAAGATTGTTATTAACATGTTTTATCTTTTTATCTTACTAATTCTTAATACCTTGCTTATTAAATGTTTAATTTAGATTTGTGTTGTATAATATTTGGTACATCAAATGCTTGATCTTTCATAGTTTTCGGCCGAAATCGTTATTATGATAGAAACTTGATTTGTTGTTAACATAAACTAGCAACATGAATGCTTGATGATATTTATAAGTATGGTATTACTTATATAAGATAATTAATATGATCATGTTAGTAATTTAGAATGAGCTAATAACGAGAAATCATCCGATTAGAACCTCCTTTGTGTGTGGTTTCTAGTTGAGTAATAAAAAGAGTTTATATTATATTTATTTGAAATACCATTAGTGAATCCTATAACCTTGACATATGTTTTGTTATTGTTTAATCCTTACATCAATATCACATCCCAAAACTTTCTTCAACTCCTTTTCTGTTATTATTCTCTTTAAATCTTTTTCTTTATTTGTAATTTATATAATTCACCTCCCTGTGGTTCGACCCCGGTCTTGCCGGGTTATTTTACTTTGACACTCCTGCACTTGGGATAAGACATCAACTCTTTGATCGTGTCAAGTTTTTGGCGCCGTTGCCGGGGAGGTAAGTTCTTGTATAAATTAAATATTTTATTTTATTTTATTTTCACTTTTATTTGTTTTTCTAATTGTTGTTTCTTTTTCTTTTTCTTTTTTTTTTCTTTTCTTTTCTTTTGTATTTGTATGAGAGTTTGGACACGTACATTAAGTGGTAGACTTTCTAGAAAATCCTCATTTTCTTCAGAAAACATGGCCGAAGAAGATAACCAATCAATTCATAATGAGAATAATGAGAATAATCGTGTTAGAACACTTAGAGATCATATGAATCCAACAAGAACAAGTGCACCATCATGTATTGTTTTTCCTCCTGATGCATCTCATTTTAATTTTAAGCCAGGTATTATTCAACTTTTACCCACTTTTCATGGCTTAGAATTAGAAAATCCATACTTGCACTTAAGAGAATTTGAAGAAGTTTGTAACACTTATAATGACTTAAATTGTAGCATGAACACCATCAGATTAAAGCTTTTTCCTTTTTCGTTAAAAGATAAAGCTAAAACATGGCTATAAAATATTAGGTCAGGATCCATTCATGTTTGGGATGAAATGCAACAACAGTTTTTAAAGAAATTTTTCCCTTCTCATAGAACAAACTCTTTCAAAAGACAAATCACCACTTTTACTCAAAAACCAGGAGAAACATTTTATAAATGTTGGGATAGATATAAAGACTTGCATAATACCTGTCCTCATCATGGTTTTGAAACATGGAGATTGGTTTCACAATTTTATGAAGGGTTAACACCTAAAGATAGACAAATGGTAGAATTGATGTGCAATGGAACTTTTGAAAATAAAGACCCTGATGAAGCAATGGAGTACCTAGAGTTTCTAGCTGAAAATGCTCAAAATTGGGACACCATAGGTACTTGTGAGGCACCAGGTAAAACTCAACCTCATACATCTAATGGAGGCATGTATAGCCTTATGGAAGATCATGACCTCCAAGCCAAATTTGCATCTTTAGCTAGAAAAGTTGAGGCACTAGAATTAAAAAAGAGTGGTCAAGTAAAATCTGTTCAAGAAATTGTGTGTCAAATTTGTGAAACCAATGAACACTCAACCAATGATTGTCCCACGTTGCCTTCTTTTAAGGAATGTCTCCATGAACAAGCCAATGCTTTAAATAGTTTCCAAAGACCAAGTCATAACCCGTACTCACAAACGTACAACCCTGGTTGGAGAAATCACCCAAATTTCAGTTGGAAGAGTGGTAACAATAATGCACAAACTTCACAGCCACCATTTCAAACACAACATAATTTTCAAAATTCTCATGGATATGCACCTCCTTATATTCCCCCTCCTAAAAGAAATCTTGAGGAAACATTACATGCATTCATTGAAAAGCAAGAGACAATCAACACTCAAAATGCTCAAACCATGGCTGATTTGAAAGATACTCTTGCAAAGTTCACATCTGCTCTCAGTTTTCAGGAGAAAGGTAAGTTTCCATCTCAACCCCAGCAAAATCCCAAAGGGCAATATAATTCAAGTACAAGCAGTTCTGGAAGCCAACATCTGGATCAAGTCAAATCAGTCACTACTCTCCGCAGTGGTAAGGTTATTAAAAAACCTATTCTTGAACCTTGTGAGAAAGAAGATGAGTTAGTCTCCAAGGGTAAGGAAATGGTTGAACCTGATCATTGCAAGGAAGAGACTGATTCCCCACCAGCACTTCCATTTCCTCATGCCATGACCAAACAAAGGAAAGTCAATCACAATTCTGAAATCTTTGAAACTTTCAAACAGGTAAGGATTAATATACCTTTGCTAGATGCTATTAAACAGGTACCATCTTATGCTAAATTTTTGAAAGATCTATGCACTATAAAGAGAAAATTGAATGTGAAAAAGAAAGCCTTCTTAGTCGAACAAGTAAGTGCCATTCTTCAGAACAATAATGCTTTGAAATATAAAGACCCTGGTTGTCCTACAATTTCTTGCTTTATTGGAGAACATAAAATTGACAGAGCTTTACTTGATCTTGGAGCTAGTGTGAATTTACTTCCATATTCGGTTTTTCAAACTCTAAATCTCAGTGAGTTAAAACCTACTTCTGTTACTCTTTTACTTGCTGATAGATCTATAAAAATGCCTAGAGGAATAGTTAAAGATGTGTTAGTACAAGTTGATAAATTCATCTTTCCTGTGGATTTTATTGTCTTGGATACACAACCTGTTGAAGCATGCAATTCAATTCCTGTTATTTTAGGACGTCCATTTCTTGCAACTTCTAATGCATTGATTAATTGTAGGAATGGAGTGATGAAGTTATCTTTTGGAAACATGACATTAAAAATGAATGTTTTTAACATTTGCAAGCAACCTGGAGATGATAATGATTTACAGGAAGTAGATTTTATTGAAAAAATAATTTACGATCAATTTGAAAATTCTTCCAATGAAATTGAGTTTAATGAATCTGAAGATTTGCAAATGGTTTGTTTTCAGGAAGAATCAAAGGCAAATATTTGGAGACCAAAAATTAAGGAATTGCCACCACGATCAATTGGGTCCATACCTTCAAGTGTTCAACCACCAAAACCTGATTTGAAGCCATTGCCATGTAATCTCAAATACTCATTTTTGGGAGAAAATGAAACTTTTCCGGTAATAATTTCTTCCAAACTTAATGTTCATCAAGAAGGTAAGTTATTACAAACTCTTAAAATGCACAAAAATGCATTAGGATGGACCATAGCTGACATAAAAGGAATTAGTCCTTTGATTTGCACACACAAGATTTATTTGGAGGAAAATGCTAAACCCTCTAGAGAAATGCAACGAAGGCTTAATCCTAATATGAAAGAAGTAGTGAGGAATGAAGTCATTAAACTTCTAGATAATGGAATCATTTATCCTATTTCTGACAGCAAATGGGTAAGTCCTACCCAAGTTGTACCTAAAAAGTCTGGAGTTACTGTGATAACAAATGAGAAAAATGAGTTAATTCCAACGAGGACTATTACTGGTTGGCGTATGTGCATTGACTATAGGAAACTTAATTCAATGACTAGAAAAGATCACTTTCCTTTACCTTTCATGGATCAAATTCTAGAAAGAGTTACAGGTCATGAATTTTATTGTTTCCTAGATGGTTATTCAGGTTACAACCAAATTGAAATTGCATTTGAAGATCAAGAGAAAACTACTTTCACATGTCCATTTGGTACATTTGCATATCGAAGGATGCCTTTTGGATTATGTAATGCACCAGCCACGTTTCAAAGATGCATGCTTAACATATTCAGTGATATGGTTGAACGCTTTCTTGAGATATTTATGGATGATTTTTCTATTTTTGGTGATTCATTTGATAATTGTTTAACTAATTTGGAAAAGGTTTTGAACAGGTGTGAAGAGAAGAATCTTGTGTTGAATTGGGAAAAATGTCATTTTATGGTAACAAACGGCATTGTACTTGGTCACATTGTTTCATCAATAGGAATTGAGGTTGATAAATCTAAAATTGAGTTAATTGCCAACTTGCCAACACCAAAATCTGTTAAAAATGTTAGATCATTTTTAGGACATGCTGGTTTTTATAGAAGGTTTATCAAAGATTTTAGTATAATATCTAAGCCATTGTGTAACCTTCTAACAAAGGATAATGTTTTTGAATGGACTGAATATTGTGAAGAAGCCTTTGTTAAACTTAAAAACCTGCTTACATCTGCTCCTGTTATTCAACCTCCTGATTGGTCATTACCTTTTGAAATAATGTGTGATGCTAGTGATTATGTCGTGGGTGCTGTTTTAGGATAAAGAAAAGATAAGAAACCCTATGTCATTTACTATGCAAGTAAAACTTTAAATAGTGCTCAAATAAATTACACAACCACTGAAAAAGAATTACTTGCTGTAGTATTTGCGTGTGAAAAATTCAGATCTTATCTTGTTGGCTCACCTGTTATTGTTTTTAGCGATCATGCAGCGTTGAAATATCTTCTTTCCAAGAAGGATTCTAAAGCTAGATTGGTGCGGTGGATTTTGTTACTTCAAGAATTCGATATCACAATCAAGGATAAGAAAGGCACCAAAAATGTTGTCGCGGATCATTTGTCAAGATTGGCAACTGATTCGAAATCTGACATCACACCAATCGATGACTACTTTCCTGATGAATCTTTACTTTCTGTCACTACAATGCCTTGGTTTGCTAATATTGTTAATTTTCTTGTTTCAGGACATTTGCCAGCGCATTGGGGCACCCAAGACAAAAGAAAGTTCTTGAACGAAGTGAAGAACTTTTATTAGGATGACCCTTATTTATTTGAGGTAAGTAATGTCATTAAATTTTGTCATTCTGAGGCATGTGGGGGTCATTTTTCGTCAAAAAAGACAGCCGCAAAAATCTTACAATGTGGATTTTATTGGCCCACCATGTTCAAGGACACGCATGCATTCTGCAAATCTTGTGAAAATTGTCAAAAGTTAGGATCTCTTTCAAAACGTCACATGATGCCTTTAAGCACTATTCTTGTCATTGAAATCTTTGACTGTTGGGGTATAGATTTTATGGGTCCATTTCCTCCATCATTTGGTTTTGTGTACATATTAGTCACAGTAGACTATGTTTCAAAATGGATAGAAGCAATTCCAAGTCGTAACAACGATCATAAAACAGTCATTAAGTTTTTGAAAGAAAACATTTTGAGTCGATTTGGAATCCCTCGGGCCATGATAAGTGATGGTGGAACACATTTCTGTAACAAGCCATTTGAGTCTTTAATGAAAAAATATGGAATCACACACAAAGTTGCCACCCCTTATCACCCCTAGACAAATGGACAAGTAGAACTTGCTAATAGGGAGATTAAACAAATCTTGGAAAAAACAGTGAACCCTAATCGAAAGGACTGGTCTTTAAGACTTAATGATGCACTTTGGGCTTATCGAACTGCTTTTAAAACATCATTAGGTATGTCACCTTATAGGTTGGTTTATGGAAAACCTTGTCATTTGCCTGTGGAACTTGAATACAAAGCTTATTGGGCTATTAAAGCTTTCAATTCAAACCTGGATGATGCGAGTCAGTTGCGTAAGTTACAAATAAATGAGCTTGAAGAAATAAGAAATGATGCATATGAGAATTCAAAAATTCATAAAGCAAGAATCAAAGACTTTCATGATAAAAGAATCTTGAGAAAAACATTTGATGTTGGTCAAAAAGTTTTGCTTTATAATTCTCGACTCCATTTATTTCCTGGAAAGTTAAGATCAAGATGGAGCGGTCCATTTGTTGTGAAACATGTATATCCTTATGGGGCCTTTGATATTGAGAATCCAAAGAATGGTAATGTTTTCAAGGTCAATGGACATCGTTTGAAAGCTTACTTTGATAATTTTCCTAGTGAAAATGAATCCATTGGTTTGAATGATCCTGTATATAAAGGTTGATTATTTTATTTTATTTTCATATTTTTGTTTCTTTTTTGTGTGACTTTTGTTTTGCTAGTCTTTCTCCAACCCCAGTCAAATGGCGGATAACGGTACTCCATGACTCTTAAGTCGGTTCTTTCAGTTTCCCATGATAATTGATATCTCTGTATATATTTGTTCAATTCCTTGTTCCTTCTCTTTTCTTTACATCTCTTCTGCACTTCTCTTTAAAAACAAAACAAAAAATGGACACCACTCTTGAAAAATTGAAAAAGTATTTTCCTGCTCTGCCTCAGAATGCGATTACAAAAATTTACCGTGCTAGGTGTGAAAGATTGAGGTTGTTAATGAACCATGGAATTCCTGAAGATATTCACTGGATAATTGAAGCAAAGATCCGATTATTAGGTGAGTCTTCTAACTCTTTTATTTCATACATGCCTGGGACAGGTAAAAGCACTTTTGCAAAGAAACATCGTGCAAAACGACTAAAAGTCTGTCACCGATGTGCCAGATGGACTTGTAATACAAAATGTCGTTCTTTAGGAATGATATCTATAAACCGTGAAGATAAAATACAATTCATTAAGGATGGCCTGAGTAAGGAGTCTTTAGATAATCTTCTATTAACTCTTGAGACGCATCCTAGTGGAGATGTGCATCGTGCAATTCATGATTTATGGCCTCATTTTCATAAAGAACATGATCGACTTAGTCTTGGGAATCTGACTGAAAAAGACCCTGTTTGCCAGTTTCTAAGAAAACTGGATGGGAAGCCTATCCCCGACCCATAGAGGACGTTTAAGCCGTTCTTGGACATAAAACCAAGGGAAAACTGTGAGCCACAATCACAACTGCTTGTACATACATTTTTTTTTTAATATATATATATATATATATATATATATATATAATAATAAAATAATACCAATAAATAAATAAAAAAAAAAGAAAGAGAGAGAGAGTAAGACTTCAGCTAGCCTACATATAGGTGGTATGCTTTGCATTTTCAATTGTTCATCTATAAAATCTTCTCTTCCTTCCCATCATTTCTACGCAACCCATTCATTCAGCATATATATAAGTGTGTAGAAATGGCAAGTTCCTCTGTTTCTAAAATAAAAACTATTTGTGTTTTTGGTGGATCTAGTCCTGGGAAAGAAAAAGAATTTTTAGAATCAGCAAATCATCTTGGTCGGGTACTAGCTGAGAGAAAGATTCATTTAGTCTATGGGGGAGGTAGTCTTGGGTTAATGGGGGGTGTTTCAATAGCTGCATTTGTAGGAGGCAGTCAAGTTTTGGGGGTTGTCCCCAAAGCTTTAGCCGAAGGGGACATCATTAGAAAAACAATTGGAGAGGAATTACAGGTCTCTACAATGTCTGATAGAATGAATACAATATTTAACCATGCCGATGCCTTCATTGCCTTACCAGGTGGTCTGGGTACATTGGAAGAGATCTTTCATATTTCCTCTTGGGCCCAACTGCACATTCACCATAAACCTATAGGTTTGTTATCTTTTCTTGATCAAGCTGTGGAACAGGAATTTCTAACATCTTCGGCACGACAAATCATAATCTCTGCTGCTACTGCTGAACAATTGATTGACCAACTACAATCTTTCATCCCTGTAATTTATCCCTCCATGAGTCAACTCAATTGGTCAACCATGAAACACCATAAAAAGCTTAAATTGGATTTGAGCCTTAGTTTGTGAAAAATTGTGTCTTTTGGTTTTATTAATAGCATAATATTTGTGTTTTGTTGTTTCTTATATTTGTTTTAGTGTGTTTCAGATTTGTCAATAGTCGTTGTTCAGGTGATATCTTCTACACTCTATCTTTTTGCTTAGAACATTGAGGACAATGTCTCGTTTTGGTTGGGGGGAGAGGGTAGTAGTTGATATAAAAAAAAAACATTATTATTACGTAACTTTATTTTATTTGCAAAACTATTGTTACTAGGATGGCAGAGTAACAGAGGAACTTTAGTGACTCTTGAGACGCATCTTAGTAAACATTCTTAACAAGGTCTATTATAATACTTCTTGAAATATTCAGATTTACAAACTCTTGGATTGTTATCTATAGATTCTGTTTATATGCTCATCTAACAAGTATTGCTAAACCTTCATTTTCACACACACACTCGAACATATGATTGTGGGTTGCACATTGGATTATTACATTATTTGTGTTTTTTTGTTAAAGGTAACAACTAAGGGAAAGGGATAGTATATAATATGCAAAAAAAAAACAAAAATAATAATAATAATAATAATAATAATAATAATAAAAACGAAGTAGATAAGTTTGGTTTCGTAGCCTCCTTGACTTAAGCAAATAAGCCCGAAGGGGTATTTGAACACCTAGTACCCTAAAGTCAACTGACTTGGGAGTTATTGGCCCAGTGCTTGTTACATGGGTTGAGGAGAAAGCTTAAGGGAATCAAACACTGCACTATCTACATATCAGTATTTGCAACCCGAGTTACTAAGCTCGTAGGGGTGTCTCAACACCTGATGCCCTAAGACCAACTGGTCTGGGAGTCATTAGCCGAAAGCTCGTTATATGGGTTCAGGATACATTGTGCTATAAATTCTTGCTTTTTAAAAAAAAAAGAGAAAAAAAAAAAATAACAATCCCAACCCAAGGAAGTTAACTTTAAACATTAGAACAAAATTTTTGTTTTCTTCCATGAAAAGCTCCATAGCTATGTTTTGATTTATTGAGCACTGAAAGAAGGTTTACTAATATCTTGTTTAAGAGATATTAAGCAGATATATAAATTTAATGAGAGTTTGTTTATCTTGATAGATTAATAGAAGTTAAATGATGAATGCCTTGCTTTGTGGTATTTGCAAATTATTTTTCTATTTTAATGCTTTGATTACTAGGGACTAGTAATAAGCTGGTTGGGGGGTGTGATTAGTACTTAAAAGTGCATTCTCATTAAGGATTTATGTCATCATATTGCACCTAAAGTATCATTAAATTCCCTAACAAAAGCATGTTTTATATTAGCAAGTCTAAAAATATAATATACCTTTAATTCATGGTAAATGTTCATCCTAAATGCAGGTCTATTACATAAATAAAAGGATTGATTGATGAGTTTAAGGATTGAAATTGAAAGGATAAAAAGAAGGCCAAACTTAGCAAAGTGTTGCTGGTGCATTCCAAACTCGAACACTGTTCAGTAATTTGATCATATCTGGAGCTGTAGATATCAGATTTAGGTCCAATTTATATCGATGGAAAGGTAAGACATAGACCTACAACTTTCATATGAAGTCAAAGACTCAGTTCTGCCATTTTCAAGCCCAAATCGTAGCAACAACAAAGACGTCGGAAGCTGTCCTGCAGCTCAAGCACTATTCGGTTTTTGGCTCATATCTTGAGTTCTAGAAGTCCAAATGAGCTCTGGTTTTTTTTATGGAAAGCTGAGACAATTGCCCACAGCTTCCACAATTCAGTTGGCTATAATTCTGATGTGAGCAATGATGTTTTGGCCAGCCAATAATATCAAAAATCAGCCCACAATATCAAAAAACCAGCAGCCATTAATGTCAAAAACCAGCCACCAAATCAATGGATGCCCACCAATTCTTCAATCAATCAATAGTTCTGAAACTTAGCCTATAAAAGGAGGCATTGTCCATATATTTAGTCATATTAATTTTCAGATCAAAGTTATCTTCTTGCTTTCTCTCTACATCTTTGTAATGTTCAAGTTTTCTTTTATGCTATAGTAATCTCTTGTTTATGCTCTTTCATTTCCTTTCCTATACTTAGTTAGCTTATATTATGTTTATGTTCTTATATTGTTTATTTATGTTTTTCTCCTTCTTAATGTTTAGCTAAGTTAATTATGTCAAGGGGAAAAGGTTTCTCTAATGGTGTTAGAATAGGTATAATATAAACTCAACATGAGCTTTAAATGTTTATATCCAAGAAAGATTGTTATTAACATGTTTTATCTTTTTATCTTACTAATTCTTAATACCTTGCTTATTAAATGTTTAATTTAGATTTGTGTTGTATAATATTTGGTACATCAAATGCTTGATCTTTCATAGTTTTCGGCCGAAATCGTTATTATGATAGAAACTTGATTTGTTGTTAACATAAACTAGCAACATGAATGCTTGATGATATTTATAAGTATGGTATTACTTATATAAGATAATTAATATGATCATGTTAGTAATTTAGAATGAGCTAATAACGAGAAATCATCCGATTAGAACCTCCTTTGTGTGTGGTTTCTAGTTGAGTAATAAAAAGAGTTTATATTATATTTATTTGAAATACCATTAGTGAATTCTATAACCTTAACATATGTTTTGTTATTGTTTAATCCTTACATCAATATCACATCCTAAAACTTTCTTCAACTCCTTTTCTGTTATTATTCTCTTTAAATCTTTTTCTTTATTTGTAATTTATATAATTCACCTCCCTGTGGTTCGACCCCGGTCTTGCCGGGTTATTTTACTTTGACACTCCTGCACTTGGGATAAGACATCAACTCTTTGATCGTGTCACTATCCAATCTCAAATACTCATTTTTGGGAGAAAATGAAACTTTTCTGGTAATAATCTCTTCCAAACTTAATGCACATCAAGAAGGTAAGTTATTACAAACTCTGAAAATGCACAAAAATGCATTAGGATGGACTATAGCTGATATAAAAAGAATTAGTCCTTTGATTTGTACACACAGAATTTATTTAGAGGAAAATGCTAAACCCTCTAGAGAAATGCAACAAAGGCTAAATCCTAATATGAAAGTAGTGAAAAATGAAGTCATTAAGCTTCTAGATAATGAAATCATTTATCCTATTTCTGACAGCAAATCGGTAAGTCCTACCCAAGTTGTACCCAAGAAGTCTGGAGTCACTGTGATAACAAATGAGAAGAATGAGTTAATTCTCACTAGAACTGTTACTGGTTGGCGCATGTGCATTGACTATAGGAAACTTAATTCAATGACTAGAAAAGATCATTTTCCTTTACCTTTCATGGATCAAATCCTAGAAAGAGTTGCAGGTCATGAATTTTATTGTTTCCTAGATGGCTATTCGGGTTACAACCAAATTGAAATTGCATTGGAAGATCAAGAAAAGACTACTTTCACATGTCCATTTGGTACTTTTGCATATTGAAGGATGCCTTTTGGATAATGTAATGCACCAGCCACATTTCAAAGATGCATGCTTAGTATATTTAGTGATATGGTTGAACATTTTCTTGAGATTTTCATGGATGATTTTTCTGTTTTTAGCGATTCATTTGATGATTGTTTGACTAACTTAGAAAAGGTTTTGACCAGGTGTAAAGAGAAGAATCTTGTGCTGAATTGGAAAAATGTCATTTTATGGTAACAAACGGCATTATACTTGGTCACATTGTTTCATCAAAAGGAATTGAGGTTGACAAATCTAAAATTGAGTTAATTGCAAACTTGCCAACACCAAAATCTTTTAAAGATGTTAGATCATTCCTGGGACATGCTGGTTTTTATAGAAGGTTCATCAAAGATTTTAGTGTAATATCTAAGCCTTTAAGTAACCTTCTAACAAAGGATACTATTTTTGAATGGACTGAACATTGTGAAGAAGCCTTTATTAAACTTAAAAACTTGCTTACATGTGCTCCTATCATTCAACCTCCCGATTGGTCATTACCTTTTAAAATAATGTGTGATGCTAGTGATTATGCCGTAGGTGCTGTTTTGGGACAAAGAAAAGATAAGAAACCTTATGTAATTTACTATGCAAGTAAAACTTTAAATAGTGCTCAAATGAATTATACCACCACTGAAAAAGAATTACTTACAGTAGTATTTGCATGTGAAAAATTCAGATCTTATCTTGTTGGCTCACCTGTTGTTGTTTTTAGTGATCATGCAGCATTGAAATATCTTCTTTCTAAGAAAGATTGGTGCGGTGGATTTTATTACTTCAAGAATTTCATATCACAATCAAAGATAAGAAAGGCAGCGAAAATGTTGTCGCAGATCACTTCTCAAGATTGACAACAGATTCGAAAACTGACATCACACCAATCGATGACTCCTTTCCCGATGAATCTTTACTTTCTGTCTCTACAATGCCTTGGTTTGCTAATATTGTCAATTTTCTTGTTTCAGGACAATTGCCAGCTCATTGGAGTACCCAAGATAAAAGAAAGTTCTTGAACAAAGTGAAGAAGTTTTATTGGGATGATCCTTATTTATTCAAATATTGTCCTCATCAAATATTTCGAAGATGCATTCCTGACAATGAGGTAAGTAGTGTCATTAAATTTTGTCATTCTGACGCATGTGGGGGCCATTTCTCATCAAGAAAGACAACTGCAAAAATCTTACAAAGTGGATTTTATTGGCCCACCATGTTCAAAGACTCACATGTATTCTGCAACTCTTGTGAAAATTGTCAAAAATTAGGATCTATTTCAAAACATCACATGATGCCTTTAAATCCTATTATTGTCATTGAGATCTTTGACTGTTGGGGTATAGATTTCATCGGTCCATTCCCTCCATCATTTGGTTTCTTATACATATTAGTCGCAGTAGATTATGTTTCAAAATGGATAGAGGCAATTCCAAGTCGAAACAATGATCACAAAATAGTGATAAAGTTTTTGAAAAAAAATATTTTGAGTTGATTTGTAGTCCCTCGAGCCATAATAAGTGATGGTGGAACACATTTCTGCAACAAGCCATTTGAGTTTTTAATGAAGAAATATGGAATCACACACAAAGTTGCCACCCCTTATCACCCTCAAACAAGTGGACAAGTAGAGCTTGCTAATAGGGAGATCAAACATATTTTGGAGAAAACAGTGAACCCTAATAGGAAAGACTGGTCTTTAAGACTTAATGATGTACTTTGGGCTTATCGAACTGCTTATAAAACATCATTAGGTATGTCACCTTATAGACTAGTCTATGGAAAACCTTGTCACTTGCTTGTGGAACTTGAACATAAAGCTTATTGGGCTATTAAAGCTTTCAATTCAAATCTGGATAATGCTAGTCAACTGCGAAAATTACAAATAAATGAGCTTGAGGAAATAAGAAATGATGCATATGAAAATTCAAGAATTCATAAAGCAAGAATTAAATAGTTTCATGACAAGAAAATACAGAGAAAAACCTTCAATGTTGGTCAAAAAGTCTTGCTTTATAATTCTCGACTGCATTTATTTCCTGGTAAATTAAGATCAAGATGGAGCGGTCCTTTTATTGTAAAACATGTGTATCCATATGGGGCCTATGACATCGAGAATCCAAAGAATGACAATGTTTTCAAGGTAAATGGACATCGTCTGAAAGTTTACTTTAACAATTTTTCAGTTGAACATGACTCTATTGAATTGGATGATCCTGTATATAAAAATTGATTTTTATTATTTTTATTTCTTTTTTTTTAGTGATTTTTGCTAGTTTCTCTCACCCTAGTCAAATGGCGCATAATGGTACTCCGTGACTTAAGTCAATTCTTTCAGTTTCCCACAATTACTGATATCTGTGTATATATTTATGCAATTCTTTGAATCTCTCTTCCAATTCTCATTTGAAAATGGACACTAATCTTGAAAAATTGAAAAAGTATTTTCCCGCTCTACCTCAGAATGCGATTACAAAAATTTACCATGCTAGATGTGCAAGATTAAGATTGTTAATGAATCATCAAATTCCTGAAGATATCCATTGGTTGATTGAAGCAAAGGTCCGATTATCAGGTGAGTCCTCTAACTCTTTCATTTCACACATGCCTGGAACAAGTAAAAGCACTTTTGCGAAGAAGCGTCGTGCAAAACGACTAGAAGTCTGTCATCGATGTGCTAAATGGACTTGTAATACACAATGTCGTTCTTTAGAAATGGTATCTATAAACCGTGAAGACAAAATACAATTCATTAAGGATGGCCTGAGTAAGGAGTCTTTAGATAATCTTCTATTGACTCTTGAGACGCATCCTAGTGGAGATGTGCATCGTGCAATTCATGATTTATGGCCACTATTTCATAAAGAACATGATCGACTTAGTCTTGGGAATCTGACTAAAAAAGACCCTGTTTGCTAGTTTTTAAGAAAACTGGATGGGAAGCCTATCCCCGACCCATAGAGGGCGTTTAAGCCGTTCTTGGACGTAAAACCAAGGGAAGATGTGAGCCACAATCACAACTACCTGTACATACACATGCTTTTTCAAAAGTAAATAAATAAATAAATAAAAAGAGAGCGAGAGAGTATGTGAGACTCCAGCTGGCCTACATATAGGTATTATGATTGCCTTTCTCATTTCTCATTTCTCATCTATAAAACCCTCTCTTCCTTCCTTTCATTTCTACTCAACCCATACATTCAACAAATACAGAAGTGTGTAGAAATGGCAAGTTCCTCAAGTCATCAAATAAGAAATATTTGTGTTTTTGGTGGATCTAGTCCTAGGAAAGAAAAGGAGTTTTTAGAATCAGCAAATCATCTTGGTCAGGTGCTAGCTGAGAGAAAGATTCATTTAGTGTATGGGGGAGGCAGTTTTGGGTTAATGAGAGATGTGTCAATAGCTGCATTTTTAGGAGGTAGTCAAGTTTTGGGGGTCGTCCCTGAAGTTTTGGCACAAGGGGACATCATTGGAAAAACAATTGGAGAGGAACTTCAAGTCTCCACAATGTCAGCTTGAATGAATGCAATGTTTAACCATGCTGATGCCTTTATTGCTTTACCAGGTGGTCTAGGCACATTGGAAGAGATCTTTCATATTTTCTCTTGGGCTCAACTGCACATTCACCATAAACCCATAGGTTTGTTAAATGTTAATGGTTATTATGATAAATTGTTGTCTTTTCTTGATCATGCTGTGGAACAGGAATTTCTAACATCTTCTGCACGACAAATCATAATCTCTGCTGCTACTGTTGAACAATTGATTGACCAACTACAATCTTTCATTCCTGTGATTGATCCTTCCATGAGTCGCATAAATTGGTCATCTAAGGAAAGCCGTAAAAAGCTTAGATTGGATTTGAGCCTTCATTTGTGAATTTTTGTGTCTTTTGGTTTTATTATTGTGTTTTGTTATTTCTTATTTTTGTTTCAGTGTGTTTCATGTTTTATCAGTGTTCGTTATTTCAGGTGATATCTTCTATACTCTATCTTTCTACCTTAGAACATTGAGGACAATGTCTCGTTTTGGTTGGGGGGAGAGGGTAGTAGTTGATAAAAAAAATTGTTTTTTATTTTATAAAACATGTGCATAATTGTTGTTACTAGGATGGCAGAGTAAATGAACTCTTTTGTTAAAGTGACTCTTGAGACGCATCTTAGTAACCATTCTTAACAAGGTCTATTATAATACTTCTTGAAATATTCAGGTTTACAAACTCTCACATTGTTATCACTTAATTCTGCTCATATACTTATTTAACATCTATTCTTAAACCTTAATTTACACACACACACACTTTAACATATGATTGTGGGTTGCATATTGGATTATTACATTATTTATGTTCTTTTGTTAAAGGTAACAACTAAGGGAAAAGGATTGTATATAATTAAAAAAAAACATGAAAAAAAAAGAAAAAAGAAACAAAAAAAGAAACAAAAAAAGAAAAAAAAATAATGATAATAAAAATGTAGATAAGTTTGGTTTCGTAGCCTCCCTAACCTAAGAAATTAAGCCCGAAGGGGTGTTTTAACACCTAATACCCTAAAGTCAACTGACTTGGGAGCTATTGGCCTAACGCTTGTTACATGGGTTGAGGAGAAAAGGTTAAGGGAATCAAACATTGTACTATCTATATATCAGTATCTGCGACCCGAGTTACTAAACTCGTAGGGGTGTCTTAACACCTAATGCCCTAAGACCAACTGGTCTGGGAGTCATTAGCTGAAAGCTCGTTACATGGATTAAAGATGCATGATGTTTTTAAATTATATGTATATATATTTAAAAAAAAAGACAAAAATAATAATCTCAGTCCAAGGAAGTTAACCTTAAACATTAGAATAAAAATTTTGTTTTCTTCCAAGAAAAGCCCCATAATTATGTGTTGATACATTGAGTACAAAAGAAAGGTTTATTAATATCTTGTTAAGAGGTATTGAGCAGATATATAAATTTAATGAGAGTTTGTTTATCTGGATAGATTAATGAAAGTTAAATGATGAATACCTTGCTTTGTGGAATTCGCAAATTGTTTTTCTATTTAACGCTTTGATTACTAGGGACTAGTAATAAGCTGATTGGGGGGTGATATTAGTACTTAAAAGTGCATTTTATTAATGGTTTTATATCATCATTTTGCACTTGAAGTATCAATAACTCCTTAACTAAAGCATGTTTTATAATAATATATCTAATAATATAAGATACCTTTAATTTATGGTAAATTTTTATTTTAAATGCAGGCCTATCACATAAATGAAAGGATTGATTGATGACTTTAAGAACTTAAATTGCAAGGGCAAAGAGATGGTCAAACTTAGAAAAGAGATGTAGGTGCAATCCAAACTGGAACAGTATTCGGTAATTGGGTCATATATGGAGCTACAGATCTCAGATTTAGGTCCAATTTATATGGATGGAAAGGTAAGACACAGGCCTATAACTTTTATATGGAGCCCAAGATCTAAAAAGGCTATTATCAAGTCCAAATTGTAGCAACAACAAAGAAGCCCGAATCTGTCTTCCAGCCCCAGTACTGTTCAGTATTTTGGTCATATCTGGAGTTCTAGAAGTCCAAATGAGCTAAATGTTTTACACAAGAAAGCTGAGACAATTGCCTACGACTTTTATGTTTGCAACTGGCTCTAATTTTGACGTTATCAATGACGTTTTGGGTAGACAAGAGAAGATAAGGATTGTCACCAAGTCAAAAGTTGGTCACCCACTTATCAATTAGTCATCAAATCAATAGTTCCCAATTTTGACGTATAAAAGGAGGCATTTGCCATGCATTTAGGCATCTTGGTGTCCAGATCAAGATCATGCTCTTCCTTTCTCTCTTTGTATTTTTTATAATGTTTATGCTTTGCTTTCATTAATATCAAGTTTATGCCTTTCATTTCCTTTTCTTTACTTAGTTAACTTTTATGTTCTTATTTTGTTTATCTATTTTGCTTTCTTTCATTATGTCTAGCTAAGTTAGTTATGTCAAGGTGAAAAGGTTACACTAATGGTGTAAGAATAAGTATAATATAAACTTAATATGGACTTTAATGTTTGATACTAACATGTTTTATATTTGTTATCTTGTTCACTCTTTAATACTTTGCTTGTTGATTAGTACTTAAAAGTGCATTTTTATCATGGTTTTATATCACCATTTTGCATTTGAAGTATCAATAACTCCTTAACTAAAATATGTTTTATAATAATGTATCTAATAATATAAGATACCTATAATTTGTGGTAAATGTCTATTTTTAATGCAGGCCTATCACATAAATGAAAGGGTTGATTGATGACTTGAAGAACTTAAATTGCAAGGATAAAGAGATGGTCAAACTTAGAGAAGAGATGTCGGTGCAATCCAAACCGGAACACTATTCGGTAATTGGGTCATATCTGGAGCTACAGATCTCAGATTTAGGTCCAATTTATATGGATGGAAAGGTAAGACATATCAATTTATATGGATGGAAAGGTAAGACATAGGCCTACAACTTTCATATGGAGCCCAAGATCTAAAAAGGCCATTATCAAGTCCAAATTGTAGCAACAACAAAGAAGCTCGAATCTGTCTTCCAGCCCGAGCACTGTTTGGTATTTTGGTCATATCTGGAGTTCTAGAAATCCAAATGAGCTGAATTTTTTACACAAGAAAGCTGAGACAATTGCCTACAACTTTCATGTTTACAACTGGCTCCAATTTTGACGTTATCAATGACGTTTTGGGCAGACAAGAGAAGATAAGGATTGTCACCAAGTCAAAAGTTGGCCACCCACTTATCAATTAATCATCAAATCAATAGTTCCCAATTTTGGCCTATAAAAGGATGCATTTGCCATGCATTTAGGCATCTTGGTGTTCAGATCAAGATCATGCTCTTCCTTTCTCTCTTTGTATTTTTTGTAATGTTTATGCTTTACTTTCATTAATATCAAGTTTATGCCTTTCATTTCCTTTCCTTTACTTAGTTAACTTTTATGTTCTTATTTTGTTTATTTGTTTTCCTTTCTTTCATTATGTCTAGCTAAGTTAATTATGTCAAGGTGAAAAGGTTACACTAATGGTGGAAGAATAAGTATAGTGTAAACTTAATATGGACCTTAATGTTTGATACTAACATGTTTTATATTTGTTATCTTGTTCACTCTTTAATACTTTGCTTGTTAAATGACTAATCTTGATTTATGTTGTATAACACTTGGTACAACAAATGCTTGGCACTTTCATAGCCCATAATGTATGGTATAACCGACACCTGAGCTATGAAAGGAACTTGATATGTTGTTAACATAAGTTATAATCATGAATGCTTGACGAGATTTACAAGTATTAGCATTAATTGAATAAGATGACTAATGTAATCATGTTAACAATATATAATCTGATTGGAACCTCCTTTGTGTGTGGTTTCCAATTCAATAATAAGAGTTTATACTATACTTGTTTGATATACCATTAGTGGAACCTCTAACCTTGACATTTGTTATTATTATTGTTTAATCCTTACATTAATATTTCATCTCTAAGTTATCATCATCATCATCTTCTTCTTCTTCTTTTTCTTTATTATTATTATTATTATTATTATTATTATTATTATTATTATTATTATTATTATTATTATTACTATTGTTGTTGTTGTTATTGTTGTTTTATAATTGTTGTTTATAATTTGTACAATTAACCTCCCTGTGGTTCGACCCCGGTCTTGCCGGGTTATTTATTACTTCGACACTTGTTAAATGACTAATCTTGATTTATGTTGTATAATACTTAGTACAACAAATTCTTAGCACTTTCATAGCCCATAATGTATGGTATAACCGACACCTGAGCTATGAAAGGAACTTGATTTGTTATTAACATAAGTTATAATCATGAATGCTTGACGAGATTTACAAGTATTAGCATTAATTGAATAAGATGACTAATGCAATCATGTTAACAATATATAATCTGATTGGAACCTCCTTTGTGTGTGGTTTCCAATTCAATAATAAGAGTTTATACTATACTTGTTTGATATACCATTAGTGGAACTCCTAACCTTGACATTTGTTATTATTATTGTTTAATCCTTACATTAATATTTCATCTCTAAGTTATCATCATCATCATCTTCTTCTTCTTCTCTTTCTTTATTATTATTATTATTATTATTACTACTACTACTACTACTACTACTACTACTATTATTATTATTATTATTATTATTATTATTATTATTGTAATTGTTATTATTGTTGTTATTGTTATTGTTATTGTTGTTGTATTATTGTTATTTATAATTTGTATAATTAACCTCCATGTGGTTCGACCCCGGTCTTGCCGGGTTATTTATTACTTCGACACTCCTACACTTGGGAGAAGACATCAACCTTTTAGTCGTGTCATGAAACAATATCCTCTTATTGGACTTAAAACTTTTTCTCTTTTAAAACAAGATATCTAAATGAAAACAATTAACAGAATGCATGGGAATAAAATAGCCCTCCATATTTTTAATACACAATACCTGAAAAAAAAGCATTAACGATTCATACATGCTTGAGAATTTATAATTCTTTTAAGCAAAATTGAATTCATAATGGCATGATAATTTTCTAACATTAGCTATTTTATGCCATTATTTTAATCTATTTATGTCATTTCATGCATGTTAACTTTCAATTATTTTTAAGTTCAAAGCACATTAAAGAAACCTTTTTAGCCATTGTCATTTATTGCATTTATCTAGCAAAATTATATATTTATAAGGAACTTCAAGTGTTTTACTTATAATAAACTTGCGTTGAAAAACTTTGAAATCTACACCAACAATTACAAGTTGCAAATTGTACATCATAATAAATAAATAAAATTTCAAAAACTACTATTTTCACATTACCTAAATTTATAAATTTTCAAATTAAAAAATAACCCATGAAAATTAATTACTAATTTCTAAAACTTCTTAGCATCTTAATCAATTTTACAATTAAATCATCAAAACAGTAGGTATCTTCAAAATTACTCTTATGCAATCTAAACTTACAAATTTCTCAAATCAATTTCACAGTCTCATATTAACAACAATAACCTCACTAATTTCACAATTAATATATCAAGACCCCCTTTCTCAAATCTCTAACTTTAATTTAAAAATAAAGCTAACAATAAAATCATTAAACTTGAAAAACACCAATTACTATCTTGATTTTAACCTACACTTGATTATCTTTAAACCATAGAAATACAATCAATTAAAAATATCACATTAACAATACTAACCATAAAAATTTCACATCTAAATAATTAAATAACAAATCCTCTAACTTAGCTTAACTTCACTTAAACCTAATTAGTTTTTAAATTACACAAAAACCCATCAAAATCATGTCAAATATATTCAAATCCTATAAATAACACCTTAAATTATTAATTTTTAAGAAAGTAGAGCTGAAAACTTATTTTGTTATAACGACAAAGGTAAACAAAGCAAGTTTCCAGTAATTGCAATGGTGATGATCGATGTGGGAAGTGGGAAGTGGGAAGTGGTGACGAGAATAGATAAAAATTTAGATATGTTTATGATTATTAAAATGAGAAAACTAAACTAAGATAAGTTTATGATTATTAAAATGGGGAAACAAAACTAAGATTAATCAAAATCTATTTGAATGTAAGACCTATTGAGAGAGAGAGAGAGGGAGAAGGAAGCTATGTTGGAGGACTTTTTTATATTGTTACAAAGTTTGAGTTTTGTGTAAACTTTAAATTATAATCCTATATAAATTATTTATAATAGATAAGGAATTTATATTATAAATTTTACTGCAACTTTAATTTCAATTTATGTGTCTCCTTAATTTGTATTATTTTTCAATTTAATTCATTAAGAACTTTTATTCTATATAGGACTTGATCATGTAGTCAATCATATAAAACTTTATTCCTGTTGTCAATTATTTTTTCTTGATTAATCATGATTTCTAGTTTCTTTAGTCAATTGTTGTTTATCTTTTTAGGTCAATTTGGATTTTTCCTTAGCTTGGTAAATCTAACTAATGATCAATTTTAATTTTATTTTTCTTGTTTGGCAATTAACTTATTTTTTTTTCAAATAAATTATTTAGCAACTAGAAAGTAGAAACGATAATCAGTCCCACATATACAATTTCTTTACAGTTTTATGCAATTTGGTTTTTGTTTATTGTAATTTATAGTTTTCCTTTATAACATTCTTTCTTTATAAGATTTTTCAAAAAGTTATTTTCTTTTATTTTTATCTATTTTTTAGATTTTTTCAATATTATTCTTTAACATTTTAACTTGTTAAATCATATTAAAAACTTCACACTTTGTTTGCTATTATTAGCAGTTTCTACTCGAAATTACATGGATCAATTAACAAATTCGCAATCATAGTGAGACAATTATGTTATTATACCAATTTGATTATCAAATCGATCAGCACAATTAATATAGTACTATCCAATCTAGTACAATTTAATCTATTTCTGTTTCTATTTCTATTTCTATTGTACACTCTATTAAGCATACCAAACACATCTTGTGTATTCTTGCGCAAAATAATTTGTTGAATAATTGAAGAAAAAGAATAATCTAAAGTTGTTGAAATTGGAACAAGTAGGTTGACAGACAAAATAGTAACCATCCATGAGACCAAATATTTCCTCGCTAGTTTCCCTTGTTTCTTCTCATTGACTTGTACATGCTGCAAACTTGACTTGCTGGTTCTCCTGTCTGGTTTTCTTTTTAATTTTTAATTCATTCTGACATTTTGATGGGAAAAGAAATATTTCTTTGCTAGTGAATTGGCAAAGAAAAGTCAAAACCTTCTTGTTTGTTCATCTAAATACCAATGCCATAATATATAAGCTATGTAAAATTTAGAAAATCACGTAACAAAATGAATATTCATATATAAATATTAAAGGATAGGAGTTCTTGATACAATGTTGTTTTTTTCCAATAAATAGCTATCCACTAGGCAAGCATACACATTGTGATAGCCACAAATTGTACGTCGAGATGAAAACGCCATCTGCCTTTGTACGTTTTCTTTTCCTCTTGCTTTCCTTCCCAAATAAGAACATCAAGCACCAGGTCCAGCCTTCCCTTATTTGCTGGAACTACGGAAACAGAACATTCGGAGCACAAGAACCAACATTCGGAGCACAAAAACTAACAAGCATTGCAATTGTACTCTACTCTTCGAGCGGTACCGAATTTTGTTTCTATTAATAACATGCCATATTATGTTGCTAAGTCCAACTAACAGCTATTGGACTGCCAACAATTTGTTTGCCATTAGACCATTCTATTCGGCCGAAGGTATTAGTACCGGCAGGCATTGAGCTCCCAGTAAAAGTAACTGTGTAAGATTTCTTCTCATTTGCTTGACGGAAACTCAATGTTTCTGGCTCGACTGCCACCTTCACACCTGGAGATTGCAATGATATCAGCACCTTGTACGTCCCCGGCGCGCCCACATTGGTAAGTGTACGAGAGTGCTTAATTACCACATCAGCACTACCGCTACCAAAATTGACTGCAAAAGAAGGGTAGTTGAGATCGGTCACACTATATTTCTTGGAGGCATCGCATGTGAATTTTCTTCTTGCAAGGCTTGTGATTTCTGTTGCAGAGTAGTTCAAAGCACACAGGAAATTCAAGTAGTCATCTGCCGTGAGATCATAAACAAGCCCTGGGTTGAGTGCCGAAACCGGATCTACATGCCCGGCCCCATGATCAAACGGCGTAGAATCCTTTCCAGTAGCAACATCTTGCAATTTATTGCCGTTCTTGTAAGTTACATAAGCTGTGGTCATTAGTGCTGATTTGATAGCTGCTGGGCTCCAGTCAGGATGAGCGGCTTTGATCAATGCAGCGAGGCCGCTCACATGTGGGCAGGACATTGAGGTTCCTGAGATGATGTTGAACTCCACCCGCCTGCCATCGGTAGCCAGCCCAGTAGGACCCACCGAACCCACCCAACCCGCCAAGATGTTGACACCTGGTGCAATCATGTCCGGCTTCAAGATGTCCGGTGTGATCGAATTAGGCCCTCTTGAGCTAAATGCTGCAACAACTGGAGATGGTTGAATCCCAACTTTGGTGCCTTCAAAAAGAATAGTCACCGTTGGTTTTGAATCTGAAAACAAATACTTCTTGATCTCATCACCACCTTTTTGACCAACTGCTGTAGCTGGTAGTAAGTGAGCATCAGCAACCAATTCTTCACCATTGGCGTCAGTATTTGACAAAACCATGCCTAAGCCACCAGCTGCTTTGACTACGGCTCCTTTTTGCACTCTAGGATTCACTCCACGATCACACAGCACTATTTTACCTGCAACTTGTTCAGGGATCAAAGTACCCATCATGCACAAATTACCATTTGTTGCATTACTAGCATTACCAGCATAAACAAATGGCAAAAGCTTTCCAGGTAATATTGCATCCCCCTTATAAAGAGAAACACCCGAGTAATTTTTCCCATTACCAAGACTAGCAAAAGCAGGGAAGTCACGATCCAAAGTGCCAGCCCCAACAGTAGTTATCCAAGGAGCAACATTGGACAAACTATACGAGCTTGGACCTGAATTCCCAGCTGAGCAAGAGACAAAAATCCCCTTCTCCATAGCTGCAAAAGCTCCAATCGCAACACTATCTCTATAATAATAAGACATGCTTCCCCCAAGTGACATGGAAAGAACATTAACACCATCATCAATGGCTTTATCCATAGCCGCTAAAATATCAGAACTGAAACAACCACCAACCCAGCACACTTTATAGACAGCCACCCTTGCACGGGCAGCCATCCCACGCGCTGTTCCAGCTGCGTATCCAAATAGGCTTGCATCTGCCACAAACGATCCACCTGCAGTAGAAGAGGTGTGAGTACCATGGCCGTCGTCATCTCTTGGCGATTTTGATTCTTTCGATTCATCAACTGGGCCTAACGTGGCCTCATAGCCTCTAGCAAAGAATCGTGCACCGATTAATTTGCGGTTACAGTTTTTTGTCGTGAAGTTGGTGCCCGATTCACACTCGCCTTTCCAGGAACTTGGAACAGGACCGAAGCCGGTATCAAGAAAGCTCTTGCTCTCTGGCCAAACACCTGTATCCAACACACCAATGATCACTTCACTGACTGAGTCAGACTGGGGTAACAAATCAGCGCTTTTGTCGAGTCCAAGGAACTCTGGTGTACGAGTTGTGTGCAACTCGTATCTCAACTCAAGCATTACAGAGAGAATCCCGGGTTGGCTCTCGAGTAACTTTGCTTCAGCCAGTGTTAACCGAGTGGAAAATCCATGGATTGCATTCTCGTAGGTGTAGAGCATTTGGGCTGAGTCAGAGACCGATTTGAGTGAGGATTCGTACCAGTGAGTGTGGTGTTCAAAACTCGCCGGCATCTCGGGTTTGGACATGTGAACTATGTAAGTTGCTTTTTTCTCCTTCGTCGCTGGCGGTGCCCGGGACACGTGGCAAACACCCAGAAGGAGAATACTGAAAAGAGAAATAGTAAATGATTGCATCTTGAATGGCTTCATTTCTTTCGATGTCTGAAGATTTTGAGGACAGGAAGGAGCATGCAATTGCAGGGAGTTAATACTTAATAGAGAGGAGACTTGGGCGACGCCTCTGGTTTAATAGAGGCCGTGCCTGTGAATCAAATGAGAGAGAGAGAGAGAGAGACAGTGGATTGTTGTTTGTTTATGATGCTGTGAATGAGTACGTCAAGACAAAAACAAGAAAAGAAGAAATCAAAAAAGAGGAAAGAGATCAGCCAGTGAATACAGGCATACAGCTATAAACCTGTCAGCAAGAGAAAGGGAAAGAAAATACCAGCTTTCGTCACGTGAATTCTTTATTTTCAGCAATAAATTAACTTTACTTTTGCAGGGAGAAGTGTAAAACTAAAACCCCATTTCTACTTCTTTTTTTAACACAAACGAGACTACTGGCAAGGAGAAAAGATCTTGGCCCCTGTAATTTGAACACCTACGAGACTAATGGCAAGGAGAAGAGATCCTGGCTCCTTGATCGGTCGATGCTCCTCCTATACATGAAGAAGATTTGATGAACGCATCATATTTCCATATCCAACTTCCAAGAATGGCGGGTTTGTATTTTTATTAGTGTTAATTTCTTGGAGTTAGATAAATGGTGGGTAGAATCGAAAAGACACATTGAATCTTTACGTGTTTCGGTTCACGGATACTTGTCTCTAGTGAGCAACTAGGGTTAAAGCTTGTTTGCTGAGGTGGTGATGTGTAGAAAGGGAAGGTTTACCCTCCAACCACCTTCCCCCCCTTTTTTTTTTTTCTCCTAGACTAAATATAGATCGGTCCAAATATTTCATCGTGAAATTGAGAAAGTTTTTTTTTCTTATAATAAAAAAAGAAGATGAAATTGGGAATGCTCCCAATGCATGAAAGGCGTCCAATTTATATTTTAGATCTTTTATTCCGGATTTATGAAATGGTGGGTCATGGGTTCACATGCACCCTTAAGACGGTGGATTTGTATTTTAATTATTTAAGTAATTAATTATGGTTAACCATCATCATCAATCTTTATAGAGTGGTCTCTGTTAACCCGAAGGACTTCCTGATTTTAATTATGAAGATATTTAATAGTGAGATAATGATTTTTTAAAAGTATTTTTTATTTAAAATAATATTTTTTTTATTTTAAAAAAATTATTTTTAACATTAATACATTAAAATAATCTTAAAAATACCAAAAAAAATATTAATTTAAAATTTAAAAATATATTTATTTTTTAATTTTTTTAAAATACTTTAAAAATACAAAATCAACCGTAACTATGATGGCAAAGACTTACCTTCCACTTGATGGCCTATCGATCAATTAAAATTGAAATTATCATATATTTTTTACTTGTCTTTTCTACTTTTACTTCTTAAAAAAAAATATTTGTTAAATATCGCTTAGAAAAAACATAGGAGAATAATTAGATTGATTATATTGTAATTAAGTTATTTTTTATTTATCTTCATTTTTTAAGAAACTATAGTTTATATTCTGTAGTTTATATGTTATAATATTTTATATCTTAGTCAATGTAAATAAAAAATTAATTACTAAAAAGTTCTTGTACGAGATGTTTTAACTTTGATATTGAATTGTTTTAAAACAAAAAAACAAAATAAATTGAAAAAATCATAGCAGGGAAATCTCTCAGGTTTCAAAATTGTGGGTCTTCCCATAACATTGCATCCCACCCCATCTCAGGAACCATGAAACTCACGCTACGGCGAAGAAGACATGGCATCTTGTGCAAATCATCTTCTTTATTTATTAATCTATCAATAAACAATGCCTCCATGGACGGTGAAGGAGGAGTAGCACGGCGGTTGGGGAAAAAGTGAACGGCGAGGAAGGTAAAGCGTCAGCAACAGCAAGGAAGCGGATGCGGTTGGAGGGGGAGGGGGACCAGGCTTTGCCGTGTCCATGTGATGCAAACGACAATTAATTATTCAATCATGAGGCAAACGACAATCTAGACTTCCTTATCTAGTAAAAAAGAAAAAAGAGTATTTTATTTAATGAAGCCAAGCTAGCTCCAACTGGAAACTAGACAAATGATTTTTGCTATTTTTGGGTATATCAAGTCAAAAAAGTAGTTCGATCTAGTTGAAGATGAGGCTCCTTCACGCCATGGTCCATTGCGGTGCCATCCATGTAGTGTTGGTGCTTGCATCAAGAAAAACCCTCTTAAGCAAATCAACAAGTGCGGATCATGGCCATTCCAAAAAATTATAAAAAATATTCTAATACTTGCTCTACAATTACGTGCTAAATCAATAAAACCTAACCTTAGAAACAAAATTAGTTGGCTTCTATGAGAGTGGGGAAAACCACCTCTTATGGTTATTCCTTCTAACTATTTTACTTTGTTCACAAGTTTTGATTTCTATTGATATGAAGAAAATTTGAAATGATTTTTAGTGACGAAAAAAATATATAAAAGATTAAATACATCTTATCATTCAAGTTTAAAAAGTGTGTTGGTCTATGATATAAATTGTAATTTAAAAAAAAAATAGAAGCAAAGTTAAAAAATGATTAAAATACAAGATATTTAGTGTAATTATTATTATTATTATTATTATTAATTATAAAGAGGATATTTCCATATCAACATTTGCAATTCAAAAATTAGCTCATTTTGTGATGTAGCCATAATCCAAAAAGACAACAACAATTATAAAAAGATAGAATTTTAATGAGTAAAAAGAATTGCAAATATAAACCTTAATTTCATAGTATTATTCCCATAAAAATAAGATTAATAGTTTGTTTTCCAAAGATGGTTACAAGCCCTTTTAAATAGGTAAAGAAATCTGCCTTTACTAGAAAACAATATCAGAATTTGAAAGCATAAAGAAAAATTAAAAACCATAAATCCAAAAATATCAAAGGAAAAATAAAATTTGCTCAAATGGAATTTTTTTTTTATCCTAATTTTAAGAGATCTGGATGTTGAATGATCAATGAAATTGATACCTTAAAGGACTAAGCTTTGATAATATCTTGTAAAAATTTTAGTTTAATATAAAAATAAAATATTATGTTATTGTTTTTTTTAACCACTAATCTGGTCTAAATTCTCATCCATCTTTAAAAATAATATTTTAAATCATTCAAATAATTTGTTTATAATAATTTTATTTAAATATTTAAAACCTTTATTTTTTATAAAATTAGTTGAATGATTTTCACTTAACTTTTCGATTAAAAAAACCACTAAATAAATTCAAAAAAAATAATTTTAATTTATTTAGTGAATTGATTTAATAAGAGGGAAGAAGTCATGGTTGGCATGTCGTATAGGTTACTGGGCTAATAATACATATGAAAATATATATTTCTTGTCATCCAAGTTTAAAAACTATGTCAATCCAAAATGTAAATCATAATTTTTTTAAAAATAAACATTAAGTTAAAAAATAGCTAAATTATAGGATTTTCAATATAGTTTTCTCATAAAAATAGTAATTATTATTAATTCGATGTTTAATTATTAAAAAGGAAATTTTCAATTAAAGAAAACCGTACTAATTATTATTAATTCAATGTTTAATTACTAAAAAGAAAATTTTTAATTAAAGAAAACAGTTTATTTGGGCTCAAATTTTAGATAATTCATCCATAGTTAATCAAATTTTTTTTCTTAGCCTTTTTTAAAATTCCAACTCATGATGATAAACATAAATAACATACTCATGTACTACTCAAACTGTGACTAAAAAACAATACTTTTTAAAGAATATAATAAGGTTTGTTTAGATTTAAAAAAAAATATTTGTTTGTCATTTATTGAAATTGAGTTTGATTTTATAACTTTAGTGTTTTATAATAAAATAAATAATAGCTTATTTAATGGGTATATTTCACATTTAATCAATCTAATTTTTAAGTTGAAAATTTCAGTAAATTTAGAGAAATTTGAATTTTTAGAGAAAATTGATAATAATTTAAAGGTGCTTGACACGATGAAAAAATATTAATGTCTTCTCCCAAGTATAGAAGTGTTGAAGTAATAAATAACCCGGCAAGATTAGGGTCGAACCATAGGGAGGTTAATTGTATAAATTATAAATGACAATAATACAATAACAACAATAATAATAACAATAACAACAACAACATCTTGTGGAGACCTGAAGTTCCTCTCCGATTGTTTTTTCAATGATGCTCCCTTGTGCTAAAGTTTCGGGCACGACCCCCAAAACTTGACTACCTCTTAAAAACATAGCTTTTGACACACCTCCCATTAACCCCAGACTGCCTCCCCCATACACTAAATGAATCTTTCCTAGGACTAGATCCACCGAAAACATGATGATTTGCTAATTCCAAAAACTTATTTTCTTTCCTAAGACTAGATCCACCGAAAACATAAATATTTCTTATTTGATGACCTGAGAAACTTTCCATTTCTACACTCTTTTATTTTTGTTGAATGTAAAGGTTAAGTAGAAATGAAAGGAAGGGAAAGAGGATTTTATAGATGTGAAATTAAAAAGGCAATCATACCACCTATATATAGGCTAGTTAGAGTCTCTCTCTCTCTCTCACACACACACACATACTTTATTTATTTATTAAAAAAAAATATGTATGTATAGGTGGTTGTGATTGTGACTCACATCTTCCCTTGGTTTTACGTCCAAGAACAGCTTAAACGCCCTCTATGAGTCAGGGATAGACTTCCCATCTAGTTTTCTTAAAAACTAGCAAATATGATCTTTTTTAGTCAGATTTCCAAGACTATGTCAAGCATGTTCTTTATGAAAATGGGTTTATAAGTCATGAATTGCACAATGCTTATCTCGACTATGATGAGACTTAAAAGTCAATAGAAGATTATCTAAAGACTTTCTGTGTTTTGAAATAAATCCCACCTTTTAACAATTTCCACAGGTTTTGTGGGATGCATGTGATTCCTTGAATATGGTGAGCTAGTAAAATCTGCTTTGTTGACAAGAAATGATCCTTATGTGGCTTAGAGTGATAAAATTTAATGAAATTACTTATCTCATTGTCGGGAATGTATTTTTGAAATATTTGATCAGGACACTAATTAAATAAGTACGGGTCATCCCAATAAAAATTTTGCACGTTGTTCAAAAATTATCTTTTGTCTACGATACTCTAGTGAGTTGGTAAAAATCTTTAAGCAAAAAAAATTGATATTTTTAGCAAACCAAGGCATTGAACTAAGAGAAAGTAAGGATTCATCAGGAAAGTAATTATCGATTGGTGTGATGTTGGGTGTCGAATGTATTGTCACTTTTAATAAAAGATTCACATCAACATTTTCGATGCGTTTTTCATCTGTGATTTCTTTCTTAGAATGAATCATTTGCAAATCTTCAGATTCATCCAACTTATTTTTACTTAAAGTAGATTCAAGTTGATCATAAACAAATTTGTCAATATGATTTACTTCTTGTAAATCATTATCATCTCTAGGTTGCTTGCAAATATTAAAAATATTCATCTCTAGTGTCATGTTTCCAAATGATAGCTTTATTAGTCCATTCCTACAATTAATCAATGCGTTAGAAGTTGCAAGAAACGGACGTCCTAAAATAATAGGAAATGAATTACATGCTTCAACAGGTTTTGTGTCTAAGATAACAAAATCCACAAGATTAATGAATTTATCGACTTGTACTAACACATCTTTGACTATTCCTCTAGGCACTTTTATAGATTACCTCTAAGTAAAAGAGTTACAGAAGTTGTTTTTAACTTACTTAGATTGAGACTGTGAAAAACTAAATATGGAAGTAAATTCACACTAGCTTCAAGATCAAGTAAAGCTCTTTTAATTTTATATTCTGCAATAAAGCAAGAAATTCTAGGACAACCAGGGTCTTTATATTTCAAAGTATTATTGTTCTAAAGAATGACACTTACTTGTTCGGCTAAAAAGGCTTTCTTTTTCACAGTCAGTTTCCTCTTCACCATGCATAGATCTTTCAAAAATTTAGCTTAGGAAGGAACCTATTTAATAGCATCCAGCAAAGGTATATTGATTCTTACCTGTTTGAAAGTTTCAAAAATTTTAGAGTTGTGATTGATTTTTCTTTGTTTGGTCATGACTTGAGGAAATGGAAGTACTGGCAGGGAATCAATCATCTCTTCATAATTTTCTGATTCAACCCTTTCCTTACCCTTAGAGATTGACTTATAATCTTTCTCACAAGGTTCAAGAGTGGGTTTTTCAATAACCTTACCACTGCGAAGAGTAGTGACTGATTTGACTTGATCCATGTGCTAGCTTCCAAAACTACTTGCATTTGCATTATATTACCCCTTAGGATTTTGTTGTAGTTGAGATGGAAACTTACCTTTCTCTTGGAAACTGAGAGCATATGTCAATTTTGCAAGAGTATCTTTAAAATCTGTCATGTTTTGAGCAAGTTGAGTATTGATTGTCTCTTACTTTTTAATGAATACATGCAATGTTTCCTCAAGATTTCTTCTAGGAGTTGGAGCATAAGGAGGTACATACACATGAGAATTTTAAAAATTATGGTGTGCTTGAAATGGTAGTTGTAAAGTTTGTACATTGTTATTATCACTCTTTGATTACTAGAACATGTTTTATAATAACAAGTCTGATAATATAAGATATCTTTAATTTATGATAAATGCTCATTTTAACTATAGGTATTCTCACAATTCAAAGGATTGATTGTTATGATTAACTATTAGAAGTGAAAGGATAAAGAAAAGGCTAAGCTTACGAAGGAGATGCTGATTCACTTCAAATTTGAACACTGTTCAGTCATTGGATTATATCTAGAGCTATAGATCTTGGATTTCATATTAATTTATATGTCTGGAAAGATAACAAATAGGCCTATAACTTTCATGGGTATGGAAAGACCCAAATTTGCCATTTTCAAATTCAAAGTTTGGCCACAAAAGAGAAGTCTAAATCTGTCTTGCAATCCAGCCCGAACACTACTCAAATTGTTATCCATAACTGGGGTTCTAGAAGTCTAAATGATCTGAAATTTGGTGAGTGGAAGGAAAAGACAATTTCTAACAACTTTCATGCAAAGACCCAACTCAAATTCAGATGGTAGAAATGATATTTCATCCACACAAAAGCATGAATGTTATCCACCACGTCTACCAGCAGCTCTACTTAGTATTTGAAACATATCTCGAGCTGTAGTGATCCAAATGATTTGAACTTTGGTAGGTATAAGTAAAAAAAAAAAATTCAATAACTTTCATAAAGAATACTTTGCTAAATTATGATTGCATCAATATCAATTCAGCCATCCAAAGTGCTTGAGTGATGCTGTCCACCAAGTCCACTAATTAATAGTTCGCCACTACATCAATTATCAATTACCACATGAATAGTTTTGAATTTTAGCCTATAAAAGGAGGCATTTGTCATTCATTTAGGCATCTTGTTTTCCATGTCAAGATCATGTTCTTACTCTTTCTCTTTATATTATTGTAATGCTTAAGATTTGCTTTCATTAATCTCTTGCTCATGTTTTTCATTTCCTTTACTATACTTAGTTAACTTACATCATGTTTATGTTCTTATATTATTTCTTTAAGTTTTTCTCCTTCATAATGTCTAGCTAAGTTAATTATGCTAAGGTGAAAAGGTTTCACTAATGGTGTTAGGATAAGTAAATATAAACTCAATATGGACTTCAATGCTTATATCCTAAACAACTTGCTATTAACATGTCTTATTATTTTTATCTTATTAATTCTTAATATCTTACTTGTTAAATGGTTAATCTAAATTTGTGTTATGTAACAATTGGTACATCAAATACTTGATCCTTTGTAGTATTCGACCAACATCGTTATTATGAGAGGAACTTGATTTGTTGTTAATATAAGTTAGCATCGTGAATACTTGATAAAATTTATAAGTATGGTGTTATGTAAATAAGATGATTAATATGATCATGTTGATAATTAATAAAGAGTTTATACCTTACTTATCTCTAATATTATTAATGTATTCTCTAACCTTGACATTTGTTTTATAAAACAACAATTATAAAACAACAATAACAACAATAAGAATAGTAGTAGTAGTAGTAGTAGTAGTACTAATAATAATAATAATAATAATAATAATAATAATAATAATAATAATAATAATAATAATACTAGTAGTAGTAATAATATTAATAATAAAGAAAGAGAAGAAGAAGAAGATGATGATGATGATAACTTTGAGATGAAATATTAATATAATAATTAAACAATGATAATAACAAATGTCAAGGTTAGAGATTCCACTAATGGTATGTCAAACAAGTATAATATAAACTCTTATTATTCAATTGGAAACCACACATAAAGGAGGTTCCAATTGGATTATAGATTGTTAACATGATTACATTAGTCATCTTATTCAATTAATGCTAATACTTGTAAATCTCGTCAAGCATTCATGATTATAACTTATATTAACAACAAATCAAGTTCCTTTCATAGCTCAGGTGTCGGTTATACCATACAATATGGGCTATGAAAATGTCAAGCATTTGTTGTACCAAGTGTTATACAACATAAATCAAGATTAGTCATTTAACAAGCAAAGTATTAAAGAGTGAACAAGATAACAAATATAAAACATGTTAGTATCAAACATGATAGTTGTATATAATATTCTCATCTTTCCAAACAAAAAAAGAAAGAAAGAAAAAGCTTATATGGGCTTTTAAAACTTTAGATATATGTTGAACACCAAACAAAGTCTAGATTATACGATATATTCAAATTTCTTTATTGTTGCTAAGATTTGAATTTACAAATAATAGTATTGAGTCTTGGGCTCTTCATGAATATTTTAGACTTATATCTTAACTTTCCATCAAGCTAAATCAAACCTAAATTTGAGGTTGATAACTTTAGTTATAACTTAAAAAATAAATGGTTTTGAATATAATCAGTTTAATTAGGATTTCTTCTCTAAGCCTAACTCTCTATTTTTCCCTTAACATAATCCTAAATTTCAACAATTAAACATATCAATAAGTTCTTTGGATTGTGAGATATGCTTACTTTACAAACTTGTATTTAAAACTAAATATTTATTGACACGAATAAAAGATTGATGTCTTCTCCTAAGTGCAGGAGTGTTGAAGTAATAAATAACTTGGCAAGATCGCGGTCGAACCACAGGGAGGTTAATTGAACAAATTATAAATAACAATTATAAACAACAATAATAGTAATAACAACAACAACAACAACAATAATAATAATAAAGAAAAAGAAGGAGAAGAAGAAGAAGAAGAAGAGAACTTTGAGAAGGAATATTAATGTAACAATTAAACAATGATAATAACAAATGTCAAGGTTAGAGATTCCACTAATGGTATGTCAAACAAGTATAATATAAACTCTTATTATTCAATTAAAAACCACACATAAAGGAGGTTCCAACCAGATTATAAATTGTTAACATGATTACATTAGTCATCTTATTCCATTAATGCTAATACTTGTAAATCTCGTCAAGCATTTATGATTATAACTTATGTTAACAACAAATCAAGTTCCTTTCATAGCTCAGGTGTCAGTTATACCATATAATATGGGCTATGAAAGTGCCAAGCATTTGTTGTACCAAGTGTTATACAACATAAATCAAGATTAGTCATTTAACAAGCAAAGTATTAAAGAGTGAACAAGATAACAAATATAAAACATGTTAGTATCAAACATTAAAGTCCATATTAAGTTTACATTATACTTATTCTCACACCATTAGTGTAACTTTTTCACCTTGACATAATTAACTTAGCTAGACATAATGAAAGAAAGAAAAATAGATAAACAAAATAAGAACATAAAAGCTAACTAAGTAAAAGAAAGGAAATGAAAGGCATAAACTTGATATTAATGAAAGGAAAGCATAAACATTACAAAGAATACAAAGAGAGAAAGGAAGAGCATGATCTTGATCTGGAAACCAAGATGCTTAAATGCATGGCAAATGCCTTCTTTTATAGGTCAAAATTGGGAACTATTGATTTGATGACTAATTGATAAGTGGGTGGCCAACTTTTGACTTGGTGACAATCCTTATCTTCTCTTGTCTGCCCAAAATGTCATTGATAACGTCAAAATGGGAGCTAGTTGCAAACATGAAAGTTGTAGGAAATTGTCTCAGCTTTCTTGTGTAAAAAGTCAGCTTATTTAGACTTCTAGAACTCCAGATATGGCCAAAATACCGAACAGTGCTCGGGCTGGAAGACAGATTCAGGCTTCTTTGTTGTTGCTACAATTTAGACTTGAAAATGGCCTTTTTAGATCTTGGGCTCCATATGAAAGTTGTAGACCTATGTCTTACCTTTCCATCCATATAAATTGGACCTAAATCTGATATATATAGCTCTAGATATGACCCAATTACTGAATAGTGTTTCAGTTTGGATTGCACCGACATCTCTTTTCTAAGTTTGGCCATCTCTTTATCCTTGTAATTTAAGTTCTTAAAGTCATCAATCAATCATTTCATTTATGTGATAGGCCTACATTTAAAATGAACATTTACCACAAATTAAAGGTAGCTTATATTATTAGATATATTATTATAAAACATGCTTTAGTTAAGGAGTTATTGATACTTCAAGTGCAAAATGATGATATAAAACCATGATAAAAATACAGTTTTAAGTACTAATTATCGCATTCTGAGGTAGAGTGGGAAAATACTTTTTCAATTTTTCAAGATTAGTGTTCATTTTTAAATGAGAATTGGAAGAGAGATTGAAAGAATTGCATAAATATATACACAGATATCAGTTATTATGGGAAACTAAAAGAACCGACTTAAGTCACGGAGTACTGTTGTCCGCCATTTGACCAGGGTGAGAGAAACTAGCAAAAATCACTCAAGAAGAAACACAAAAACAATGTCAGAAAAAAAAAATAATCAACCTTTATCTACAAGATCATTCAAACCAGTTGATTCATTTTCACTTAGAAAATTATCAAAGTAAGCTTTCAAACGATGTCCATTTTCCTTAAAAACATTATCATTCATTGAATTCTTAATATCATAGGCCCCCATAAGGATTGCTCCATCTTGATCTTAGCTCTCTAGGGAATGCAGAGAGTTGAGAATTATAAAACAAAACTTTTTGACCAATATCAACTTTTTGACAATTTTCACAAATTTTGCAGAATGCAAGCGTGTCCTTGAACATGGTAGGCCAATAAATTCTATTTTGAAAGATTTTTGTAGCTGTCTTTTTTTATGAGAAATAACTTCCACATGCTTTAGAATGACAAAGTTTAATGACACTACTTACCTTATTGTCGGGAATGAATCTATGAAATATTTTATTAGGACAATATTTGAATAAGTTAGGGTCATCACAATAAAAGTTTTACACTTTATTCAAAAACTTTTCTTTGTCTTGGGTACTCCAATCAGTTGGCAAATCTCCTAAAGCAAGAAAATTGATATTTTTGTTGTACCAAGGCATTGGACTAAGAGAAAGTAAAGATTCATTAGGAAAGTAATCATAGATTGGTGTGATGTCAAATGTCGAATTTGTTGTCACTGTTGACAAAAGATTCACATCAATATTTTCGGTGCTTTTTTCATCCGTGATTTCTTCCTCAGAATAAATCATTTGCAAATCTTTAGATTCATCCAACTTATTTTTACTTAAAGTAGATTCAAGTTGATCATAAACTAATTCGTCAATATGATCTACTTCTTGTAAATCATTATCATCTCTAGGTTGCGTGCAAATATTGAAAATATTCATCTCCAATGTCATGTTTCCAAATGATAGCTTCATCAGTCCATTCCTACAATTAATCAATGCGTTAGAAGTTGCAAGAAACGGACGTCCTAAAATAACAGGAAATGAATTACATGCTTCAACAGGTTCTGTGTCCAAGACAATAAAATCCACAAGATAAATGAATTTATTGACTTGTACTAACACATCTTCAACTATTCCTCTAGGCACTTTTACAGATCTATCGGCAAGTAAAAGAGTTATAGAAATTGGTTTTAACTCACCTAGATTGAGACTCTAATAACCTGAATATGGAAGTAAATTCACACTAGCATCAAGATCAATTAAGGCTCTGTCAATTTTATGTTCTCCAATAAAGCAACAAATTGTAGGACAACCAGGGTCTTTATATTTCAAAGCATTATTGTTATGAAGAATAACACTTATTTGTTTGGCTAGAAAGACTTTTTTTTTCACATTCAGTTTCCTCTTCACAATGCATAGATCTTTCAAAAATTTAGCATAGGAAGGAACATGTTTAATAGCATCCAGCAAAGGTATATTGATCCTTACCTGTTTTAAAGTTTCAAAGATTTCAGAGTTGTGATTGACTTTCCTTTGTTTGGTCATGGCTTGAGGAAATGGAAGTGTTGGCGGTGAATCAGTCGTTTCTTTGTAATTTTCAAATTCAACCCCTTCCTTACCCTCAAAGATTGACTCATCATCTTTCTCATAAGGTTTAAGAGTGGGTTTTTCAATAACCTTACCACTACGCAGAGTAGTGACTGATTTGAATTCATCCATATGTTGGCTTTCGGAACTATTAGCATTTGCATTCTATTGCCCTATGAGATTTTGTTGTGGTTGAGATGAAAACTTACCTTTCTCTTGGAAAGTGAGAGCATATGTTAATTTTGCAAGAGTATCTTTAAAATCTGTCATGTTTTGAGCAAGTTGAGTATGATTGTCTCTTGCTTTTTAATGAATGCATGCAATGTTTCCTCAAGATTTCTTCTAGGAGGTGGAGCATAAGGAGGTGCATATCCATGACAATTTTAGAAATTGTGGTGTGCTTGAAATGGTGGTTGTGAAGTTTGTGCATTGTTGTTCTCACTCTTCCAACTATAATTTGGGTGATTTCTCCAACCAGAGTTGTATGTTTGTGAGTATAGGTTGTGGTTGGCCCTTTGGAAACTATTTAAAGCATAGGCTTGTTCATGGAGACATTCCTTAAAAGAAGGCAAGGTTGGACAGTTACTGGTTGAGTGTTCATTTGTTTCACATATTTGATATGCAATGTTTTCAACAAATTTTAATTGACCACTCTTTTTCAATTCTAGTGCCTCGACTTTTCTAGCTAAAGATGCAAACTTAGCTTGGTGGTCATGATCTTCTGTAAGGTTGTACATACCTCCACTAGACATATGAGGTTGAGTTTTACTCGGTGCCTTATAAGTACCCGCGGTGTCCTAATTTTAAGCATTTTCAGCTAACAAGTCTAAGTACTCCATTGCTTCATCAGGATCTTTATCTTTAAAAGTTCTATTGCACATCAATTCAAGCATTTTCCTATCTCTAGGTGTTAACCCTTCATAAAAATGTGAAACCAATCTCCATGTTTCAAAACCATGATGAGGACAAGTACTAAGCAAGTCTCAATACCTATCCCAACATTGGTAAAATGTTTCTCCTGGTTTTTGAGTGAAAGTTATGATTTGTCTTTTGAAAGAGTTTGTTCTATGAGATGGAAAAAACTTCTTTAAAAATTGTTGTTGCATTTCATCCCAAGCACGAATGGATCCTAGTCTTAAATTTTGTAGCCATGTTTTAGCTTTATCTTTTAATGAAAAAGGAAAAAGCTTTAATCTAATGGTGTTCATGCTACAATTTAAATTATTATATGTGTTGTAGACCTCCTTAAATTCCCTTAAATGCAAGTATGAATTTTTGAATTCTACAATGATGAGGATACCTGCAAAGTCTATCACTTGATGTACGTGACCACACTCTCATGCACGTATAGGAATAGAATAAAAGAAAGAAGAAAACAAAAGAAGAAGGAAGAAAACAAAATAAAGACAAACAAAACAAAAGAACCAAAGTTATATACAAGAAAAGTGAAAAGAGAAAATAAAATAAATATTACAATTTATACAAAACTTACCTCCCCAGCAATGGCGCCAAAAACTTGACACGACTAAAAGATTAATGTCTTCTCCCAAGTGCAGGAGTCGAAGTAATAAATAACTCGACAAGACTGGGATCAAACCACAGGGAGGTTAATTGTACAAATTATAAAAAACAATAATACAACAACAATAACAACAACAACAACAACAACAACAACAATAATAATAATAGCAATAATAATAATAATAATAATAATAATAATAATAATAATAATAATAATAATAATAGTACTAGTAGTAGTAGTAATAATAATAATAATAATAATAATAATAATAAAGAAGAAGATGATGATGATTATAATGATGAGAACTTTGAGATGGAATATTAACGTAAACATTTAACAACGATAACAATAAATGTCAAGGTTAGAGGATCCACTAATGGTATGTCAAACAAGTATAGTATAAACTCTTATTAGTCAATTGGAAACCACAAACAAAGGAGGTTCCAATTAGATTATAGATTGTTAACATAATTACATTAGTCATCTTATTCAATTAATGCTAATACTTGTAAATCTCGTCAAGCATTCATGATTATAACTTATGTTAACAACAAATCAAGTTCTTTTCATAGCTCAGATAAAAGTTAACTAAGTAAAGGAAAGGAAATGAAAGGCATAAACTTGATATTACTAAAAGCAAAGCATAAACATTACAAAAAATATAAAGAGAGAAAACAAGAGTATGATCTTAATCTGGAAACTAAGATGTCTAAATGCATGGCAAATGCCTTCTTTTATAGGCCAAAATTGGAAACTATTGATTTGATGAGTAGGTGACCAACTATTGACTTGGTTACAATCCTTATCTTCTCTTGTCTACCCAAAATTGGAGCCACTTAAAAATATAAAAATTATAGGAAATTGTCTAAGCTTTCTTGTGTAAAACATTCAGGTCATTTCGACTTATAAAACTCCAGATATAGGCTAAAAACTGAACAGTGCATGGGCTAGAAGATAAATTCAGACCTTTTTATTGTTGCTCCAATTTGGACTTGAAAATGGTATTTTTAAATCTTGGGCTTCATATGAAAGTTGTAGGCCTATTTCCTACATTTCCATCCATATAAAGTAGACCTAAATCTAAGATCTACAACTCTAGATATGACCCAATTATCAAACAGTGTTCCAGTTTGGATTGTACCGACATCTCTTTTCTAAGTTTGGTCACCTTTTTGTCCTTTTAATTTCAGTTGTTAAATTCATCAATCAATCCTTTAATTTATGTGATACGCCTACATTTAAAATGAACATTTACCACAAATTAAAGGTATCTTATATTATTAGATATGTTATTATAAAGCATGCTTTAGTTAAGGAGTTATTGATACTTCAAGTGCAAAATGATGATACAAAACTTTGATAAAAATGCATTTTTAAGTATTAATCAGCTGGATCAAGTCCAGCTGGCCCAATCTGGTCACTGGCTAAGCTAATAACCTGACTAGGCAGCATACAACAGACATGCATGAACTAACTCATATGTGCACTGGATTATACTAAGGTAATTATAATTATTTTTGCATTGTTTTGAGAATTTGAAAATCCAAAACAAGGCAAGAGAAAGAAGACTTTCGTAAGCATGTTGCTGGAGACGAAGACACGAAGTAGTGGTCCCTTTACTGATCAATGCTTCCCCCTCTCAGCTTTTATCTTTGATTCATCTTTTTTTTCTTCCTTCTATCTAATGTCTTTTAGTTTTTGGGTTCTTTTTATGTTGTTTTTTTTCTAGGTTCCTCCCTTGTTCTCTCTTGATCCCTATATCTCTTTTTTTTCTTTGTTCTAGGTTCTTTTTTTTTTGTTTTGTGTTCCTATGTTTTCATCCCCTATTTGTGTTATTTGTCTTGTCCTTTTTTTTTTTGGCTAATATCTATATTTATAATTCAAGGGTTACATAGCACATGAAAAAAAAATCTCAATCAAACTTACTTTTTAAAAAAGTTGAATTGGATTAAAAATTAAATTTTAAAAAATAACTATTATTGTCTTGATAAGAAAAAAATGACAAAAACATATTATAGTCCGTAGTTTTTACACAAATTGACAAATCATACTTTTCATTAAAATAAATCTCTTATCTTTTAATTTTAAATTTTAATCCTCATAAAATTAAATTAAAAACAAATGGATCTTTAATAGGTTATAACAGTATTTATCATGGAATATAATTTTTGATATATTTTAATCTTTATAAAATTAAATCATTATCCATAATTTTATTTTTAATAAAATCAATGTTTAAGTATCTACAACATATTATATCAGTGTTATACAATATTATAGTAAAAAATAATAGTTCAAGAATAAAACAAAAAATATTGTTGGCTCTTCATAATAATAATAAGAGTAAAAAGCTATTCGTGCCCAGGATATAGAAATTGTAGAATGCGTGAATCAATACTTATTTTTATGAATTAATTTTTTAAAAAAGAAATATAAATAAACATAAAAGAGAATTACAATGGATATGCCAAAAGTAATTCGAATATCTCTAACCAGGATGGTAAATAAATTACTTATTTTTTTTTGTTATTTATCTTCATTGTATTTATTATAGTTTTGAAATATAATCTAGTCTAATAGATCAATCTAGAACTTAATAGGTTGATTTAATAAGATCTGGTCAAAAACATGATTGTAACTCATTAATTTTTTTTTACTAAAATAATGTTGTTTTGATTAAAAAAATAAATTAACTCAAATGACCTAGTGATCCAATCAAAGCTTGAAATTCAGATCTTGGATCGGGCTGACCACCAAGTCGGGGTCTAAAAAGTATGACATTTATCTCTTTTAAATTAAATAAATATTGGTAATCATGAGGCCTTTGAATTCGGGAAAAGCCCATGAACTAATCATGGTGCAGTTGTAAAAAACTTCTTGCCCAATACTTCTTGAAGCAAAGCCTATGAACCAACCATGGTTCGTGAACATTTTACAAATATTTTTATATATTTTAGGTAGTTAATATTTTTATATACTTTAGGTAGTTTTTTTTAATGATATAACAAGATTCATTAATGTTGCAAAGGTTTTCATAAATTTAATTTGTTTATTTTCCTTATACGAAAGTGTTTAGAAACTCTTTTATAAACAAAAATTAGTTTTTTTTAACTATATTTTTAGAGAATAACATAGTTACATAATCAAATCAAATTAAATTAAAGCAAATTTGTTTATATTCTAATATATTTACATATCATCATAAATGACCAAAGAAATAAAAGGACACTAAAAACTGAACAATTTTCAGTACGCTACAACATCAAACATTCAAATTGAAATTTAAAATAAAAGAAAAGGAAACTTAAAAAAAAAACTCTAATGACTTACAGAGAGAAGAAATTAAATATTTATCAGATATTGTATTTTATTTAATACTAATTTTTTAAATAAAATATAAATAAATAAATAAAATCAAGCATTGGTGCTTTTTGGGTTAGCTCTAGCGTTGTGAATCAAAGGATCCATGTGCCGTTTGCTTACCTTTAAGAGTGTTCTTTTGACTGATTTCAAATTCGTGATAGTTATTGGATTGCATTTTAAAGATGAAATGTGGATTTCTTTCCACCTGATAAGAACAAACATTGTGTTCTACTTAACTAGATTTCTTTTTTCCTTTTTTCTTAATAAAATGCATATATCTAGGCTGTGTGAAAGAGAAACCATATATACTATATACATAAAGATATTTTTTTGCTATGTTGATCCCTGCCCATCCCTTTTTCACATCACCAAAACATGAAAATCTTGCCAAGTTGCAACAGTTTGTAAATTTGTAAGAACTTATAAGAAAGCGAAAGTATAGTGATGAACTTCATTTTGAAATTAGGCTTCTCACAGCTATCTTTTAAACTAAAGTGTCTAGGTTGGATGATTTTACGCTTTTTTATGAAAATAATTTTTTATTGGAATAAAAAACCCTCTAATATTTATGTTAATAAATATCAAAGAGAAGGAAAGTTTAACTAAGAAAATGAGAGCTTAGTAGTTGTATGGTCTTGAATTGCCTTATGCATTTACCAGGTGACTTGAGGTATTTATATGCCTCGATCATGTGAATTTACCATAAAAAAGTAGAGTTATAGAAATAATTATGGAGAATAATTATTTTTCATTGTAGGCAACCTACTATTGGTTATTGTTCCTTATTGTGCCATTAGTAGGAAAGATTGATACATAAAGGTGATTGGCTATGAATGTTGGTGCCTACAAGTGATTAGCAACAAAGGTTGTCACTCATGGAGGAGACATGTTGGTAAGAGATAATTATTGGCAGAAAAAAATAAGTTTCGCAATGACAATTCATGTATTTGTAGCATAAAAAATTTCAGTGTGGTATTCATTTTTTGGAGGTCATAACATAACATTATGGTGTGTGCCAATCACTAAACTTTCTAGAAATTTGTATAAGGTTGGAATTCAGTCCTATGATGGTGGGGATGAGGTATAATTTTTTTGTTGAAAGTCTAAAGGATAATGTTGTTTATTTAGGTCTAGCCCGAAATAAAGAAGCTATTTATTTGGTTTAGCCTAAACACATAAACTATCATGAATGAAGAAACATCCTTATCATTTGGAACTAGCCTAGATGACAGGTTATCTATTTTTAGTTTTTTTGGGTCAAGGCCTAAACAAATAGCAAGCTTTTTTTTTTTGTAATATCATTACATGCCTCCAATTTTTTAAATACTTATTTTAAAAGACTTAACTAGTAGAAGTAAGAAGAAAATAAAACACTTATTATATTATACATGTCATGTTGCCTTTTTATGACTTTTGTTTTCATATCTTCATACCATATTTTGTTTGGTTAGCATGTCAAACATAATAGATAAGAGTTCTAGCATACTGGAGAGAGACAATTTTCACTTAAAGTGGTCTAATTTTAGAGCTTTTTTTATAATACCAATATATGTGAACCCTATAAATTTTGAGATCCACAAACCCACTATCCATATGATCCTTCCTAATAAAAATAAATCTAAACTTGTAATTGAGGTTGACACAATAATAATCCATATTGAGGTACCAAAACTTTAAATAATCAAACCCTTATTCAATGTCTATAAAGAGATGTGAATGAGAAGTATAAAAAATGCTACAAGGCTTGGTCAATTTCTTTATAAGTCATAGTAGTTTAATGAAGAATCAAAATATAAGAATCATTTCACAATCACACAATAAAATACAACAATCAATGTATAATCCAACATTAAATAAATAATATCTTACATTATATTATTTTATATTATTTTACTTGAAATAAACAAACCCTAGATGACCTAATAGGCTAACATCAATCCAAATTAAAAGAAGAACAAAAATATATCAAATAAGACCCAAAACATGAATTATAATAATTTTAAAAAATAATGTTAAGTTGTCAAATTGTCGCGTATGATAAATTAGAAGAAACAATTGTTAAGTGAAATCCTTACTTAAAAAATAATCCTTAGCTGAAATATGTACCAGTCAACTCTTGAAATCCGAAACAAATAAAAAAAATTATTGATGTTAATTATTTATATTTTCACCAATGATAAAAAAGTCTTTCAATGACTTCAAATCCAATGAAAACAAATAATTTTGTAGTTGCTAAAATGAATTAAACTTAAAAAATAAATGGATTAGGCTTTCTTGTGAATGGATTAAATTGGCTAAATTATCTAATCATCATGTTACATGTTAAAGATATGGTGTTTTTAAAATTTACATTAGCTTAAATACTTTAGAAAAGGCCATTAAATGTATTTTTAAGTTTTTTTTTCTTTGATTTTATAATTGGCCTAAGTAAAATTTCGAATAAATTATTTGATGCAGTCTTGATCCTATGAAGAAGTGTAATAAATATCCTTATTTTTTTTATTAAGCTAGTGATTATTTTAATTAAATTCAATGATAAATTTATTTTAACAATGGAGCAATTGTGAGGCCCATAAGTTTATTTTATTTGTTGGCCTAGAATTTGAAGCCTAAGATTGGTTTTATAAGCCAGCCTTTTCTTATCGAGCCATCAAAATTTTATTGATTAGTCACTTGCAATCAGATAGCAACTTTTGCTTTTCTAGAGCATTACACGTGCGTGATATAATTAGTTTTCACCTCGTAAATTCTTTCTTCGCTCACCATTTCTCCTCTTCACCTAAGCCGCCTTTCTTCCACATGTTCTATGCATAAAAGCTCGCTTTTTTCATTTTGTATACTATAAAATCATTCCCTTCTTATGCAAAATTTCTGCAAAACCTTAACTTACAAATTAGAGTTCATTTGATGTTAGTTGACATGTTAATGGGGTTGGCTTGAAGTTAACTCACGTGTGAAGTAATATATGCATATGAGTATAAATTAAATTAAAGTAGAAATGAGTTGATATGTAATTTTGTTGAATTGATGTATTTTGAGTAAAAGACTTTAAGAAGCTTTAATATTAAAAAGAAAATGGAAAAATATAGAAGAAATTGTAAATGATTCAATATTGAATTTTGGAAAAGTTGTTTTGATCTTCTAAGGGAAAAAATTATAGTTTGAACCCTGAATTTTAGACATTTATGATTTGACCCCTAATTGTAAAAGACTGTTTCTTTTAGCTCTCAACATTTATTCATGATTGTAATCGCTTCAATTTGAAATTGAAATTAATTCTACTTTGCCTTGAAATATGTTTGGGTAGGTATTTTGAGGGCAACACATAGTAAGAAAAATGATTGGAGACCACGATTTGCATACTCGTACAATTATGAGTAATTGATCAAGAATATATATATAAATATATGAGAAGTATTTACTCTTACGAAGTGTAAATGGTGTGATGGGTTGTTGTTCAGCATATTTGTAGTGGCATAACAAAAGCATAAAATTTAGATAAAATAGATTTAATGCAGAAGGCAGACATCACCTCATGAAATGATGCTTCATGCCTCTTCATTATTACAAAGAGCTAATGAACGTAACCCGGACATGGAGGGTTTTGCAGCCATGTTTTATCTCGTCCATATAGACATTGATATGATTATTAGGATAAAAGGTTTAGCCAAAACCTTCTGTTTCCATGAAGCACTTTGGTTCTGTTCAAGTCATGGCGCTGGGGTTCTTAGTTATTGGTAAGTTTCCATCATAAGTGCACTTTAGCACATCTGGTGTCCTCACCAGTCGGGGCCCAACTGGCACCTTCGTTTTTGGACGAATATCCTGCACAGGGCATCAAACACCATTTCAGAACCCAAGAGAAATACAAAGGTGATAAGACCAGCAAACGTAAAGTGATGACATTTTCCTATCTTCATCAAATGTTTGCTGCTGATAAATACCACTCCTTGCTATTCCTTTTACAAGAATTCTTGTTTCTCCTGATGATATTTGAGGTTCATGCAGGTTACTTGTAAGCTCTTATGTGATTGTTTGAATAGTTAAACAATTCTGTCAAAGGAGGCTAGCCCAGGCAGTAGGGGATGTGGGATTAAGATTATGAATAAATAGCATAGCTTTTCAATCCAATTCTCCCTTGGGTTCCAGAGAAAAGAAAAGACAATCTGTTTGTCAAGCTTCTGGTTATATGAATATGCATGTGTATTAGGACTGGAACAGGCATTTCACTGCCTGAACAGCGGGAGCAAACAATTAAATTTCTGGAGATAGGATGTGAGTTATTTAACTACCTGGTCAAAGATAGATGTTGGGATTGCAAAGGTGGCAACAGCATTAGGAGAATCGACTATTCCAGAAATCCTTCCTTCACATGGGCAACATGATAGCAGAAGATACATCTGGAAAACATTATCATATCCTCTATATGAGTTATCATCAAATAAACTTGTATTTTATCTCACTTGATGCTTCCTTTTCTGCATGGGCTATGCATATGGCCATTTTCATGCAAGAACGGAAATATTTTGGTGTTGGGAGATCACAAACCTGTTCTTTGGAGTAGCCAAATTTAGAGAGGTAGTCGATGGCATTGAGCACTGCTCGCTTGTATGCAACACTTGCATCAAGGAAGTGCTGCCTTCCGCTCTCATCTACACTGATGCCTTCAAATACCAACCATTCTGAAAATCTTGGCTCCACAGGGCCTATCTCAAAGATTGGGTTCACATGAAGAAGAGTCGGCCCCATTGGGGTAAGGTACTCTTTCATTCCACCCTTTATGATTTCACACCTGATACAGAAATCACAAGTACTGCTATACAGTATATACATTGGATAAACTTTGAATATACTAAAAATATAAGAAATTAACGACGATAGAACTTCAACGAAGTGCCACCCAAAACCGAGTGATGTTAGATAGGATAATAGTAGACCAGGCGTTATGTAGACCATGATCTGCAATAAACGAAAGTCGTACATATATGTGCGTGTATCTTGTGATGTTAATTACAAAATGCACTTGCATGTTTTTTTGCATAAGATAAATAAAATAAGATTGAAGAATCTTAATACTTGTTCCTAGCAATGTAAGCAAAAAGACACAGAAAATCACAGGATAGGTAAGAAGAGACGTACTTGAGCTCCAAGAACCCACTCATCTCAATTGCCCCACAGAAGGCAATTTCACCATCGCCCTGAGAGAAGTGCATGTCACCAGTGCTAACATTTGCTCCTTCTATGAATACTGGAAGATACACTTTCGAACCTCTACTAAGATTTTTTATGTCACAATTTCCTCCATTTTCTCTTCCTGGAATTGTTCTTGCTGCCTCAGTAGCAATCTTTTCCCATTCGGGCGTGCCCTTTTGGATCTACACATGACTATCAACAGTTAGAATAGTTTACTTGCAGCAAGAACATAGTTTAGTTCCCACCCTAGCGGTCCATGCTCTGTTAGCATAAAAATACTGATGCAAGTTAACAACAATATCAGCATCGTTGGGCTTTTACTGATCAAAGTTTTAGAAATATTTACTTCTGTAATCTGCATGGACACCAGAGGCTTTTATAACCAGAAGTCGTTTGTGGTGTTTTACATACCCATAGCATTTGATGTCATTATACCTTTCCTAGGTGGCAACCTTTTGTTGATGGTAGATTTGCCAGTGGTCTTGAATGCAGAACTTCGCATAGCTTCAGATGTTTGAGCCCATTTTCCTCTACTTCTCTCTCCCTTTCATTCCATATGTTCAGGAGTTCCCTTGATGGTGCGGTACCAACTATTCCAGGGTGAGTCAGACCTGGAAATCGAACCCCTGATGTGAAAAAAGAAAAACAAAATCATGCAATTAGCATATATAGACTGGTTTTCATCTAATGGCTCCGGTTGTATAATTTCGTGCCTTATTTTATGAAGACGGGAGATTTTAAGCCCAGTCCATATACCTGGTATTTGAGGCGAATAGGCATAGATTCCTTCAAAATACCAAATAGCTTTGGTTGCACAAGGAAAGTGGTCAGTCAAGAAACCACCTCCATTTTCTCTGTCAAATGATGCTGTAAAACCCCATTCATCTCCAGGGAGAGGACCCAAGTTGCATATTTCAACAGCAAGTAGATCACCTGGCTGTGCTGGCTTCCCTTCCTCGTCCAAAACTCTAATTGGGCCACTGAGATAGTGAACCTAAACCAGTTTCCAAGCAAAACGATCATCAAATAAATCTAGTTCACATAGTGATTGATTAGTCTAATCATGTAGGGTCCTCTGATGAAGTTAATTATTTGCAGTTCCTTAATTTCTACACGTGTTTTCTGCCAGGTACTAATTTGTTCTCCTGCTTCCTCGTATATAGAAAAACGGAGGCAGGTGACCATTTTTTTTATTTTTTTTGTTCATATCTGCTTGAGAATTTGTTAGAGTTGACATTTGTCTGAAATCTAGAGTTAATTAAGAATAATGGAGAAGTTAAAAAAATAGATTCGTACTTACAGATGATAAGTCTATGGTTTTCACATCTATTGCAGAATCATTATCTTTGATCATACCTCCAGTCCAGTCAACCATCTCCACTCTGAACACCTCATCGACTTTAACCTCAGCAACTGGTGGTATTCCTGGATGCCACCGGTTGTGGAGAGGGAGTATTTGCTCCCAAGGCTTCTTCTTCAAGTCTATTGGCACTACTAATCTTGGGGTTGAAGGAGCCATGGTGGAAATGCAGAGAGAGCGCGGGGGAATATGGAATCTTTTGTTGTAAAATTACCTCTCTAATGGAAGAGGAGGAGTTAACGAGTACAGTTAGGACCCGCTGTTTGTCCACGCTGTGATTTTTTTTTAATTAATTTTTTTTAGTTTAAATTAATTTTTTTAAGTTTGTTTTGATGGGAAAAATAATTACGGTTACAATGTCAAAATTGTATTAATAAATAACAAATGAGTGCAATATTTATTCCTATGGTCCCCCGTACTCCTTCCACCAAAGGACAAACAATAAATCATAGCCAAAACCTGACAAACCCAGCTACATGATTCAGGTTCTGCGGCTGCAAAACGATTAAGCCTCGAGTCTATATTGTATAAGAAAACTAGCAGGGGATGATGCTCATTGTAATTGATAGTAAATTTGAGGACCCAGGTGTGTATTTGTTGGCTTGGATTTATTGCCAGTGCTATACATGTTTGAAGTTCATACGTCTGATTACCGTTTTCCTCGCATGATTTCTTTTGCTTCCTAGCATTTCCTACTTCCAAGACAAACCAAGCCTTCACAAATGCTAGCTAGTTAGAATAATATTTTTACACACACATATATGTATATGTATGTATGTATAAATATATGGTTATGGATCCGTAGAGCAGATATTGAAATAGAAAACTAATCAACGCTAGCTGGAATGGAACACAAACAGTAAGGGTATAGCTACAACTCACAATAGAGGGATCAGCGTTCTTGATGTCCTCTGCGGAGTATTCTTTCGTGATACGACCTCCACTGAAGTCCACCATCTCAACTCTGAAAAGCTCTCCGACTTTTACCTCTGCGACTGGCGGTATGTCTGGGTGCCACCGGTTGTGAAGTGGAAGTTTCTGTTCCCATGGCTTCTTTTTGACATCTATGGGAAAGACCAGCCGTGCACCATGTTGTTCCATGCCTCCTTTTTCTCTTAACTTTCAATCTTGATGTAGTTGAAAGGAGGAAAAGAGAATTATAAATCCTGTATCTTTCTTGGAGGTGTTCATGGAGTAGGGCTGCAGCTTCAACCTTCACTTTCAGTTGAAGCTTGACACCCATGATTGACACCGTAGAGTTTGATTTCTCTTTCCTCTACTTAGTGGATGGACCACTATGAGAATTGATTGAGCTTTTGACACATAAACTATTCTTGTCTACATGCGTTGTCTCAGAAACATTTACTGAAACAGAATAAAAATCAAGATTGATCTTGAGTTAGGTGGTAACAAAAGTTAGCCAAGGACATTCAGGATATATATATACACACGCACACACACACAACCAAAACATTATAGGGCTTAGATTTACTTCTTTTTTTATTGCTACAGCGAAACTATCCTTTTGTTTTTGAGAAGAAAAAAGAAGTCTTTATGGTGAGATGCTTAAGTATTTTTCACTGTCTTATTGATTATTAACAAATTATTTGAAGTGTTTAGATTTTTTGTATTTTTTTATATAGAAAAAAATATTTTTTTAGGTAGAATCAATAATTCTTAAAGTTGTTAACCAAATGTTTCTTTTATTTTTCCTAAAATTTTAAATAATAAAAATATTTTTTATCCCAATGATAAAAAAATTCTTAGGACGTTGGACAAGGATTTTTTTATTTATTTTTCATCATTCATGTACATTTAAAGTATGTTTTTAGCCTTGACAAAGATAAAAAAAAAAAAATTTGTATTTAGAGATATTTTTATACTTTTATATCATTTTTTGGATAAGTATCACGATTATATAAAATATTTTATTATTTTTATATTAGTATTTTTATTTTTATTTTTTTAATCAGTGTATGGTCAATAGTAACATTGATGTCATTCAAGCTGTATATATTATACTGTCTAGTTATCAAACCTAATCTTTCATCATCTTTTTATTTGCGTCACCGTATTTTTTTTTAATATTATGATATTTGACAATGTATGGTAATTGGATTGTCATTGGAGAATTTTTTTTCCTTATTTTCTCTTTTATTCTAGAGAAAGTGCATGATTGTCTTTTGTTTTTTTAATTTTAGTTCTCATTCTTTTAATTTTTTAATTCATTATTATTCCTCTTATAGAAGTTTTTTTTTTTCAATTTAGCTCTTCAATTACAATTTCACATATGTTTTATTTTTCATTTAGATCCTTATTCTTTTTAATTTTAATTTTTTCCTTGGCCCTTTTATGAAAGTTTTTTTTGTTTTCAATTTCATTCTTCAATCAAATTTTTTGTTTTTTAATTTTTCTCATTTCACATTCATTCTTTTGATTTGTTTTTTTCTTTTCTTAAAGCTATTTTTCAATTTAATTTAAACCTCTAATTGAAAATTTTTGTGTACCCTCCTTTGATTAATTTTTTATATATTTTTTCACCCTTATTTTTTTAGATTTTTTTGTGTAATTAATTTTTTTTCCCTGATTTCTATCTTTTAACATTAATTTTATAGGGATTCAACTCCATACAATCTTATTAATCTACATTATTTTTAAAAAATTAGTTTTATAATTTTTTTTTATAGATTTATCATAGTCTTATGACTTGTATCATTGGTTTTGCATGCTTTTTTAGAATATAATTTTTTTAATTTTTTTTGTGTTTATTTTTTTAAAATATTATTCTATTACATCTATAATTTGTTTTTAAAATAATATTTCTTATGTGTTTGGCCTAGTGTTATATTTTTTTAAGTTATGGATTTATTCAGTCAAGTCAATTTCACTTGTATTTATCTTGTAGATCACAAAGTTTTTACAGCATAAGTTTATCTTTTATTAATTTAAATAAAACATTTCAATGAAATATCTCATTTTGTATGATTGAATATCTTAATCGATATTCATCTTTTATTTTTTTAATTTCTTTTTTGGTTTTGTTAATGATTCTTTCTCATTTATTTACATAAATAATTATCAATTTATTTAATTAGATTCTTACATAGACTTTTCAATTTATATTTTGAATTTTTTATGTAAAAAAACATATCAATATAACCTTCATACCCAATAATTGTTTTTAAAAAAATTATAATCTAACACCAAAAATAAAGAGTTAAAATAAGTCACCAAAACTATTGTTCATCTTAATTTACATCTTTTTGTATATTTCAATTTAATAAATATGTTAATAAGTTTTTGAAAATCACTTTTCTAAAGAAAAAAATAGTTAAAATACTTGATGGATGAAAAATAAATCAGCAAACAATATTTAAACCAAATAGAGGAAGAAATAATTGAAATAAAAATCCTACACTTTATAGAATCTCATAACCCAACAATAAATAAGAAATCAAATGTGATGCAAGTCATTACATAGCCTTTTGTTGTAAAAATAGAAAACAGTTACATAAAATCTAAGTTCAAGATTTAACAACCTTAAAAATAAAAATAAAATCAGTTTTCTTTTCCTATTGTTTTTTTTTAGGATTCTTGACACGACTAAAAGGTTGATGTCTTCTCCCAAGTGCAGGAGTGTCGAAGTAATAAATAACCCGGCAAGACCGGGGTCGAACCACAGGGAGGTTAATTGTACAAATTATAGACAACAATTATAAACAACAATAATAGTAATAACAATAATAATAATAATAATAATAATAATAGTAGTAATAGTAGTAGTAGTAGTAGTAGTAATACTAATAATAATAGTAATAATAATAACAATAATAACAAAGAAAAAGAAGGGGAAGAAGAAGATGATAAGAACTTTAAGATGGAATATTAATATAAAGATTAAACAATGATAAGAACAAATGTCAAGGTTAGAGATTCCACTAATGGTATGTCAAACAAGTATAATATAAACTCTTATTATTCAATTGGAAACCACACATAAAGGAGGTTCCAACCAGATTATAAATTGTTAACATGATTACATTAGTCATCTTATTCGATTAATGCTAATACTTGTAAATTTCATCAAGCATTCATGATTATAAGTTATGTTAACAACAAATCAAGTTCCTTTCATAGCTCAGGTGTCGGTTATACCATACATTATGGGCTATGAAAGTGCCAAGCATTTGTTGTACCAAGTGTTATACAACATAAATCAAGATTAGTCATTTAACAAGCAAAGTATTAAAGAGTGAACAAGATAACAAATATAAAGCATGTTAGTATCAAACATTAAAGTCCATATTAAGTTTACATTATACTTATTCTTACACCATTAGTGTAACCTTTTCACCTTGACATAACTAACTTAGCTAGACATAATGAAAGAAAGCAAAATAGATAAACAAAATAAGAACATAAAAGTTAACTAGGTAAAGGAAAGGAAATGAAAGGCATAAACTTCATATTAATGAAAGCAAAGCATAAACATTACAAAAAAATACAAAGAGAGAAAGGAAGAGCATGATCTTGATCTGGAAACCAAGATGCCTAAATGCATGGCAAATGCCTCTTTTTATAGGCCAAAATTGGGATCTATTGATTTGATGACTAATTGATAAGTGGATGGCCAACTTTTGACTTGGTGACAATCCTTATCTTCTCTTGTCTGCCCAAAACGTCATTAATAACGTCAAAATTGGAGCCAGTTGTAAACATGAAAGTTGTAGGCAATTGTCTCAGCTTTCTTGTGTAAAATACCGAACAGTGCTCTGGCTGGAAGACAGATTCGGGCTTCTTTGTTGTTGCTACAATTTGGACTTGATAATGACCTTTTTAGATCTTGGGCTCCATATGAACGTTGTAGGCCTATATCTTACCTTTCCATCCATATAAATTGGACCTAAATCTAAGATATATAGCTCTAGATATGACCCAATTACCGAACAGTGTTCCGGTTTGGATCGCACCGACATCTCTTTTCTAAGTTTGGCCATCTCTTTGCCTTTGCAATTTAAGTTCTTAAAGTCATCAATCAATATTTTCATTTATGTGATAGGCCTGCATTTAAAATGAACATTTACCATAAATTAAAGGTATCTTATATTATTAGATATATTATTATAAAACATGTTTTAGTTAAGGAGTTATTGATACTTCAAGTGCAAAATGATGATACAAAACCATGACAAAAATGCACTTTTAAGTACTAATCACACCCCCCAACCAGCTTATTACTAGTCCCTAGTAATCAAAGTGTTAAAACAATTTGCAAATTTCACAAAGCAAGGTATTCGTCATTTAACTTCCATTAATCTATCCAGATAAACAAACTCTGATTAAATTTATATATCTGCTCAATACCACTTAACAAGATATTAATAAACCTTTCTTTTGTGCTCAATGTATCAACACATAATTATGGGGCTTTTCTTGGAAGAAAACAAAATTTTTGTTCTAATGTTTAAGGTTAACTTCCTTGGGTTTGGATTATTATTTTTATCTTTTTCTTTTTTTCTTTCTTTTTTTAAAAAAATATATATACATATAATTTAAAAACATCATGCATCTTTAACCCATGTAACGAGCTTTCAGCTAATGACTCTCAAACCAGTTGGTCTTACGACATTAGGTGTTAAGACACCCTTACGAGCTTAGTAACTCGGGTCGCAGATACTGATATGTAGATAGTGCAATATTTGATTCCCTTAAGCTTTTCTCCTCAACCCATGTAACAAGCGTTGGGCCAATAGCTCCCAAGTTAGTTGACTTTAGGGTATTAGGTGTTAAAACACCCCTTCGGGCTTAATTGCTTAGGTTAGGGAGGCTACGAAACCAAACTTATCTACATTTTTATTATCCTCAATTTTTTTCTTTTTCTTTTTCTTTTTTTTTTCTTTTTTTTATGTTTTTTTTAATTATATACAATTCCTTTCCCTTAGTTGCTACCTTTAACAAAAGAACATAAATAATGTAATAATCTAATATGCAACCCACAATCATATGTTAAAGTGTGTGTGTGTAAATTAAGGTTTAAGAATACATGTTAAATAAGTATATGAGCAGAATTAAGTGGTAACAATACGAGAGTTTATAAACCTGAATATTTCAGGAAGTATTATAATAGACCTTGTTAAGAATGGTTACTAAGATGCGTCTCAGGCAGTATTATAATAGACCTTGTTAAGAACTTGTCATTTCTACACACTTCTATATTTGTTGAATGTATGGGTTGAGTAGAAATGAAAGGAAGGAAAAGAGGGTTTTATAGATGAGAAATTAGAAAGGCAATCATAACACCTATATGTAGGCCAGCTGGAGTCTCACACTCTCTCTCTTTTTATTTATTTATTTATTTACTTTTGAAAAAAAACATGTGTATGTACAGGTAATTGTGATTGTGGCTCACATCTTCCCTTGGTTTTACATCCAAGAACGGCTTAAACGCCCTTTATGGGTCGGGGATAAGCTGCCCATCCAGTTTTCTTAAAAACTAGCAAACAGGGTCTTTTTTAGTCAGATTCCCAAGACTAAGTCGATCATGTTCTTTATGAAATAGTGGTCATAAATCATGAATTGCACGATGCACATCTCCACTAGGATGCGTCTCAAGAGTCAATAGAAGATTATCTAAAGACTCCTTACTCAGGCCATCCTTAATGAATTGTATTTTATCTTCACGGTTTATAGATACCATTCCTAAAGAACGACATTGTGTATTACAAGTCCATCTAGCACATCGATGACAGACTTCTAGTCGTTTTGCACGACGCTTCTTTGCAAAAGTGCTTTTACCTGTTCCAAGCATGTGTGAAATGAAGGAGTTAGAGGACTCACCTGATAATCGGACCTTTGCTTCAATCAACCAGCGAATATCTTCAGGAATTTCATGATTCATTAATAATCTCAATCTTGCACATCTATCATGGTAAATTTTTGTAATCGCATTACAGATATCAGTAATTGTGGGAAACTGAAAGAATCGACTTAAGTCACGGAGTATCGTTATCCGCCATTTGACCGGGGTGAGAGAAACTTGAAAAAATCACTCAAAAAGAAACACAAAAACAATGTGAGAAAAAAATAAAATATTCAACCTTTATCTACAAGATCATTCCAACCAGTTGATTCATTTTCACTAGGAAAATTATCAAAGTAAGCTTTCAAACGATGTCCATTTTCCTTAAAATCATTGTCATTCATTGAATTCTCAATATCACAGGCCCCATAAGGATTGCTCCATCTTGATCTTAGCTCTCTAGGTAATGAATAGAGTTGAGAATTATAAAACAAATCTTTTTGACCAGTATCAACTTTTTGATAATTTTCACAAGTTTTGCAGAATGCATGCGTGTCCTTAAACATGGTGGGCCAATAAAATCCATTTTGAAAGATTTTTACAGCTGTCTTTTTTGACGAGAAATAGCTTCCACATGCTTCAGAATGACAAAGTTTAATGACATTACTTACCTCATTGTCGGGAATGAATCTTTGAAATATTTGATTAGGACAATAATTGAATAAGTTAGGGTCATCACAATAAAAGCTCTTCACTTTGTTCAAAAACTTTTCTTTATCTTGAGTACTCCAATCAGCTGGCAAATCTGCTAAAGCAAGAAAATTGATATTTTTATAATACCAAGGAATTGGACTAAGAGAAAGTAAGGATTCGTTAGGAAAGTAATCATCCATTGGTGTAATGTCAAATGTTGAATCTGTTGTCACTGTTGACAAAAGATTCGCATCAACATTTTCGGTGTTTGTTTCATCCGTAATTTTTTTCTCAAAATAAACCATTTCCAAATCTTCAGTTTCATCCAATTCATTTTTACTTAAAGTAGATTCAAGTTGATCATAAACTAATTCATCAATATGATCTACTTCTTGTAAATCATTATCATCTCCATGTTGCTTGCAAATGTTGAAAATATTCATCTCCAATGTCATGTTTCCAAATGATAGCTTCATCAGTCCATTCCTACAATTAATCAATGCGTTAGAGGTTGCAAGAAATGGATGTCCTAAAATAACAGGAAATGAATTACATGCTTCAACAGGTTCTGTGTCCAAGACAATAAAATCCACACGATAAATGAATTTATCGACTTGTACTAACACATCTTTAATTATTGCTCTAGGCACTTTTACAGATCTATCGGTACGTAAAAGAGATATAGAAGTTGGTTTTAACTCACCTAGATTGAGACTCTGAAAAACTGAATATGGAAGTAAATTTACACTAGCACTAAGATCAAGTAAGGCTCTTTCAATTTTATGCTCTCCAATAAAGCAGGAATTGTAGGACAACCAGGGTCTTTATATTTCAAAGCATTATTGTTCTGCAGAATGGCACTTACTTGTTCAGCTAGATAGGCTTTCTTTTTCACATTCAGTTTCCTCTTCACAGTGTAGAGATCTTTCAAAAATTTAGCATATGAAGGAACCTGTTTAATAGCATCCAGCAAAGGTATATTGATCCTTACCTGTTTGAAAGTTTCAAAGATTTCAGAGTTGTGATTAACTTTCCTTTGTTTGGTCATGGCTTGAGGAAATGGAAGTGCTGACGGTGAATCAGTCGTTTCTTTGTAATTTTCAGATTCATTCCCTTCCTTACCCTTAGAGATTGACTCATCATCTTTCTCATAAGGTTCAAGAGAGGGTTTTTCAATAACCTTACCACTGCGTAGAGTAGTGACTAATTTGACTTGATCCATGTATTGGCTTCCGAAACTACTTGTATTTGCATTATATTGCCCTTTGGGATTTTGTTGAGTTTGAGATGGAAACTTACCTTTCTCTTGGAAACTAAGAGCAAATGTTAATTTAGCAAGAGTATCTTTAAAATTTGTCATGTTTTGAACAAGTTAAGTATTAATTGTCTCTTGCTTTTCAATGAATGCATGCAATGTTTCCTCAAGATTTCTTCTAGAAGGTGGAGCATAAGAAGATGCATATCCATGAGAATTTTGGAAATTATGGTGTGCTTGAAATGGTGGTTGTGAAGTTTGTGCATTGTTGTTCTCACTCTTCCAATTGAAATTTGGGTGATTTCTCCAACCAGGGTTGTATGTTTGGGAGTATGGGTTGTGGTTGGGCCTTTGGAAACTGTTTAAAGCATGGGCTTGTTCATGGAGACATTCCTTAAAAGAAGGCAAGGTTGGACAATCGTTGGTTAAGTGTTCATTTGTTTCACAGATTTGACACACAATGTTTTCAACAGATTTTAATTGACCACTCTTTTTTAATTCTAGTGCCTCGACTTTTCTAGCTAAAGATGCAAACTTGGCTTGAAGGTCATGATCTTCCCTAAGGTTGTACATACCTCCATTAGATGTATGAGGTTGAGTTTTACTCGGTACCTCATATGTACCTGCGGTGTCCCAATTTTGAGCATTTTCAGCTAACAAGTCTAAGTACTCCATTGCTTCATCAAGATCTTTATCTTCAAAAGTTCCATTGCACATCAATTCAACCATTTGCCTATCATTAGGTGTTAACTGATTAGTACTTAAAAGTGTATTTTTATCATGGTTTTATATCATCATTTTGCACTTGAAGTATCAATAACTCCTTAACTAAAATATGTTTTATAATAATGTATCTAATAATATAAGATACCTATAATTTGTGGTAAATGTCTATTTTTAATGCAGGTCTATCACATAAATGAAAGGATTGATTGATGACTTGAAGAACTTAAATTGCAAGGATAAAGAGATGGCCAAACTTAGAGAAGAGATGTCGGTGCAATCCAAACCGGAATACTGTTTGGTAATTGGGCCATATCTGGAGCTACAGATCTCAGATTTAGGTCCAATTTATATGGATGGAAAGGTAAGACATAGGCCTACAACTTTCATATGGAGCCCAAGATCTAAAAAGGCCATTATCAAGTCCAAATTGTAGCAACAACAAAGAAGACCGAATCTGTCTTTCAGCCCGAGCACAATTGTCTACAACTTTCATGTTTGCACCTGGCTCCAGTTTTGATGTTATCAATGACGTTTTGGGCAGACAAGAGAAGATAAGGATTGTCACCAAGTCAAAAGTTGGCCACCCACTTATCAATTAGTCATCAAATCAATAGTTCCCAATTTTGGCCTATAAAAGGAGGCATTTGCCATGCATTTAGGCATCTTGGTGTTCAGATCAAGATCATGCTCTTCCTTTCTCTCTTTGTATTTTTTGTAATGTTTATGCTTTACTTTCATTAATATCAAGTTTATGCCTTTCATTTCCTTTCCTTTACTTAGTTAACTTTTATGTTCTTATTTTGTTTATTTGTTTTCCTTTCTTTCATTATGTCTAGCTAAGTTACTTATGTCAAGGTGAAAAGGTTACACTAATGGTGTAAGAATAAGTATAGTGTAAACTTAATATGGACTTTAATGTTTAATACTAACATGTTTTATATTTGTTATCTTGTTCACTCTTTAATACTTTGCTTGTTAAATGATTAATCTTGATTTATGTTGTATAACACTTGGTACAACAAATGCTTGGCACTTTCATAGCCCATAATGTATGGTATAACCGACACCTGAGCTATGAAAGGAACTTGATTTGTTGTTAACATAAGTTATAATCATGAATGCTTGACGAAATTTACAAGTATTAGCATTAATTGAATAAGATGACTAATGTAATCATGTTAACAATATATAATCTGATTGGAACCTCCTTTGTGTGTGGTTTCCAATTCAATAATAAGAGTTTATACTATACTTGTTTGATATACCATTAGTGGAACCTCTAACCTTGACATTTGTTATTATTATTGTTTAATCCTTACATTAATATTTCATCTCTAAGTTCTCATCATCATCTTCTTCTTCTTCTTCTCTTTCTTTATTATTATTATTATTATTATTATTATTATTATTATTATTATTAGTACTACTACTACTATTATTATTATTATTATTATCATTACTATTGTTGTTGTTGTTGTTGTTGTTATTGTTGCTTATAATTGTTGTCTATAATTTGTACAATTAACCTCCCTGTGGTTCGACCCCGGTTTTGCCGGGTTATTTATTACTTCGACACTCCTGCACTTGGGAGAAGACATCAACCTTTTAGTCGTGTCAAGTTTTTGGCGCCGTTGCCGGGGAGGTAAGTTTTGTATAAATTATAATACTTATTTTATTTTCTCCTTTCACTTTTCTAGTATATAACTTTGTTTCTTTTCTTTTGTTTCTTTTTATTTTGTTTTCTTCCTCTTTCTTTTGCTTTCTTCTTCTCTTTTATTCTATTCCTAGACGTGCATGAGAGTGTGGTCACGTACATCAAGTGGTAGACTTTGTAGGGTATCCTCATCATTTTCAGAAAATATGACCGAAGAAGATAATCAATCACTTCATAATGAGAATAATGAGAATAATCGTGCTAGAACACTTAGAGACCACATGAATCCCACAAGAACAAGTGCACCATCATGCATAGTTTTTCCTCCTGATGCATCTCATTTTAATTTTAAACCAGGCATTATTCAACTTTTACCATCTTTTCATGGTTTGGAATTGGAAAATCCATACTTGCATTTAAGGGAATTTGAGGAGGTGTGCAACACATATAATAATTTAAATTGTAGCATGAACACCATCAGATTAAAGCTTTTTCCTTTTTCATTAAAAGATAAAGCTAAAACATGGCTACAAAATTTGAGACCAGGATCCATTCGTGCGTGGGATGAAATGCAACAACAATTTTTAAAGAAGTTTTTCCCATCTCATAGAACAAACTCTTTCAAGAGACAAATCACCACTTTCACTCAAAAACCAGGAGAAACATTTTACAAATGTTGGGATAGGTATCGAGACTTGCTTAGTACTTGCCCTCATCATGGTTTTGAAACATGGATATTGGTTTCACATTTCTATGAAGGGTTAACACCTAAAGATAGGCAAATGGTTGAATTGATGTGCAATGGAACTTTTGAAGATAAAGACCCTGATGAAGCAATGGAGTACTTAGACTTATTAGCTGAAAATGCTCAAAATTGGGACACTGCGGGTACATATGAGGCACCGAGTAAAACTCAACTTCATACATCTAGCGGAGGTATGTACAACCTTAGGGAAGATCATGACCTCCAAGCCAAATTTGCATCTTTAGCTAGAAAAGTCGAGGCACTAGAATTGAAAAAGAGTGGTCAATTAAAATCTGTTGAAAACATTGTATGTCAAATCTGTGAAACAAATGAACACTCAACCAACGATTGTCCAACCTTGCCTTCTTTTAAAGAATGTCTCCATGAACAAGCTCATGCTTTAAACAGTTTTCAAAGGGCCAACCATAACCCATACTCCCAAACATACAACCCTGGTTGGAGGAATCACCCAAATTTCAGTTGGAAGAGTGAGAACAACAATGCACAAACTTCACAACCACCGTTTCAAGCACACCATAATTTCCAAAATTCTCATGGATATGTACCTTCTTATGCTCCACCTTCTAGAAGAAATCTTGAGGAAACATTGCATGCATTCATTGAAAAGCAAGAGACAATCAATACTCAACTTGCTCAAAACATGACAGATTTTAAAGATACTCTTGCTAAATTAACATCTGCTCTCAGTTTCCAAGAGAAAGGTAAGTTTCCATCTCAAACACAACAAAATCCCAAAGGGCAATACAATGCAAATGCAAGTAGTTCCGGAAGCCAACACATGGATCAAGTCAAATCAGTCAGTACTCTGCGCAGTGGTAAGGTTATTGAAAAACCCTCTCTTGAACCTTATGAGAAAGATGATGAGTCAATCTCTGAGGGTAAGGAAGGGGATGAATCTGAAAATTGCAAAGAAACAACTGATTCACCGCCAGCACTTCCATTTCCTCAAGCCATGACCAAACAAAGGAAAGTCAATCAGAACTCTGAAATTTTTGAAATTTTCAAACAGGTAAGAATCAATATACCTTTGCTGGATGCTATTAAACAGGTTCCTTCCTATGCTAAATTTTTGAAAGATCTATGCACTGTGAAGAGAAAACTGAATGTGAAAAAGAAAGCCTTTCTAGCTGAACAAGTAAGTGCCATTCTTCAAAACAATAATGCTTTCAAATATAAAGACCCTGGTTGTCCTACAATTTCTTGCTTTATTGGAGAGCATAAAATTGAAAGAGCCTTACTTGATCTTGGTGCTAGTGTGAATTTACTTCCATATTCAGTCTTTCAGAGTCTCAATCTAGGTGAGTTAAAACCAACTTCTATATCTCTTTTACTTGCCGATAGATCTATAAAAGTGCCTAGAGGAATAATTGAAGATGTGTTAGTACAAGTCGATAAATTCATTTATCCTGTGGATTTTATTGTCTTGGACACAGAACCTGTTGAAGCATGTAATTCATTTCCTGTTATTTTAGGACGTCCATTTCTTGCAACTTCTAATGCATTGATTAATTGTAGGAATGGACTGATGAAGCTATTATTTGGAAACATGACATTGGAGATGAATATTTTCAACATTTGCAAGCAACCTGGAGATGATAATGATTTACAAGAAGTAGATCATATTGAGGAATTAGTTTATGATCAACTTGAATCTACTTTAAGTAAAAATGAATTGGATGAAACTGAAGATTTGCAAATGATTTATTCTTAGGAAGAAATCACGGATGAAACAAGCACCGAAAATATTGATGTTAATCTTTTGTCAACTGACACGACGAAAAGATTGATGTCTTCTCCCAAGTGCAGGAGTGTCGAAGTAATAAATAACCCGGCAAGACCGGGGTCGAACGACAGGGAGGTTAATTGTACAAATTATAAACAACAATTATAAAACAACAATAACAACAACAATAATAGTAATAATAATAATAATAATAATAATAATAATAATAATAATAATAATAAAGAAAGAGAACAAGAAGAAGATGATGATGATGAGAACTTGGAGATGAAATATTAATGTAAGGATTAAACAATAATAATAACAAATGTCAAGGTTAGAGGTTCCACTAATGGTATATCAAACAAGTATAGTATAAACTCTTATTATTCAATTGGAAACCACACACAAAGGAGGTTCCAATCAGATTATATATTGTTAACATGATTACATTAGTCATCTTATTCAATTAATGCTAATACTTGTAAATCTCGTCAAGCATTCATGATTATAACTTATGTTAACAACAAATCAAGTTCCTTTCATAGCTCAGGTGTCGGTTATACCATACATTATGGGCTATGAAAGTGCCAAGCATTTGTTGTACCAAGTGTTATACAACATAAATCAAGATTAATCATTTAACAAGCAAAGTATTAAAGAGTGAACAAGATAACAAATATAAAACATATTAGTATCAAACATTAAAGTCCATATTAAGTTTACATTATACTTATTCTCACACCATTAGTGTAACCTTTTCACCTTGACATAATTAACTTAGCTAGACATAATGAAAGAAAGGAAAACAAATAAACAAAATAGGAACATGAAAGTTAACTAAGTAAAAGAAAGGAAATGAAAGGCATAAACTTAATATTAATGAAAGCAAAGCATAAACATTACAAAAAATACAAAGAGAGAAAGGAAGAGCATGATCTTGATCTGGAAACCAAGATGCCTAAATGCATGGCAAATGCCTCCTTTTATAGGCCAAAATTGGGAACTATTGATTTGATGACTAATTGATAAGTGGGTGGCCAACTTTTGACTTGGTGACAATCCTTATCTTCTCTTGTCTGCCCAAAACGTCATTGATAACGTCAAAACTGGAGCCAGGTGCAAACATGAAAGTTGTAGGCAATTGTCTCAGCTTTCTTGTGTAAAACATTCAGCTCATTTGGACTTCTAGAACTCCAGATATGGCCAAAATACCGAACAGTGCTCGGGCTGGAAGACAGATTCGGGCTTCTTTGTTGTTGCTACAATTTGGACTTGATAATGGCCTTTTTAGATCTTGGGCTCCATATGAAAGTTGTAGGCCTATGTCTTACCTTTCCATCCATATAAATTGGACCTAAATCTGAGATCTGTAGCTCTAGATATGGCCCAATTACCGAACAGTGTTCCGGTTTGGATTGCACCGACATCTCTTCTCTAAGTTTGACCATCTCTTTATCCATGCAATTTAAGTTCTTCAAGTCATCAATCAATCCTTTCATTTATGTGATAGACCTGCATTAAAAATAGACATTTACCACAAATTATAGGTATCTTATATTATTAGATACATTATTATAAAACATATTTTAGTTAAGGAGTTATTGATACTTCAAGTGCAAAATGATGATATAAAACCATGATAAAAATGCACTTTTAAGTACTAATCACACCCCCCAACCAGCTTATTACTAGTCCCTAGTAATCAAAGCGTTAAAACAATTTGCAAATTTCACAAAGCAAGGTATTCATCATTTAACTTCCATTAATCTATCCAGATAAACAAACTCTCATTAAATTTATATATCTGCTCAATACTTCTTAACAAGATATTAATAAACCTTTCTTTTATGCTCAATGTATCAACACATAATTATAGGGCTTTTCTTGGAAGAAAACAAAATTTTTGTTCTAATGTTTAAGGTTAACTTCCTTGGGATGGGATTATTATTTTTGTCGTCTTTTTTTTTTTTTTACTTCTTTTTTTTTTAAATGTATATACATATAATTTAAAAACATCATGCATCTTTAACCCATGTAACGAGCTTTCAGCTAATGACTCCCAGACCAGTTGGTCTTAGGGCATTAGGTGTTAAGACACCCCTACGAGCTTAGTAACTCGGGTCGTAGATACTGATATGTAGATAGTACAATGTTTGATTTCCTTAAGCTTTTCTTCTCAACCCATGTAACAAGCGTTGGGCCAATAGCTCCCAAGTCAGTTGACTTTAGGGTATTAGGTGTTAAAACACCCCTTCGGGCTTAATTGCTTAGGTTAGGGAGGCTACGAAACCAAACTTATCTACATTTTTATTATCATCATTTTTTTTCTTTTTTTTTCTCTTTTTTTTATGTTTTTTTTTTAATTATATACAATTCCTTTCCCTTAGTTGTTACCTTTAACAAAAGAACATAAATAATATAATAATCCAATATGCAACCCACAATCATATGTTAAAGTGTGTGTGTGTAAATTAAGGTTTAAGAATACATGTTAAATAAGTATATGAGCAGAATTAAGTGATAACAATACGAGAGTTTGTAAACCTGAATATTTCAGGAAGTATTATAATAGACCTTGTTAAGAATGGTTACTAAGATGCGTCTCAAGAGTCACTTTAACAAAAGAACTCCTTTACTCTGCCATCCTAGTAACAACAATTATGCATATGCTTTATGAAATGAAAAACAATTTTTTTTTTTTATCAACTACTACCTTCTCCCCCCAACCAAAACGAGACATTGTCCTCAATGTTCTAAGGTAGAAAGATAGAGTATAGAAGATATCACCTGAAATAAAGAACACTGACAAAACCTGAAACACACTGAAACAAAAATAAGAAATAACAAAACACAATAATAAAACCAAAATACATAAAAATTCACAAATGAAGGCTCAAATCCAATCTAAGCTTTTTACGGCTTTCCTTAGATGACCAATTTATGCGACTCATGGAAGGATCAATCACAGGAGTGAAAGATTGTAGTTGGTCAATCAATTGTTCAGCAGTAGTAGCAGAAATTATGATTTGTCGTGCAGAAGATGTTAGAAATTCCTGTTCCACAGCATGATCAAGAAAAGACAACAACTTATCATAATAACCATTAACATTTAACAAACCAATGGGTTTATGGTGAATGTGCAATTGAGCCCAAGAGGAAATATGAAAGATCTCTTCCAATGTGCCTAGACCACCTGGTAAAGCAATGAAAGCATCAGCATGGTTAAACATTGCATTCATTCGAGCCGACATTGTGGAGACCTGAAGTTCCTCTCCAATTGTTTTTCCAATGATGTCCCCTTGTGCCAAAGCTTCAGGGACGACCCCCAAAACTTGACTACCTCCTAAAAATGCAGCTATTGACACACCTCCCATTAACCCAAGACTGCCTCCCCCATACACTAAATGAATCTTTCTCTCAGCTAGCACCTGACCAAGATGATTTGCTGATTCTAAAAACTCTTTTTCTTTCCCAGGACTAGATCCATCGAAAACACAAATATTTCTTATTTGATGACTTGAGGAACTTGCCATTTCTACACACTTCTGTATTTGTTGAATGTATGGGTTGAGTAGAAATGAAAGGAAGGAAAAGAGGGTTTTATAGATGAGAAAGTAGAAAGGCAATCATAACATCTATATGTAGGCCAGCTAGAGTCTCACACACTCTCTCTCTCTTTTTATTTATTTATTTATTTACTTTTGAAAAAAAAACATGTGTATGTACAGGTAGTTGTGATTGTGGCTCACATCTTCCCTTGGTTTTACGTCCAAGAACGGCTTAAACGCCCTCTATGGGTCGGGGATAGGCTTCCCATCCAGTTTTCTTAAAAACTGGCAAACAGGGTCTTTTTTAGTCAGATTCCCAAGACTAAGTCGATCATGTTCTTTATGAAATAGTGGCCATAAATCATGAATTGCACGATGCACATCTCCACTAGGATGCGTCTCAAGAGTCAATAGAAGATTATCTAAAGACTCCTTACTTAGGCCATCCTTAATGAATTGTATTTTATCTTCACGGTTTATAGATACCATTCCTAAAGAACGACATTGTGTATTACAAGTCCATCTAGCACATCGATGACAGACATCCAATCATTTTGCACGACGCTTCTTTGCAAAAGTGCTTTTACCTGTTCCAGGCATGTGTGAAATGAAAAAGTTAGAGGACTCACCTGATAATCGGAACTTTGCTTCAATCAACCAACGAATATCTTCAGGAATTCCATGATTCATTAACAATCTCAATCTTGCACATCTAGCACGGTAAATTTTTGTAATCGCATTCTGAGGCAGAGCGGGAAAATACTTTTTCAATTTTTCAAGATTAGTGTCCATTTTCAAATGAGAATTGGAAGAGAGATTCAAAGAATTGCATAGATATATACACAGATATCAGTAATTGTGGGAAACTGAAAGAACCGACTTAAGTCACGGAGTACCGTTATCCGCCATTTGACCGGGGTGAAAGAAACTTGCAAAACTCACTCAAAAAGAAACAAAAATAAAATAAAATAAAATCAATCTTTATATAAAATAAAATAAAATAAAATAAAATAAAATCAATCTTTATATACAGGATCACCCAATTCAATAGAGTTATGTTCAACTGAAAAATTGTCAAAGTAAACTTTCAAACGATGTCCATTTACCTTGAAAACATTGCCATTCTTTGGATTCTCGATGTCATAGGCCCCATATGGATACACATGTTTCACAATAAAAGGACCGCTCCATCTTGATCTTAATTTTCCAGGAAATAAATGCAGTCGAGAATTATAAAGCAAGACTTTTTGACCAACATTGAAGGTTTTTCTCAGTATTTTCTTGTCATGAAACTCTTTAATTCTTGCTTTATGAATTCTTGAATTTTCATATACATCATTTCTTATTTCCTCAAGCTCATTTATTTGTAATTTTCGCAGTTGACTAGCATCATCCAGATTTGAATTGAAAGTTTTAATAGCCCAATAAGCTTTATGTTCAAGTTCCACAGGCAAGTGACAAGGTTTTCCATAGACTAGTCTATACGGTGACATACCTAATGATGTTTTATAAGCAGTTCGATAAGCCCAAAGTGCATCATTAAGTCTTAAAGACCAGTCTTTCCTATTAGGGTTCACTGTTTTCTCCAAAATATGTTTGATCTCCCTATTAGCAAGCTCTACTTGTCCACTTGTTTGAGGGTGATAAGGGGTGGCAACTTTGTGTGTGATTCCATATTTCTTCATTAAAGACTCAAATGGCTTGTTGCAGAAATGTGTTCCACCATCACTTATTATGGCTCGAGGGACTCCAAATCGACTCAAAATATTTTCTTTCAAAAACTTTATCACTGTTTTGTGATCATTGTTTCGACTTGGAATTGCCTCTATCCATTTTGAAACATAATCTACTGCGACTAATATGTATAAGAAACCAAATGATGGAGGGAATGGGCCCATGAAATCTATACCCCAACAATCAAAGATCTCAATGACAATAATAGGGTTTAAAGGCATCATGTGACGTTTTGAAATAGATCCCAACTTTTGACAATTTTCACAAGACTTGCAGAATGCATGTGAGTCTTTGAACATGGTGGGCCAGTAAAATCCACTTTGTAAGATTTTTGCAGTTGTCTTTCTTGATGAGAAATGGCCCCCACATGCCTCAGAATGACAAAATTTAATGACACTACTTACCTCATTGTCAGGAATGCATCTTCGAAATATTTGATCAGGACAATATTTGAATAAATAAGGATCATCCCAATAAAAGTTCTTCACTTCGTTCAAAAACTTTCTTTTATCTTGGGTATTCCAATGAGCTGGCAATTGTCCTGAAACAAGAAAATTGACAATATTAGCAAACCAAGGCATTGTAGAGACAGAAAGTAAAGATTCATCAGGAAAGTAGTCATCGATTGGTGTGATGTCAGTTTTCGAATCTGTTGTCAATCTTGACAAGTGATCTGCGACAACATTTTCGCTGCCTTTCTTATCTTTGATTGTGATATCAAATTCTTGAAGTAATAAAATCCACCGCACCAATCTAGCCTTGGAATCTTTCTTAGAAAGAAGATATTTCAATGCTGCATGATCACTAAAAACAACAACAGGTGAGCCAACAAGATAAGATCTGAATTTTTCACATGCAAATACTACTGCAAGTAATTCTTTTTCAGTGGTGGTATAATTCATTTGAGCACTATTTAAAGTTTTACTTGCATAGTAAATTACATAAGGTTTCTTATCTTTTCTTTGTCCCAAAACAGCACCTACGGCATAATCACTAGCATCACACATTATTTCAAAAGGTAAGGACCAATCGGGAGGTTGAATGATAGGAGCACAAGTAAGCAAGTTTTTAAGTTTAACAAAGGCTTCTTCACAATGTTCAGTCCATTCAAAAATAGTATCCTTTGTTAGAAGGTTACTTAAAGGCTTAGATATTACACTAAAATCTTTGATGAACCTTCTATAAAAACCAGCATGTCCCAGGAATGATCTAACATCTTTAAGAGATTTTGGTGTTGGCAAGTTTGCAATTAACTCAATTTTAGATTTGTCAACCTCAATTCCTTTTGATGAAACAATGTGACCAAGTACAATGCCATTTGTTACCATAAAATGACATTTTTCCCAATTCAGCACAAGATTCTTCTCTTCACACCTGGTTAAAACCTTTCCTAAATTAGTCAAACAATCATCAAATGAATCACCAAAAACAGAAAAATCATCCATGAAAATCTCAAGAAAATGTTCAACCATATCGCTAAATATACTAAGCATGCATCTTTGAAATGTGGCTGGTGCATTACATAATCCAAAAGGCATCCTTCGATATGCAAAAGTACCAAATGGACATGTGAAAGTAGTCTTTTCTTGATCTTCCAATGCAATTTCAATTTGGTTGTAACCCGAATAGCCATCTAGGAAACAATAAAATTCATGACCTGCAACTCTTTCTAGGATTTGATCCATGAAAGGTAAAGGAAAATGATCTTTTCTAGTCATTGAATTAAGTTTCCTATAGTCAATGCACATGCGCCAACCAGTAACAGTTCTAGTGGGAATTAACTCATTGTTCTCATTTGTTATCACAGTGACTCCAGACTTCTTAGGTACAACTTGGGTAGGACTTACCCATTTGCTGTCAGAAATAGGATAAATGATTTCATTATCTAGAAGCTTAATGACTTCATTTTTCACTACTTCTTTCATATTAGGATTTAGCCTTCGTTGCATTTCTCTAGAGGGTTTAGCATTTTCCTCTAAATAAATTCTGTGTGTACAAATCAAAGGACTAATTCCTTTTATATCAGCTATGGTCCATCCTAATGCTTTTTTGTGCATTTTCAGAGTTTGTAATAACTTACCTTCTTGATGTGCATTAAGTTTGGAAGAGATTATTACCGGAAAAGTTTCATTTTCTCCTAAAAATGAGTATTTGAGATTGGATGGCAACGGCTTCAAATCAGGTTTTGGTGGTTGAACACTTGAAGGTATGGACTTAATTGGTCGTGGTGGCAATTCCTCAATTTGTGGCCTCCACTTACTTGTCTTTGATTCTTCCTGAAAATAAATCATTTCCAAATCATCAAATTCATCAATCTCAATTTCATTGGAAGTGGTTGGAAATTGATCATGAATTAATTTTTCAGTAAAGTCCACTTCCTGTAAATCATTATCATCTCTAGGTTGCTTGCAAATGTTAAAAATATTCATCTCCAATGTCATGTTTCCAAATGATAGCTTCATCAGTCCATTCCTACAATTAATCAATGCATTAGAAGTTGCAAGAAATGGACGTCCTAAAATAACAGGAAATGAATTACATACTTCAACAGGTTGTGTGTCCAAGACAATAAAATCCACAGGATAAATGAATTTATCGACTTGTACTAACACATCTTCAATTATTCCTCTAGGCACTTTTATAGATCTATCGGCAAGTAAAAGAGTTATAGAAGTTGGTTTTAACTCACCTAGATTGAGACTCTGAAAAACTGAATATGGAAGTAAATTCACACTAGCACCAAGATCAAGCAAGGCTCTTTCAATTTTATGCTCTCCAATAAAGCAAGAAATTGTAGGACAACCAGGGTCTTTATATTTCAAAGCATTATTGTTTTGAAGAATAGCACTTACTTGTTCGGCTAGAAAGGCTTTCTTTTTCACATTCAGTTTCCTCTTCACAGTGCATAGATCTTTCAAAAATTTAGCATAGGAAGGAACCTGTTTAATAGCATCCAGCAAAGGTATATTGATCCTTACCTGTTTGAAAATTTCATAAATTTCAGAATTGTGATTGACTTTCCTTTGTTTGGTCATAGCTTGAGGAAATGGAAGTGCTGGCGGTGAGTCAGTCGTTTCTTTGCAATTTTCAGATTCATCCCCTTCCTGACCCTCAGAGATTGATTCATCATCTTTCTCATAAGGTTCAAGAGAGGGTTTTTCAATAACCTTACCACTGCGCAGAGTAGTGACTGATTTGACTTGATCCATATGTTGGCTTCCAGAACTATTTGCATTGTATTGCCCCTTAGGATTTTGTTGCGGTTGAGATGGAAACTTACCTTTCTCTTGGAAACTGAGAGCAGATGTTAATTTAGCAAGAGTATCTTTAAAATCTGTCATGTTTTGAGCAAGTTGAATATTAATTGTCTCTTGCTTTTCAATGAATGCATGCAATGTTTCCTCAAGATTTCTTCTAGAAGGTGGAGCATAAGAAGGTGCATATCCATGAGAATTTTGAAAATTATGGTGTGCTTGAAACGGTGGTTGTGAAGTTTGTGCATTGTTGTTCTCACTCTTCCAATTGAAATTTGGGTGATTTCTCCAACCAGGGTTGTATGTTTGGGAGTATGGGTTGTGGTTGGGCCTTTGAAAACTGTTTAAAGCATGGGCTTGTTCATGGAGACATTCCTTAAAAGAAGGCAAGTTTGGACAGTTATTGGTTGAGTGTTCATTTGTTTCACAGATTTGACACACAATGTTTTCAACAGATTTTAATTGACCACTCCTTTTCAATTCTAGTGCCTCGACTTTTCTAGCTAAAGATGCAAACTTGGCTTGAAGGTCATGATCTTCCCTAAGGTTGTACATACCTCCACTAGATGTATGAGGTTGAGTTTTACTCGGTGCCTCATAAGTACCCGCGGTGTCCTAATTTTGAGCATTTTCAGCTAACAAGTCTAAGTACTCCATTGCTTCATTAGGGTCTTTATCTTCAAAAGTTCCATTGCACATCAATTCAACCATTTGCCTATCTTTAGGTGTTAACCCTTCATAGAAATGTGAAACCAATCTCCATGTTTCAAAACCATGATGAGGGCAAGTACTAAGCAAGTCTCGATACCTATCCCAACATTTATAAAATGTTTCTCCTGGTTTTTGAGTGAAAGTGGTGATTTGTCTTTTGAAAGAGTTTGTTCTATGAGATGGGAAAAACTTCTTTAAAAACTGTTGTTGCATTTCATCCCAAGCAATAATGGATCCTGGTCTTAAATTTTGTAGCCATGTTTTAGCTTTATCTTTTAATGAAAAAGGAAAAAGCTTTAATCTGATGGTGTTCATGCTACAATTTAAGTTATTATATGTGTTGCACACCTCCTCAAATTCCCTTAAATGCAAGTATGGATTTTCCAATTCTAAACCATGAAAAGAAGGTAAAAGTTGAATAATACCTAGTTTAAAATTAAAATGAGATGCATCGAGAGGAAAAACTATGCATGATGGTGCACTTGTTCTTGTGGGATTCATGTGGGCTCTTAATGTTCTAGCACGGTTATTCTCATTATTCTCATTTTGAAGTGATTGATTATCTTCTTCGGCCATATTTTCTGAAAATGATGAGGATATCCTACAAAGTCTACCACTTGATGTACGTGACCACACTCTCATGCACGTGTAGGAATAAAATAAAAGGAAGAAGAAAGCAAAAGAAGGAGGAAGAAAACAAAATAAAAAGAAACAAAAGAAAAGAAACAAAGTTATATACAAGAAAAGTGAAAAGAGAAAATAAAATAAATACTATAATTTATACAAGAACTTACCTCCCCGGCAACGGCGCCAAAAACTTGACACGACGAAAAGATTGATGTCTTCTCCCAAGTGCAGGAGTGTCGAAGTAATAAATAACCCGGCAAGACCGGGGTCGAACGACAGGGAGGTTAATTGTACAAATTATAAACAACAATTATAAAACAACAATAACAACAACAATAATAGTAATAATAATAATAATAATAATAATAATAATAATAATAATAAAGAAAGAGAACAAGAAGAAGATGATGATGATGAGAACTTGGAGATGAAATATTAATGTAAGGATTAAACAATAATAATAACAAATGTCAAGGTTAGAGGTTCCACTAATGGTATATCAAACAAGTATAGTATAAACTCTTATTATTCAATTGGAAACCACACACAAAGGAGGTTCCAATCAGATTATATATTGTTAACATGATTACATTAGTCATCTTATTCAATTAATGCTAATACTTGTAAATCTCGTCAAGCATTCATGATTATAACTTATGTTAACAACAAATCAAGTTCCTTTCATAGCTCAGGTGTCGGTTATACCATACATTATGGGTTATGAAAGTGCCAAGCATTTGTTGTACCAAGTGTTATACAACATAAATCAAGATTAATCATTTAACAAGCAAAGTATTAAAGAGTGAACAAGATAACAAATATAAAACATATTAGTATCAAACATTAAAGTCCATATTAAGTTTACATTATACTTATTCTCACACCATTAGTGTAACCTTTTCACCTTGACATAATTAACTTAGCTAGACATAATGAAAGAAAGGAAAACAAATAAACAAAATAGGAACATGAAAGTTAACTAAGTAAAAGAAAGGAAATGAAAGGCATAAACTTAATATTAATGAAAGCAAAGCATAAACATTACAAAAAATACAAAGAGAGAAAGGAAGAGCATGATCTTGATCTGGAAACCAAGATGCCTAAATGCATGGCAAATGCCTCCTTTTATAGGCCAAAATTGGGAACTATTGATTTGATGACTAATTGATAAGTGGGTGGCCAACTTTTGACTTGGTGACAATCCTTATCTTCTCTTGTCTGCCCAAAACGTCATTGATAACGTCAAAACTGGAGCCAGGTGCAAACATGAAAGTTGTAGGCAATTGTCTCCGCTTTCTTGTGTAAAACATTCAGCTCATTTGGACTTCTAGAACTCCAGATATGGCCAAAATACCGAACAGTGCTCGGGCTGGAAGACAGATTCGGGCTTCTTTGTTGTTGCTACAATTTGGACTTGATAATGGCCTTTTTAGATCTTGGGCTCCATATGAAAGTTGTAGGCCTATGTCTTACCTTTCCATCCATATAAATTGGACCTAAATCTGAGATCTGTAGCTCTAGATATGGCCCAATTACCGAACAGTGTTCCGGTTTGGATTGCACCGACATCTCTTCTCTAAGTTTGACCATCTCTTTATCCATGCAATTTAAGTTCTTCAAGTCATCAATCAATCCTTTCATTTATGTGATAGACCTGCATTAAAAATAGACATTTACCACAAATTATAGGTATCTTATATTATTAGATACATTATTATAAAACATATTTTAGTTAAGGAGTTATTGATACTTCAAGTGCAAAATGATGATATAAAACCATGATAAAAATGCACTTTTAAGTACTAATCATCAACAGTGACAACAGATTCGACATCTGGCATCACACCAATCGATGATTACTTTCCTAACGAATCCTTACTTTCTCTTAGTCCAATGCCTTGGTATGATAAAAATATCAATTTTCTTACTTTAGGAGATTTGCCAGCTGATTGGAGTACCCAAGACAAAGAAAAGTTTTTGAACGAAGTGAAGAGCTTTTATTGTGATGACCCTACCTTATTCAAATATTGTCCTGATCAAATATTTCAAAGATTCATTCCCGACAATGAGGTAAGTAGTGTCATTAAACTTTGTCATTCTGAAGCATGTGGAAGTTGTTTCTCGTAAAAAAAGACAGCTACAAAAATCTTTCAAAATGGATTTTATTGGCCCACCATGTTCAAGGACACGCATGCATTCTGCAAAACTTGTGAAAATTGTCAAAAGATTGATACAGGTCAAAAAGTTTTGTTTTATAATTCTCAACTCTATGCATTCCCTAGAGAGCTAAGACCAAGATGGAGCAATCCTTATGGGGCCTGTGATATTGAGAATTCAATGAATGACAATGATTTTAATGAAAATGGACATCGTTTGAAAGCTTACTTTGATAATTTTCCTAGAGAAAATGAATCAACTGGTTGGACTGATCTTGTAGATAAAGGTTAATTTTTTTTTCTCACATTGTTTTTGTGTTTCTTTTTGAGTGATTTTTGTTAGTTTTTCTCACCCCGGTTAAATGGCGGATAACGATACTCCGTGACTTAAGTCGGTTCTTTCAGTTTCCCACAATTACTGATATCTGTGTATATATCTATGCAATTCTTTGAATCTCTCTTCCAATTCTCATTTGAAAATGGACACTAATCTTGAAAAATTGAAAAAGTATTTTCCCGCTCTGCCTCAGAATGCGATTACAAAAATTTACCGTGCTAGATGTGCAAGATTGAGATTGTTAATGAATCATGGAATTCCTGAAGATATTCGCTGGTTGATTGAAGCAAAGGTCCGATTATCAGGTGAGTCCTCTAACTTCATTTCACACATGCCTAGAACAGGTAAAAGCACTTTTGCAAAGAAGCGTCGTGCAAAACGACTAGAAGTCTGTCATCGATGTGCTAAATGGACTTGTAATACACAATGTCGTTCTTTAGAAATGGTATCTATAAACCGTGAAGACAAAATACAATTCATTAAGGATGGCCTGAGTAAGGAGTCTTTAGATAATCTTCTATTGACTCTTGAGACGCATCCTAGTGGAGATGTGCATCGTGCAATTCATGATTTATGGCCACTATTTCATAAAGAACATGATCGACTTAGTCTTGGGAATCTGACTAAAAAAGACCCTGTTTGCCAGTTTTTAAGAAAACTGGATGGGAAGCCTATCCCCGATCCATAGAGGGCGTTTAAGCCGTTCTTGGACGTAAAACCAAGGGAAGATGTGAGCCACAATCACAACTACCTGTACATACACATGCTTTTTCAAAAGTAAATAAATAAACAAATAAAAAGAGAGAGAGAGAGAGAGTGTGAGACTCCAGCTGGCCTACATATAGATGTTATGATTGCTTTTCTAATTTCTTATCTATAAAACCCTCTTTTCCTTCCTTTCATTTCTACTCAACCCATACATTCAAAAAATACAGAAGTGTGTAGAAATGGCAAGTTCCTCAAGTCATCAAATAAGAAATATTTGTGTTTTCGGTGGATCTAGTCTTGGGAAAGAAAAGGAGTTTTTAGAATCAGCAAATCATCTTGGTCAGGTGCTAGCTGAGAGAAAGATTCATTTAGTGTATGGGGGAGGCAGTCTTGGGTTAATGGGAGGTGTGTGAATAGCTGCATTTTTAGGAGGTAGTCAAGTTTTAGGAGTCGTCCCTGAAGATTTGGCAAAGGGGACATCATTGGAAAAACAATTGGAGAGGAACTTCAGGTCTCCACAATGTCGGCTCGAATGAATGCAATGTTTAACCATGCTGATGCTTTCATTGCTTTACCAGGTGGTCTAGGCACATTGGAAGAGATCTTTCATATTTCCTCTTGGGCTCAATTGCACATTCACCATAAACCCATAGGTTTGTTAAATGTTAATGGTTATTATGATAAGTTGTTGTCTTTTCTTGATCATGCTGTGGAACAGGAATTTCTAACATCTTCTACACGACAAATCATAATCTCTGCTACTACTGCTGAACAATTGATTGACCAACTACAATCTTTCATTCCTGTGATTGATCCTTCCACGAGTCGCATAAATTGGTCATCTACGGGAAGCCGTAAAAAGCTTAGATTGGATTTGAGCCTTTATTTGTGAATTTTTGTGTATTTTGGTTTTATTATTGTGTTTTGTTATTTCTTATTTTTGTTTCAGTGTGTTTCAGGTTTTGTCAGTGTTTGATTTCGTAGATAAGTTTGATTTCGTAGCCTCCCTAACCTAAGCAATTAAGCCCGAAGGGGTGTTTTAACACCTAATACCCTAAAGTCAACTGACTTGGGAGCTATTGGCCCAACGCTTGTTACATGGGTTGAGGAGAAAAGCTTAAGGCAATCAAACATTGCACTATCTACATATCAGTATCTGCGACCCGAGTTACACACAATGTTTTCAACAGATTTTAATTGACCACTCTTTTTTAATTCTAGTGCCTCGACTTTTCTAGCTAAAGATGCAAACTTGGCTTGAAGGTCATGATCTTCCCTAAGGTTGTACATACCTCCATTAGATGTATGAGGTTGAGTTTTACTCGGTACCTCATATGTACCTGCGGTGTCCCAATTTTGAGCATTTTCAGCTAACAAGTCTAAGTACTCCATTGCTTCATCAGGGTCTTTATCTTCAAAAGTTCCATTGCACATCAATTCAACCATTTGCCTATCATTAGGTGTTAACTGATTAGTACTTAAAAGTGCATTTTTATCATGGTTTTATATCATCATTTTGCACTTGAAGTATCAATAACTCCTTAACTAAAATATGTTTTATAATAATGTATCTAATAATATAAGATACCTATAATTTGTGGTAAATGTCTATTTTTAATGCAGGTCTATCACATAAATGAAAGGATTGATTGATGACTTGAAGAACTTAAATTGCAAGGATAAAGAGATGGCCAAACTTAGAGAAGAGATGTCGGTGCAATCCAAACCGGAATACTGTTTGGTAATTGGGCCATATCTGGAGCTACAGATCTCAGATTTAGGTCCAATTTATATGGATGGAAAGGTAAGACATAGGCCTACAACTTTCATATGGAGCCCAAGATCTAAAAAGGCCATTATCAAGTCCAAATTGTAGCAACAACAAAGAAGCCCGAATCTGTCTTCCAGCCCGAGCACTGTTCGGTATTTTGGCCATATCTGGAGTTCTAGAAGTCCAAATGAGCTGAATGTTTTACACAAGAAAGCGGAGACAATTGCCTACAACTTTCATGTTTGCACCTGGCTCCAGTTTTGACGTATCAATGACGTTTTGGGCAGACAAGAGAAGATAAGGATTGTCACCAAGTCAAAAGTTGGCCACCCACTTATCAATTAGTCATCAAATCAATAGTTCCCAATTTTGGCCTATAAAAGGAGGCATTTGCCATGCATTTAGGCATCTTGGTGTTCAGATCAAGATCATGCTCTTCCTTTCTCTCTTTGTATTTTTTGTAATGTTTATGCTTTACTTTCATTAATATCAAGTTTATGCCTTTCATTTCCTTTCCTTTACTTAGTTAACTTTTATGTTCTTATTTTGTTTATTTGTTTTCCTTTCTTTCATTATGTCTAGCTAAGTTAATTATGTCAAGGTGAAAAGGTTACACTAATGGTGTAAGAATAAGTATAGTGTAAACTTAATATGGACTTTAATGTTTAATACTAACATGTTTTATATTTGTTATCTTGTTCACTCTTTAATACTTTGCTTGTTGATTAGTACTTAAAAGTGCATTTTTATCATGGTTTTATATCATCATTTTGCACTTGAAGTATCAATAACTCCTTAACTAAAATATGTTTTATAATAATGTATCTAATAATATAAGATACCTATAATTTGTGGTAAATGTCTATTTTTAATGCAGGTCTATCACATAAATGAAAGGATTGGTTGATGACTTGAAGAACTTAAATTGCATGGATAAAGAGATGGTCAAACTTAGAGAAGAGATGTCGGTGCAATCCAAACCGGAACACTGTTCGGTAATTGGGCCATATCTGGAGCTACAGATCTCAGATTTAGGTCCAATTTATATGGATGGAAAGGTAAGACATAGGCCTACAACTTCCATATGGAGCCCAAGATCTAAAAAGGCCATTATCAAGTCCAAATTGTAGCAACAACAAAGAAGCCCGAATCTGTCTTCCAGCCCGAGCACTGTTCGGTATTTTGGCCATATCTGGAGTTCCAGAAGTCCAAATGAGCTGAATGTTTTACACAAGAAATCTGAGACAATTGCCTACAACTTTCATGTTTGCACCTGGCTCCAGTTTTGACGTTATCAATGACGTTTTGGGCAGACAAGAGAAGATAAGGATTGTCACTAAGTCAAAAGTTGGCCACCCACTTATCAATTAGTCATCAAATCAATAGTTCCCAATTTTGGCCTATAAAAGGAGGCATTTGCCATGCATTTAGGCATCTTGGTATTCAGATCAAGATCATGCTCTTCCTTTCTCTCTTTGTATTTTTTGTAATGTTTATGCTTTACTTTCATTAATATCAAGTTTATGCCTTTCATTTCCTTTCCTTTACTTAGTTAACTTTTATATTCTTATTTTGTTTATTTGTTTTCCTTTCTTTCATTATGTCTAGCTAAGTTAGTTATGTCAAGGTGAAAAGGTTACACTAATGGTGTAAGAATAAGTATAATGTAAACTTAATATGGACTTTAATGTTTGATACTAACATGTTTTATATTTGTTATCTTGTTCACTCTTTAATACTTTGCTTGTTAAATGAATAATCTTGATTTATGTTGTATAACACTTGGTACAACAAATGCTTGGCACTTTTATAGCCCATAATGTATGGTATAACCGACACCTGAGCTATGAAAGGAACTTGATTTGTTGTTAACATAAGTTATAATCATGAATGCTTGACGAGATTTACAAGTATTAGCATTAATCGAATAAGATGACTAATGTAATCATGTTAACAATCTATAATCTGATTGGAACCTCCTTTATGTGTGGTTTCCAATTGAATAATAAGAGTTTATACTATACTTGTTTGACATACCATTAGTGGAACCTCTAACCTTGACATTTGTTATTATCATTATTTAATCGTTACATTAATATTTCATCTCAAACTTCTCATCATCTTCTTCTTCTTCTTCTCCTTCTTTTTCTTTATTATTATTATTATTATTATTATTAGTACTACTACTATTACTATTACTATTACTATTACTATTACTATTACTATTACTATTACTATTATTATTATTATTATTATTATTATTATTATTATCATTATTATTATTATTAGTACTACTACTATTATTATTATTATTATTATCATTACTATTGTTGTTGTTGTTGTTGTTATTGTTGCTTATAATTGTTGTCTATAATTTGTACAATTAACCTCCCTGTGGTTCGACCCCGGTCTTGCCAGGTTATTTATTACTTCGACACTCCTGCACTTGGGAGAAGACATAAACCTTTTAGTCGTGTCATTAACCCTTCATAGAAATGTGAAACCAATCTCCATGTTTCAAAACCATGATGAGGGCAAGTACTAAGCAAATCTCGATACCTATCCCAACATTTGTAAAATATTTCTCCTGGTTTTTGAGTGAAAGTGGTGATTTGTCTTTTGAAAGAGTTTGTTCTATGAGATGGGAAAAACTTCTTTAAAAACTGTTGTTGCATTTCATCCCAAGCACGAATGGATCCTGGTCTTAACTTTTGTAGCCATGTTTTAGCTTTATCTTTTAATGAAAAAGGAAAAAGCTTTAATCTGATGGTGTTCATGCTACAATTTAAATTATTATATGTGTTGCACACCTCCTCAAATTCCCTTAAATGCAAGTATGGATTTTCCAATTCCAAGACATGAAAAGAAGGTAAAAGTTGAATAATGTCTGGCTTAAAATTAAAATGAGATGCATCGAGAGGAAAAACTATGCATGATGGTGCACTTGTTCTTATGGGATTCATGTGGTCTCTAAGTGTTCTAGCACGGTTATTCTCATTATTTTCATTATGAAGTGATTGATTATCTTCTTCGGCCATATTTTCTGAAAATGATGAGAATACCCTACAAAGTCTACCACTTGATGTACGTGACCACACTCTCATGCACATGTAGGAATAGAATAAAAGGAAGAAGAAAACAAAAGAAGAAGAAACACAAGAAAAGAAACAAAGTTATATACAAGAAAAGTGAAAGGAGAAAATAAAATAACTATTATAATTTATACAAAACTTACCTCCCCGGCAACGGTGCCAAAAACTTGACACGACTAAAAGGTTGATGTCTTCTCCCAAGTGCAGGAGTGTCGAAGTAATAAATAACCCGGCAAGACTTGGGTCGAACCACAGAGAGGTTAATTGTACAAATTATAGACAACAATTATAAACAACAACAACAACAATAATAATAATAATAATAATAATAATAATAATAATAATAATAATAATAATAATAATAATAATAATAGTAGTAGTAGTAGTAGTAGTAGTAGTAGTAGTAGTAGTAGTAGTAGTAGTAGTAGTAGTAGTAGTAGTAGTAGTAGTAGTAGTAGTAGTAATACTAATAATAATAGTAATAATAATAACAATAATAATAAAGAAAAAGAAGGGGAAGAAGAAGATGATGAGAACTTTAAGATGGAATATTAATGTAAAGATTAAACAATGATAAGAACAAATGTCAAGGTTAGAGATTCCACTAATGGTATGTCAAACAAGTATAATATAAACTCTTATTATTCAATTGGAAACCACACATAAAGGAGGTTCCAATCAGATTATAAATTGTTAACATGATTACATTAGTCATCTTATTCGATTAATGCTAATACTTGTAAATTTCATCAAGCATTCATGATTATAAGTTATGTTAACAACAAATCAAGTTCCTTTCATAGCTCAGGTGTCGGTTATACCATACATTATGGGCTATGAAAGTGCCAAGCATTTGTTGTACCAAGTGTTATACAACATAAATCAAGATTAGTCATTTAACAAGCAAAGTATTAAAGAGTGAACAAGATAACAAATATAAAGCATGTTAGTGTCAAACATTAAAGTCCATATTAAGTTTACATTATACTTATTCTTACACCATTAGTGTAACCTTTTCACCTTGACATAACTAACTTAGCTAGACATAATGAAAGAAAGAAAAATAGATAAACAAAATAAGAATATAAAAGTTAACTAAGTAAAGGAAAGGAAATGAAAGGCATAAACTTCATATTAATGAAAGCAAAGCATAAACATTACAAAAAATACAAAGAGAGAAAGGAAGAGCATGATCTTGATCTAGAAACCAAGATGCCTAAATGCATGGCAAATGCCTCCTTTTATAGGCCAAAATTGGGAACTATTGATTTGATGACTAATTGATAAGTGGGTGGCCAACTTTTGACTTGGTGACAATCCTTATCTTCTCTTGTCTGCCCAAAACGTCATTGATAACGTCAAAATTGGAGCTAGTTGTAAACATGAAAGTTGTAGGCAATTGTCTCAGCTTTCTTGTGTAAACAATTTAGCTCATTTGGGCTTCTAGAACTCCAGATATGGCCAAAATACCGAACAGTGCTCGGGCTGGAAGACAGATTCAGGCTTCTTTGTTGTTGCTACAATTTGGACTTGATAATGGCCTTTTTAGATCTTGGGCTCCATATGACCGTTGTAGGCCTATGTCTTACCTTTCCATCCATATAAATTGGACCTAAATCTAAGATATATAGCTCTAGATATGACCCAATTACCAAACAGTGTTCCGGTTTGGATCGCACCGACATCTCTTTCCTAAGTTTGGCCATCTCTTTGCCTTTGCAATTTAAGTTCTTAAAATCATCAATCAATATTTTCATTTATGTGATAGGCCTGCATTTAAAATGAACATTTACCATAAATTAAAGGTATCTTATATTATTAGATATATTATTATAAAACATGTTTTAGTTAAGGAGTTATTGATACTTCAAGTGCAAAATGATGATACAAAACCATGACAAAAATGCACTTTTAAGTACTAATCAATTCTTATTTCAATTATCCCTTCCTTCAATTGGTTTTTATCAGATCACGAATCAGTTATTTTAAGATTTTGTTTGTTGTACACATGATTTTTATATAGTTTTAAACATATAATTAATAGAATATTACATAAGGGTATAAATTTAAATATGATTTAGGTGTGTTTATTTTTACATTTTAAAAATATTAAAAAATTAAAATTTATTTATTTATTTACTTCAAATTAATATGTTTTTAGTGTTTTTAAATTATTTTAATACCTGTCAAAAATATTTATTTAAAAAAATTATTTTTATTTATTTTAACATAAAAAATTATTTAAAAAACAAACATAATTATATATCCAAATAAGCTCTTAAACTACTTAAACAAAAACAAAATTCTTCGAGAAATGTTAATCTAGCAATAGTTTTGGAGATAAAATTTTATTAGTTATTTTTTAAATTTATTTTAAAGAAAAAATATATACAAATAAAAAAAATCCTAAATAACCCAAACCTTAAGTGATAAAATAGATACAATTTTTTCCTTATGATAATTTAGACCGCCGTAATATTTTAACTAGTATTTGTAGACTGTTCGAAATATATATTGTGTGTTATAGTTGAGGCATTTTTCTTTGTTATCTCTAATGTCAAAGATCATTATAGTTATGTTGCATCTTGATTTGATTCACAATTGTTTTTTAGAAATATGGTAATAATATATTAAAATAATATTTGTTATTTATTCAAATTTATTTTTAATATTTATATATTAAAACGAATTAAAAATATAATTTTAAAAAATAAAATAAAAAATAAATTGAAACCAGTACCAAACATATGTATCTCGTTTTAAACTATCCTTCGCACTATACAATAGGTACTAAAAGATGCCAATGAATCGAAAGAACAAGGCGACCCCACCCATCTATCATTGGTGATGGAAAACCGGCTTGAAGCTAATCCAAGTTCCAGGATGACCCCACATATCGGAATCTCAGAGATATTGCTTGAATTTCATCATGATTTGAGCCCTCGTTTTTCCTTATACAAAACTACTGTGGCTTGAATTTTAATGTTTTTAGAGTTATTTTTTTAAAAAAAATATTTTTATATATATTAAAAAAATATTTTTTTAATTTTTAATATTTATATATTAAAATATCTAAAAATACTAAAAAATTAATTTCAAATTAAAAATTTTAACTTTTTTTAAAATATAAAAATAAACAAATTCTCAATGCATTGGTCCCAATAATAATTGTTAGCAATACTTATTATATTGATAAATTTTGAATATTATTATATACCAACTACTATAATATTTTTGTCTAGATTATGTATGAAAAATGTTTGATAATATAGTAGTAGTTATTTTTTAAAATATTATTTTAATTATAAATATATTAAAATATTATTAATATCAACATATAAAAAAAATTTAATAAAAAATAAATTTTAATGAAACCGTACTGATATGCTGTGTAGTACCCTTTTGTTGCATCCTTTCTTTAGCATAAAAATTATAATCGCAAGTACTTGGTAGATGATACTCAAGCACTACCTTGCTAATACAATATACTATTCAAGTACTGTCTTATTTATTCTTCACAAGAGGACACTCTCACGGGTTAATAAAATAAATATATTTAATATTGTTTTAATTATAAATTAGTATTAGATAAATAATAAAAACTAAAGATATAATGGAGTAAATACTTCATAGAAAATTTTTTAAAAAATTTTTGTTAATAAAAAAAATACTAAGCTAAATTTTCTACCAACTTATTATTAAAAAGAAATCAACAAAGATAATTTTAGAAGGAAAAAAACTATGAGAAAAAATATTGTAACAATTGACAATGTTTTATGAGGAAAATTACAGTATTTTTTCTAATAAAATAAAATAAAAAAGCCATTTAGAGAAATACTGTAGTAATCAATAGTGTTCTGTGAGAAAACTATAACACTTTCCTCATCTGATTTAGCTTTATTGTAATTATAATTCTTAACCAACTCAAAGATAATTGACTAAAAAAATAAAATTGACAAAGATAATTTTAAAAAAAATCATAAAAAAATCATATGTAAAAACACTACAACAATTCATAGTGTTTTAAAAAAAAATTACAAAACTAAATTCTTAATCAGCTCAATATTAAAACAAAAATTAACAAAGACAATTTTAGAAAAAAATAACACAAAAAACACCAAAAAAGAAAAAAAAATTATGTTAAAAAAATTATAGCAATTCACAGTGTTTTGTAATGAAAGTTATAGTGTTTTTCCATATGATTTAGTCTTATTTGTAATGACTTATAATTGTAATTCTCAAATAACTCAATATTAAAAAAAATAAAATTGACAAAAATATTTTTTAAAAAAATATAAGAAAAAAAACCATGTAGAGAGACACTGTAGCAATCCACACTGTTTTATAAGAAAAGCTATGGTGCTATCCCCACATGATTAAACTTTATTACAAAGTTAAATTCTAACCAACTCAATATTAAAAAAAAATCGATGAAGATAATTTTGGAAAAAAATATTACAAAAAATAAAAACACAAAAGAAATTGAAAAAAAAAAACCATGTGAGAAAAAATTGTATTAATCAATAGTATTTTATAAGGAAAAACTTATATTTACTTGTAATTTCAATTCTTAAATATTTAAAAATTAAAATTGACAAAGAAAATTTTAGAAAAAAACATAATAAAATAGAAAAAAACAATGTGGAAAAAAACATTATAGCAATCCATAGTAATTTACGAGGAAAGTTACAATACTTTCCTCACGTATTGTAACTGTAATTTTTAATCAGTTTAATATTAAAAAATAAATAAAAAATTCAAATAAAATCATAAAAAAACAAAAACAAAATCATGCTGAGAAAAACCATAGCAATCAACAATATTTAAAAAAACTATAAAACTAAATTCTTAATTAGATCAATATTAAAAAAATTAACAAATATAATTTTAAAAAAATAAAAAAATAAAATAAAAGACCATGTAGAAAAACACCGTAGAAATTCATATTATTTTAAAGGATAAAAATTACAAAGCAAAATGTTTAACCAGCTCATTATTTAAAAAGTAAAATCAACAAAAATAATTTTGAAACAAAAAAGAAAAAATAAATGAAAAAACAAAGGAAAGTTGAAAAAAAAAAGTAATTTTGAAAAAAAAACAACAAAAAAAGAAAAAAAAGGAAAAGTTAGAAAAAAAATTATAAAAAAAAAGATAAAAGAAATGCATTATGAATTACTGTTGTAATTCACATTGTATTTGAATGTGAGGAATATAAAATAATTTATTTTTATTATTTTGATGGATAAAATACCCCTATATATATATATATATATATATATATATATATATATATATATATATATATATATATATGATTCCTAATGTTAGTTATATAATTACATCTCAAAAATATATCTAAAAATAGAAAATTTTTATTCTTATATTTTTTTTATAGTCACCTATTAATAAATTTTAAATCTTGACATTGTTTCTAGGTATTTAATTATTTAATTAATTAATTTTTGTAATATGTTGCTAAAACATTACCAAGAAATTAGCAAGGGGTGAAAAGTGACTGATAGCTCCTTTTTTTATCATTGTTGTTTTAGAAGTATAATAACTTATTTGGTTGGTTTTTAGATATTTTTTGGAGATGAAATTTTATAAGGATTTAAAATGAGTGAATATTAATGATTTCAGTATTGATACAACTGATTAATTGAGTTAGAGATATCAAAGCAAAATAAAAATCTCTAACCACTTAAAATATTTAAAATAAATTTGGCAAAAGAAAATATTTCTAGGGATTCGCAAACAATCCAACAATTGCAAGTGTGCACGAACATACATGGGAAGCTAGAATTATTACTAATCATTTTTGTGTGTTTGGTATTATAGTAATTTTTATAGTTGTGGAAAAAAGTTATTTTATAAAAAGTACTTTTAGTTGAGGTTGGTTTGATATTTATATATGTTTGGTTAAAATTGTGGTTGAAATAAAGGTTAAAAAAAATAGTTTAATGTATTTAGTTAAAAATATTATTCAAATTAAGGTTGTAAAATAATTTAAAAAAATATATATTTATATTAATAGTTTTTAATTTAAATATTATAAATTTAACTACTATTATTACATCATGAAATAAACAATACTTTAATTAAAATATTTTTTATTGTTCCATTAAACTATATACAACTTCATGTACGAAATACATACGACAATGACTACAATTTTCTTGGTTTCTTAAGCGCGCAACAATATCAGGTTGGATATTGTTTAGTACTTAAAAGTGTATTTTTATCAAGATTTTATATTATTATTTTACACTTAAAGTATCAATAATTCCTTAATTAGAACGTGTTTTATAATATCATGTCTAATACTATGAGATACTTTTAATTTATGGTAAATATTTATCTTAAATGCAGGCCTATCACATTAATAATAGGATTGATTGATGAGTTTTAACTTCTGAAATTTAGAAGACAAGGAGAGGGTCTAGTTTAGAAAAGAGATGCTGATTTAGTTCAAACTGGAACACTGTTCGGTCATTGAATCATAACTGGATATGTAGAACTTGGATTTAGATCTGATCTATATAGATAGAAAGCTATGACATATGCCTAAAAGTTTCATAGAGAGTCCAAGATTTAAAAATATTGTTTTTAATTCAAATTATAGCAACAATGGAGAAATCTGAATCTGTCTTGCAGTCCAGATACTGTTAAGTGTTCGACTTATATCATGTGTTCTAGAAGTCCAAATACACGGGTTTTTTTTATATGAAAAGCTGAGACAATTTTTTAGAACTTTTATATGGATAATATGTTCAAATTTTGATGTTAGCAATGATATTTTATTTACACAAGAAGATAAGGATTGACACTAAGTCAAGATATGACCACCTACTCAACAATTAGTCAATAAATCAATAGTTCGAACTTTTTTCCTATAAAAGGAGGCATTTGCCATACATTTAAACATCTTGATTTTTAAATTAAAATCTTGATTTTGCTCTTTTTCTTTATATTTTTTTAATGCTTAAGTTTTATTCTTTCTTTAATCTCTTGTTTATACTTTTCATTTCATTTCCTTTACATAGTTAACTTATATCTTATTCATGTTCTCCTCTTGTTTATGTTTCTTTCTCTTCTTTATTGTGTTTAGCTAAGTTTATTATGTCAATGTGAAAAAGGTATACTAATAGTGTAAGAATAAGCTCAGCATGAACTTTAATGTTTAATACTGACATGTTTTGTATTTATTATCTTGTTCCCTTTTAATATTTTGCTTGTTAAATGGTTAATCTAGATTTATGTTGTATAACATTTAGTATAACCTGCACCTGTTCTATGAAAAGAACTTGATTTGTTGTTAACATAAGTTATAATCATGAATATCTAACAATATTTACAAGTATTAGTGACACGACTAAAAGATTGATGTCTTCTCCCAAGTGCAGGAGTGTCGAAGTAATAAATAACCCGGCAAGACCGGGGTCGAACCACAGGGAGGTTAATTGTACAAATTATAAACAACAATTATAAAACAACAACAACAACAACAACAACAACAACAACAACAACAACAATAATAGTGGTAGTAGTAGTACTAATAATAATAATAATAATAATAATAATAATAAAGAAAGAGAAGAAGAAGAAGATGATGATGAGAACTTGGAGATGAAAAATTAATGTAAGGATTAAACAATAATAATAACAGATGTCAAGGTTAGAGGTTCCACTAATGGTATATCATACAAGTATAGTATAAACTCTTATTATTGAATTGGAAACCACACACAAAGGAGGTTCCAATCAGATTATATATTGTTAACATGATTACATTAGTCATCTTATTCTATTAATGCTAATACTTGTAAATCTCGTCAAGCATTCATGATTATAACTTATGTTAACAACAAATCAAGTTCCTTTCATAGCTCAGGTGTCGGTTATACCATACATTATGGGCTATGAAAGTGCCAAGCATTTGTTGTACCAAGTGTTATACAACATAAATCAAGATTAGTCATTTAACAAGCAAAGTATTAAAGAGTGAACAAGATAACAAATATAAAACATGTTAGTATCAAACATTAAAGTCCATATTAAGTTTACATTATACTTATTCTCACACCATTAGTGTAACCTTTTCACCTTGACATAATTAACTTAACTAGACATAATGAAAGAAAGCAAAATAGATAAACAAAATAAGAACATAAAAGTTAACTAAGTAAAGGAAAGGAAATGAAAGGCATAAACTTGATATTAATGAAAGCAAAGCATAAACATTACAAAATACAAAGAGAGAAAGGAAGAGCATGATCTTGATCTGGAAACCAAGATGCCTAAATACATGGTAAATGCCTCCTTTTATAGGCCAAAATTGGGAACTATTGATTTGATGACTAATTGATAAGTGGGTGGCCAACTTTTGACTTGGTGACAATCCTTATCTTCTCTTGTCTGCCCAAAACGTCATTGATAACGTCAAAACTGGAGCCAGTTGTAAACATGAAAGTTGTAGGCAATTGTCTCAGCTTTCTTGTGTAAAACATTCAGCTCATTTGGACTTCTAGAACTCCCGATATGGCCAAAATACCGAACAGTGCTCGGGCTGGAAGACAGATTCGGGCTTCTTTGTTGTTGCTACAATTTGGACTTGATAATGGCCTTTTTAGATCTTGGGCTCCATATAAAAGTTGTAGGCCTATGTCTTACCTTTCCATCCATATAAATTGGACCTAAATCTGAGATCTGTAGCTCAAGATATGACCCAATTACCGAACAGTGTTCCGGTTTGGATTGCACCGACATCTCTTCTCTAAGTTTGACCATCTCTTTATCCTTGCAATTTAAGTTCTTCAAGTCATCAATCAATCCTTTCATTTATGTGATAGGCCTGCATTAAAAATAGACATTTACCACAAATTATAGGTATCTTATATTATTAGATACATTATTATAAAACATAATTTAGTTAAGGAGTTATTGATACTTCAAGTGCAAAATGATGATATAAAACCATGATAAAAATGCACTTTTAAGTACTAATCAATTAGCATTATTCAAATAACATAACTAATGTAATCATGTTAACCATTTATAATCCAATTGGAACCTTCTTTGTACATGATTTCATTTGAGTAATAAAAATAGTTTATACTAGTTTGAAATACCATTAGTAGATTTTTTAACATTAACAATTATTTTTATCATTATTCGATCATTACATTAATCTTACATCTCAAAGTTCTCATCATCATCATCACCACCATCATCACCATAACCATCATCATCATCATTATTATTATTATTTATAATTTATATAATTAATCTTTCTATGGCCGGGTTATTTATTACTTTGACACTCCTACACTTGTCAATCTTTAGTTGTATCAATTTTTTTGCCTCGTTGTCGGAAGGTAAATTCTTGTGTAAATTATAATTTTTATTTTATTTTTTCTTTTCACTTTTCTTGTATCTAATTTTGTTTCTTTTCTTTTCTTCCTTTTATTCTCTTCTTAAATGTTCATGAGAGTGTGGTAATGTAAATTAGGTGGTAGACTTTATAGGGTATCCTCGTCATTTTTAAAAAATATGATCAAAAAAGATAACCAATCATTTTATAATAAAAATAATAAGAATAACCATGTTAAAAAACTTAGAGACCATATGAATCCCAAAAGAACAAGTGTACCCTCGTGCATAATTTTCCCTCCTAATGCATCTCATTTTAATTTTAAGTCAAACATTATTCAACTTTTACCTTCTTTTCATAGCTTAGATTTGGAAAATCTATACTTGCATTTAAAGAAATTTGAGGAGGTTTGCAACACTTATAATGACTTAAATTGTAGCATGAACACCATTAGATTAAAGCTTTTTCCTTTTTCATTGAAAAATAAAGCTAAAATATGGCTACAAAATTTTAAGTCAAAATCTATTCATGCTTAGGTTGAAATGCAACAGTAATTTTTTTAAAAAAATTTCCGTCTCACAGAAAAAATACTTTCAAAAGATAAATTACAAGTTTCATTTAAAAACAAAAAGAAATATTTTACTATTGTTGGGATAGATATAAAGACTTGTTTAATACTTATCCTCATCATGGTTTTGAAACATGAAGATTGATTTCATATTTTTATGAAGGGTTAACACTTAAAGATAGATAAATGATGGAATTGATGTGTAATGGACCTCTTGAAGATAAAGACCTTAATGAAGTAATAGAGTACTAGACTTGTTAGCTGAAAATGCTCATAATTAGGACATTACAGGTATTTATGAGGCATCAGGTAAAACTCAATCTTATACATCTAGTGAAGGTATGTACAACCTTAGAAAAGATCATGACCTCCATGCCAAGTTTGCATCTTTAGCTAGAAAAGTCGAGACTCTAAAATTGAAAAAGAGTGGTTAATTAAAATATTTTTAAAGCAATATGTGTCAAATCTGTGAAACCAATAAGCACTCAACCAATGACTGTCTAACTTTATTTTCTTTCAAGAAATGCCTCCATGAACAAGCTCATGCTTTAAACAAGTTTCAAAGGCCCAATCATAACTCATACTCCAAATATACAACTCTGGTTGGAGAAATCACCCAAATTTTAGTTGGAAAAGTGATGCACAAACTTCACTATCACAGTTTTAAGCATGCGATAATTTTCATGGATATGTACCTCCTTATGCTGCACCTCCTAGAAGAAATCTTGAAGAAGCATTGCATGTATTTATTAAAAAGCAAGATACAATCAATACTCAAAATGCTCAAACCATGGTTGATCCAAAAGATGTTCTTGCAAAACTCACATCTTCTTTCAGTTTTCAAGAGAAAGGTAAGTTTCCATCTCAACCACAGTAAAAACTCAAAGGACAATACAATATAAATGCAAGTAGTTTTAGAAGCCAACACATGGATCAAGTCAAATTAGTCATCATTCTTTACAATGGTAAAGTTATTGAAAAACCCACTCTTGATCCTTGTAAGAAAAATGATGAGTCAATCTTCAAGGGTAAAGAAAGGGTTAAATCTGAACATTGAAAAGAAAAAATCGATTCCTCGCCAGCACTTTCATTTTCTTATGCCATGATTAAACATAAATAAATCAAGGATGAAAAAGGCATAAAAAATATTGTTACGGATCATTTTTCAAAATTGACAATAAATTTGACATCATACTAATCGATGATTACTTTCCTGATGAATCTTTATTTTCTCTTAGTTCAAATATTTGCTAAAAATATGAATTTTTTTACTTCAAGACTTTTGCAGCTCATTTGAATAACCAAGACAAAAGAAAATTTTTGAGCGACATGTAAAATTTTTATTAAGATGACTTTTACTTATTCAAATATTGTCTTGATTAAATATTTTAAAAGTGCATTCTTGATAATGAGGTAAGTAGTATAATTAATTTTTCTCATTTTAAGGCATGTAAGAATTATTTCTTGCTAAAAAAGACAAATGCAAAAATCTTATAAAGTGAATTTTACTAGCCCACCATGTTCAAGAACTCATATGCATTGTACAAAACCTATGAAAATTGTTAAAAGATGGAATTTATTTCAAAACATAGAGAGTATTTAGATAATCTTCTGTTGATTCTTAAGTCTCAAATTCATAAAGAACATGTTTATTATAATCTTAGAAATCTAACTAAAAAAGATCATGTTTGTCATTTTTTAAGAAAATTGGATAAAAAACCTATCCCCAACCCATAGAGGGCGTTTAAGCCATTCTTGGATGTAAAATCAAGGGAAGATGTGAGCCACACTCACAACTACTTGTACATACACATATTTATTAAAAAAAACTGAGAGAGAGAAAGACTCTAGTTGGCTTGTATATAGGTGGTATGATTGCATTTTTAATTTATCATGTATAAAATCTTCTCTTCCTTCCATTCATTTCTACTTAACCCATACATTCAATAGATATAGAAATATGTAGAAATGGTAGGTTCCTTAAGTAATCATATAAGAAATATTTGTTTTTTTCATGGATCCAGTCTTGGGAAGGAAATAGAGTTTTTAGAATCAAGAAATCATTTTGGTCAGGTACTAACAGAGTGAAAGATTCATTTATTATATCGAGGAGGTGACCTTAGGTTAATGGGGGTGTCAATAGCTGTATTTTTAAGAGGTGGTCAAGTTTTGAAGGTTGTCCCCAAAGCTTTAACAAAACGAAATAGTATTGAAAAAACAATTAAAGAGGAACTACATGTCTCCACAATGTCTAATCGAATGAATACAATATTTAAACATGTTGATGCCTTCAATGTCTTACTAGGTGGTCTAGGCATATTTGAAGAGATCTTTCATATTTTCTCTTAAGCTCAACTTTACATTCACCATAAACCTATAAATTTGCTCAATTTTAATGATTTTTATGATAAATTATTAAGTTTTCTTGATCATGTTGTGGAATAGAATTTTCTAATATTTTCGATACAACAAATGATGATATTTGCTACTACTACTAAACAATTGATTGACCAACTTTAATTTTTCATCCCTGTAATTGATCCCTTCATCAGTCGTATAAATTAGTCAACTAAATAAAATCATAAAAAACTTATATTGGATTTAAGCCTTCATTTATGAAACCTTGTGCCCTTTTGATTTATTAATAACATATTATTTTATTTTGTTATTTCTTATATTTGTTTAAGTGTGTTTCAAGTTTGTCAATATTCGTTGTTTGAGGTAATGTCTTCTATACTCTATCTTTCTACTTTAGAATATTGAAGACAATGTCTCATTTTAGTTAGGGGGAAAGAGTAGTAGTTGACATTAAAAAAACTCTATTTTTGTTATTTTTAAAACCATTTGACAAAATTGTTATTAGGATGACAGAGTAAGAAAGAATTTTATTGACCTTTAAGGAGCATCCTAGTAAATCTTTTTCACTAGTTATTTGCAATATTCATAACAAAGTCTATCACACACTTCTCATAAAATATTCAGATTTACAAACTCTCGCATTATCATCACTTGATTCTTCTCATATACTCATTTAACAAGTATTCTTAAACCTTCAATTTCCCACACACATACACACTTTAACATATGATTGTGGGTTGCACATTGAATTATTATATTAATTATATTCTTTTGTTAAAGGTAACAACTAAGGAAAATGAATAGTATATAATTTGCAAAAAAAAATATTAATAATAAAAAAAAAATAAAGAAGTTTGGTTTCGTAGTTTCCCTAACCTAAGCAATTAAGCTCGAAGGGATGTTTTAATACCTAATACCCTAAATTCAGCTGACTTGGAAGCTATTAACCCAAAAATTATTACAAGGGTTAAGGAGAAAAGCTTAAGAAAATCAAACATTGCTTTATTGATTAGTACTTAAAAGTGCATTTTTATCATGGTTTTATATCATCATTTTACACTTGAAGTATCAATAACTCCTTAACTAAAACATGTTTTATAATAATATATCTAATAATATAAGATACTTTTAATTTATTGTAAATGTTCATTTTAAATGCAGGCCTGTCATATAAATGAAAGGATTGATTGATGACTTTAAGAACTTAAATTGCAAGGATAAAGATATGGCTAAACTTAGAAAAGAGATGTCGGTGTAATTCAAACCGGAGCACTGTTTGGTAATTGAGTCATATCTAGAGCTATATATCTTAGCTTTAGGTCCAATTTATACGGATGAAAAGGTAAGACATAGGCCTACAACTTTTATATGGAGCCCAAGATCTAAAAAGGCTATTTTCAAGTCCAAATTGTAGCAACAACTAGAGTTCTACAAGTCTAAATGAGCTTAATGTTTTACATAAGAAACTGAGACAATTTCCTGCAACTTTCATGTTTTCGACTAGCTCCAATTTTGATGTTATCAATGACGTTTTGGGTAGACAAGAGAAGATAAGGATTGTCACCAAGTCAAGAGTTGGCCACCCACTTATCAATTAGTCATCAAATCAATAGTTCCCAATTTTGGCCTATAAAAGGAGGCATTTGCCATGCATTTAGGTATATTGGTTTCCAAATCAATATCATGCTCTTCCTTTCTCTCTTTGTATTTTTTGTAATGTTTATGCTTTGCTTTCATTAATATCAAGTTTATGCCTTTCATTTTCTTTCTTTTACTTAGTTAACTCTTATCTTATTTATGTTCTTATTTTATTTTTTATTTTTCTTTCTTTCATTATGTCTAGCTAAGTTTATTATGTTAAGGTGAAAAGGTTACACTAATAGTGTAAGAATAAGTATAATGTAAACTTAATATGGACTTTAATGTTTGATACTAACATGTTTTGTATTTGTTATTTTATTCACTCTTTAATACTTTACTTGTTAAATGACTAATCTTGATTTATGTTGTATAACACTTGGTACAACAAATGCTTGGCACTTTTATAGTTCATACTGCATGGTATGACCGACACCTGAGCTATGAAAGGAACTTGATTTGTTGTTAACATAAGTTATAATCATGAATGCTTGACGAGATTTACAAGTATTAGCATTAATCGAATAAGATGACTAATATAATCATGTTAACAATCTATAATCTGATTGGAACCTCCTTTATGTGTGGTTTCCAATTGAATAATAAAAGTTTATATTATACTTGTTTGACATACCATTAGTGGAATCTCTAACCTTGACATTTGTTATTATCATTGTTTAATCGTTACATTAATATTCTATCTCAAAGTTCTCATCATCATCTTCTTCTTCTCCTCTTTCTTTATTATTATTATTGTTGTTGTTGTTGTTGTTGTTGTTGTTGTTGTTGTTGTTACTATTATTATTGTTGTTGTTCTTCTTATTATTGTTGTTGTATTATTGTTATTTGTAATTTGTACAATTAACCTCCTTGTGGTTCGACCCGGTATTGCCGGGTTATTTACTACTTCGACACTCCTGCACTTGGAAGAAGACATCAATCTTTTAGTCATGTCAAGTTTTTGGCGTCGTTACCAGGGAGGTAAGTTTTGTATAAATTATAATATTTATTTTATTTTCTCTTTTCACTTTTCTTGTATATAACGTTGTTTCTTTTTATTTTGTTTTCTTCCTCTTTCTTTTGCTTTCTTCTTCTTTTTTATTTTATTCCTACACGTGCATGAGAGTGTGATCACGTACATCAAGTGGTAGACTTTGTAGGATATCCTCACCATTTTTAGAAAATATGACCGAAGAAGATAATCAATCACTTCATAATGAAAATAATGAGAATAACCGTGCTAGAACACTTAGAGACCACATGAATCCCACAAGAACAAGTGCACCATCATGCATAGTTTTTCCTCCCAATGCATCTCATTTTAATTTTAAACCAGGTATTATTCAACTTCTGCCTTCATTTCATGGTTTAGAATTGGAAAATCCATACTTGTATTTAAGGGAATTTGAGGAGGTCTGCAACACATATAATAATTTAAATTGTAGCATGAACACCATTAGATTAAAGCTTTTTTCTTTTTCATTAAAAGATAAAGCTAAAACATGGTTACAAAATTTGAGACTAGGATCCATTCGTGCTTGGGATGAAATGCAACAACAGTTTTTGAAAAAGTTTTTCCCATCTCACAGAACAAACTCTTTCAAAAGACAAATAACCATTTTTACTTAAAAACCAGGAGAAACATTTTATCAATGTTAGGATAGGTATCGAGACTTGCTTAGTACTTGCCCTCATCATGGTTTTGAAACATGGAGATTGGTTTCACATTTCTATGAAGGGTTAACACCTAAAGGTAGACAAATGGTTGAATTGATGTGCAATGGAACTTTTGAAGATAAAGACCCTGATGAAGCAATGGAGTACTTAGACTTGTTAGCTGAAAATGCTCAAAATTGGGACACTGCGGGTACATATGAGGCACCGAGTAAAACTCAACCTCATACATCTAGTGGAGGTATGTACAACCTTAGGGAAGATCATGACCTTCAAGCCAAGTTTGCATCTTTAGCTAGAAAAGTCGAGGCATTAAAACTGAAAAAGAGTGGTCAATTAAAATCTGTTGAAAACATTGTGTGTCAAATATGTGAAACAAATGAACACTCAACCAACGATTGTCTAACCTTGCCTTCTTTTAAGGAATGTCTCCATGAATAAGCCCATACTTTAAACAGTTTCCAAAGGGCCAACCACAACCCATACTCCCAAATATAATATCCTGGTTGGAGAAATCACCCAAATTTCAGTTGGAAGAGTGATAATGCACAAACTTCACAACCACCGTTTCAAGCACACCACAATTTCCAAAATTCTCATGGATATACACCTCCTTATGCTCCACCTTCTAGAAGAAATCTTGAGGAAACATTACATGCATTCATTGAAAAGCAAGAGACAATCAATACTCAACTTGCTCAAAACATGACAGATTTTAAAGATACTCTTGCAAAATTAACATCTACTCTTAGTTTCCAAGAGAAAGGTAAGTTTCCATCTCAACCACAACAAAATCCCAAGAGGCAATACAATGCAAATGCAAGTAGTTCCGAAAGCCAACACATGGATCAAGTCAAATAAGTCACTACTTTGCGCAGTGGTAAGGTTATTGAAAAACCCTCTCTTGAACCTTATGAGAAAGATGATGAGTCAATCTCTGAGGGTAAGGAAGGGGTTGAATCTGAAAATTGAAAAGAAACGACTGATTCACCGCCAACACTTCCATTTCCTCATGTCATGACTAAACAAAGAAAAGTCAATCACAACTCTGAAATTTTTGAAATTTTCAAACAGGTAAGAATCAATATACCTTTTGCTAGATGCTATTAAATAGGTTTCTTCCTATGCTAAATTTTTGAAAGATCTATGCACTGTGAAGAGGAAACTGAATGTGAAAAAGAAAGCCTTTCTAGCTAAACAAGTAGGTGTCATTCTTCAAAATAATAATGCTTTGAAATATAAAGACCCTGGTTGTCCTACAATTTCTTGCTTTATTGGAGAACATAAAATTGAAAAAGCCTTACTTGATCTTAGTGCTAGTGTGAATTTACTTCCATATTCAGTTTTTCAGAGTCTCAATCTAGGTGAGTTAAAACCAACTTCTATAACTCTTTTACATGCCAATAGATCTATAAAAGTGCCTAGAGGAATAATTGAAGATGTGTTAGTATAAGTTGATAAATTCATTTATCCTGTGGATTTTATTGTCTTGGACATACAACCTGTTGAAGTAAGTAATTCATTTCCTGTTATTTTAGGACGTCCATTTCTTGTAACTTCTAATGCATTGATTAATTGTAGGAATGGACTGATGAAACTATCATTTGGAAACATGACATTGGAGATGAATATTTTCAACATTTGCAAGCAACCTGGAGATGATAATGATTTACAACAAGTGGACTTTACTGAAAAATTAATTCATGATCAATTTCCAACCACTTCTAGTGAAATTGAGATTGATGAATCTGATGATTTTCAAATGATTTATTTTTAGGAAGAATCAAAGACAAGTAATTAGAGGCCATAAATTGAGGAATTGCCACCACGATCAATTAAGTCCATACCTTCAAATGTTCAACCACCAAAACCTGATTTAAAGTCATTGCCATCCAATCTCAAATACTCATTTTTAGGAGAAAATGAAACTTTTTCGGTAATAATCTCATCCAAACTTAATACACATCAAGAAGGTAAGTTATTACAAACTCTGAAAATGCATAAAAATGCATTAGGATGGACCATAGCTGATATAAAAGGAATTAGTCCTTTGGTTTGTACACATAGAATTTATTTAAAGGAAAATGCTAAACCCTCTAGAGAAATGCAACGAAGGCTAAATCCTAATATGAAGGAAGTAGTGAAAAATGAAGTCATTAAGCTTCTAGATAATGAAATCATTTATCCTATTTCTGACAGCAAATGGGTAAGTCCTACCTAAATTGTACCCAAGAAGTCTGGAGTCACTATGATAACAAATGAGAACAATGAGTTAATTCCCACTAGAATTGTTACTAGTTGGCGCATGTGCATTGATGACGCGACTAAAATGTAGATGTCTTCTCCCAAGTGCAGGAGTGTCGAAGTAATAAATAACCCGGCAAGACCGGGGTTGAACCACAGGGAGGTTAATTGTACAAATTATAAACAACAATTATAAAACAACAATAACAACAACAACAACAACAACAACAACAATAATAATAATAATAGTGGTAGTAGTACTAATAATAATAATAATAATAATAATAATAATAATAATAATAATAACAATAATCATAATAATAATAATAATAATAATAAAGAAAGAGAAGAAGAAGAAGATGATGATGAGAACTTGGAGATGAAAAATTAATGTAAGAATTAAACAATAATAATAACAAATGTCAAGGTTAGAGGTTCCACTAATGGTATATCAAACAAGTATAGTATAGACTCTTATTATTGAATTGGAAACCACACACAAAGGAGGTTCCAATCCGATTATATATTGTTAACATGATTACATTAGTCATCTTATTCAATTAATGCTAATACTTGTAAATCTCGTCAAGCATTCATGATTATAACTTATGTTAACAACAAATCAAGTTCCTTTCATAGCTCAGGTGTCGGTTATACCATACATTATGGGCTATGAAAGTACCCAGCATTTGTTGTACCAAGTGTTATACAACATAAATCAAGATTAGTCATTTAACAAGCAAAGTATTAAAGAGTGAACAAGATAACAAATATAAAACATGTTAGTATCAAACATTAAAGTCCATATTAAGTTTCCACTATACTTGTTCTTCCACCATTAGTGTAACCTTTTCACCTTGACATAATTAACTTAGCTAGACATAATGAAAGAAAGGAAAACAAATAAACTAAATAAGAACATAAAAGTTAACTAAGTAAAGGAAAGGAAATGAAAAGCATAAACTTGATATTAATGAGAGTAAAGCATAAATATTACAAAAAATACAAAGAGAGAAAGGAAGAGCATGATCTTGATCTGAACACCAAGATGCCTAAATGCATGGCAAATGCCTCCTTTTATAGGCCAAAATTGGGAACTATTGATTTGATGACTAATTGATAAGTGGGTGGCCAACTTTTGACTTGGTGACAATCCTTATCTTCTCTTGTATGCCCAAAACGTCATTGATAACGTCAAAATGGGAGCCAGTTGTAAACATGAAAGTTGTAGGCAATTGTCTCAGCTTTCTTGTGTAAAACCTTCAGCTCATTTGGACTTCTAGAACTCCAGATATGGCCAAAATACCAAACAGTGCTCGGGCTGGAAGACAGATTCGGGCTTCTTTGTTGTTGCTACAATTTGGACTTGCAAATGGCCTTTTTAGATCTTGGGCTCCATATAGAAGTTGTAGGCCTATGTCTTACCTTTCCATCCATATAAATTGGACCTAAATCTGAGATCTATAGCTCCAGATATGACCCAATTACCGAACCGTGTTCCGGTTTGGATTGCACCGACATCTCTTCTCTAAGTTTGACCATCTCTTTATCCTTGCAATTTAAGTTCTTCAAGTCATCAATCAATCCTTTCATTTATGTGATAGGCCTGCATTAAAAATAGACATTTACCACAAATTATAGGTATCTTATATTATTAGATACATTATTATAAAACATATTTTAGTTAAGGAGTTATTGATACTTCAAGTGCAAAATGATGATATAAAACCATGATAAAAATGCACTTTTAAGTATTAATCAATTGACTATAGGAAACTTAATTCAATGACTAGAAAAGATCATTTTCCTTTACCTTTCATGGATTAAATCCTAAAAAGAGTTGCAGGTCATGAATTTTATTATTTCCTAGATGGCTATTCGGTTATAACCAAATTGAAATTGCATTAGAAGATCAAAAGAAGACTACTTTCACATGTCTATTTGGTACTTTTGCATATTGAAGGATTCCTTTTGAATTATGTAATGCATCAACCATATTTCAAAAATGCATGCTTAATATATTTAGTGATATGGTTGAACATTTTCTTAAGATTTTCATGGATGATTTTTCTGTTTTTGGCGATTCATTTGATGATTGTTTGACTAACTTAGGAAAGGTTTTGACTAGGTCTGAAGAGAAGAATCTTATGCTGAATTGGAAAAAATGTCATTTTATGGTAACAAATGGCATTGTACTTGGTCACATTGTTTCATCAAAAGGAATTGAGGTTGACAAATCTAAAATCGAGTTAATTGCAAACTTGCCAACACCAAAATCTCTTAAAAATGTTAGATCATTCCTCGGACATGTTGGTTTTTATAGAAGGTTCATCAAAGATTTTAGTGTAATATCTAAGCCTTTAAGTAACCTTCTAACAAAGGATACTATTTTTGAATGGACTGAACATTGTGAAGAAGCTTTTGTTAAACTTAAAAACTTGCTTACTTGTGCTCCTATCATTCAACCTCCCGAGTGGTCATTACCTTTTGAAATAATATATGATGCTAGTGATTATGCCGTAGGTGCTGTTTTGGGACAAAGAAAAGATAAGAAACCTTACATAATTTACTATGCAAGTAAAACTTTAAATAGTGCTCAAATGAATTATACCACCACTAAAAAAGAATTACTTGCAATAGTATTTACATGTGAAAAATTCAGAACTTATCTTGTTGGCTCACTTGTTGTTGTTTTTAGTGATCATGCAGCATTGAAATATCTTCTTTCTAAGAAAGATTCTAAGGCTAGATTGGTGCGATGGATTTTATTACTTCAAGAATTTAATATCACAATCAAAGATAAGAAAGACAGCAAAAATGTTGTCGTAGATCACTTGTCAAGATTGGCAACAGATTCAAAAACTGACATCGCACCAAATTGATGACTACTTTCCCGATGAATCTTTACTTTCTATCTCTACAATGCCTTGGTTTGCTAATATTATCAATTTTCTTATTTTAGGACAATTGCCAGCTCATTGAATAAAGTGAAGAACTTTTATTGGGATGATCCTTATTTATTCAAATATTGTCCTGATTAAATATTTTGAAGATGCATTCCTCACAATAAGGTAAGTAGTGTCATTAAATTTTGTCATTTTGAGGTATGTGGGGGTCATTTCTCGTCAAGAAAGACAACTGAAAAAATCTTACAAAGTGGATTTTACTGGCCCACCATGTTCAAAGACTCACATGCATTCTGCAAGTCTTGTGAAAATTGTCAAAAGTTGGGATCTATTTTAGAACGTCACATGATGCCTTTAAATCCTATTATTGTCATTGAGATCTTTGATTGTTGGGGTATAGATTTCATGGGTCCATTCCCTCCATCATTTGGTTTCTTACACATATTAGTCGCAGTAGATTATGTTTCAAAATGGATAGAGGCAATTCCAAGTCGAAACAATGATCATAAAATAGAGATAAAGTTTTTGAAAGAAAATATTTTGAGTCGATTTGAAGTCCCTCGAGCCATAATAAGTGATGGTGGAACACATTTCTGCAATAAGCCATTTGAGTCTTTAATGAAGAAATATGGAATCACACAAAAAGTTGCCACCCCTTATCACCCTCAAACAAGTGGACAAGTAGAGCTTGCTAATAAGGAGATAAAATATATTTTGGAGAAAACAGTGAACCCTAATAAGAAAGACTGATCCTTAAGACTTAATGATGCACTTTGGGCTTATCGAATTGCTTATAAAACATCATTAGGTATGTCACTTTATAGACTAATCTATGGAAAACCTTGTCACTTGCCTGTGGAACTTGAACATAAAGCTTATTTGGCTATTAAAGCTTTCAATTCAAATTTGGATGATGCTAGTTAACTGCGAAAATTACAAATAAATAAGCTTAAGGAAATAAGAAATGATGCATATGAAAATTCAAGACTTCATAAAGCAAGAATTAAAGAGTTTCATGACAAGAAAATACTGAGAAAAACATTCAATGTTGGTCAAAAAGTCTTACTTTATAATTCTCGACTATATTTATTTTCTAGAAAATTAAGATCAAGATAGAGCGGTCCTTTTATTGTGAAACATGTGTATCCATATGGGGCCTCTGACATCGAGAATCCAAAAAATGGCAATGTTTTCAAGGTAAATGGACATCGTTTGAAAGTTTACTTTGATAATTTTTCAGTTGAACATGACTTTATTGAATTGGGTGATCCTGTATATAAAGATTGATTTTTATTTTTTTTTATTTCTTTTTTGAGTGATTTTTGCTAGTTTCTCTTACCCCGATCAAATAGCGGACAACGATATTCCGTGACTTAAGTCGGTTCCTTCAGTTTCCCACAATAACTGATATTTGTGTATATATCTATGCAATTCTTTGAATCTCTCTTCCAATTCTCATTTGAAAATGGACACTAATCTTAAAAAATTGAAAAAGTATTTTCCTGCTTTGCCTTAGAATG
>CM048596.1:13655000-13690000 GCA_026413675.1 Populus pruinosa
TTTTAGTTTTAATGAGTATTATTATATACTTATCATGATTAATTTTTTATATATTTTTTTAATTATTTTTTAATATTTAAATATTTTTTTTTATAAAAAAATTAATCCAAACCTAAAGCAAAACACGGCACCAAAGCTTGTGTGCACCTAAATGCCTAGCATAAGATGTCCAAAGAAGATTCCTGTTCATATTTTTGAAAGATCTACTTCTCTCCATCTTTGCTCCAAAGTTACACCACACTTTTTCATAAAATAAAGTAAAAGAAGAGAAAAACAGCATGCATTTAAATAAAGTCTAGATAACCATTAAATTTCTCTAATCCATATACAAACCGCACCGCCTAACAAGGGGTGCGTTTCTTCTCAATGATTGGTCACTGAAAATACTATATTTTTCTATCCATTATAAAATACCATATTTACCCCACAATAAATAAACTAATATTTTCCATTTATCCATCCCATGTGCATGCCATGACCACTGCCCCACGGTAGGAGTACTACTCCTATTAATAAAAGAAAAACCAACTCTCTTTTTTTTTTTCTTAAAAAAAAAAAAACCAACACCATCTTTCTCCTCTATATATTAAAACTTTGCTTGAACATGCGAGTTAATCTAGGAATTTAAAAGAACAAGCTAGACCCGAGTAGAGTTTTTAGTCAAGTTAAATAAGATAAATTTATTACCAAATTTTTAATAATTTGATTTCAAGCTAAACTAAGTCAACATCTAAATTAAAAAATTAAAACACCTAGTAACCTGCAAGTATAGAGAATATTATTACCATGTGAAACAAATTTAATGGGCATACCTGAACGATATATTTTCTGTATTCTGAAAAAATCCACAAAACAATTAGAATTTTTTTTGGACATGTATAGGTGACAATGAATATTTATAGATTAAGTTTTTTTTTTATAATATTTATAGATTAAGTTTTTTTTTATTTTTATACTCTACATGTTATTTATCGAATATAAAATTTAGATATACATTAAATTTTGGATATTCATATACATATTTATTATTTAACTACTATTTATTTTTTAAAATAAAATATCTAAAGTATAAATAGATATATTAAATGATAAGTGTGTGTATCTTGAGTTAGATTTGGGTTGGATTTTGAATCATTTTTGATAATTTTTATATTTTATTTATTATTACTAATAAAATAATATTAAAAAATTTATTTGTTAGAGTTTGGTTGGGTTGGGTTAAATTAATATTAATTGAATTCAGATTAAATTATTATCGATAAGGATATGTATTACAATTTTGTAATCGAAATTAATTTTTTATTAGATGATTTAGGTTGAGATTAAGTCATTCAACCATGGGTTAAAAACTTGATGCCACAGAGAAAAAAATGATGATGATAAGGAACCATCAATATGTCCATTGATGAGCAGAACCTAAAGAAAAGGAGAATCCGACGGTGGAGGCGCAGGCATCCGCGGAAACACGGAACCGTTCGCGCCCATGTCTTTGGAATCTTACATAACCACGCCCCAACAGCAAATCCGACCTTCAAGCTGACTCAACCCTAGTTAAAAATAAAACCTCTTTGAACCCAGCTTCCATCTTCTTTCCTCTATTAAATTAATAAATCCATCCATCCACCATTATATATACCCCCTTCTCCAACCTCTCGAAACCTTAATTTATCCCCTATCTATCTATCCTCTTCTCTCAAACACGTTCTTTTATTGCATCCAAAGCAACTAGCTGTGTTCATGTTCATGATTAATAACCAATTAGAGCACGATGAGTTGCAACGGATGTAGAGTTCTTCGAAAGGGATGCAGTGAGAACTGTATTTTACGTCCGTGTTTACAACGGATTGAAAGCCCTGAAGCACAAGGCCATGCTACTGTATTCGTTGCCAAGTTTTTTGGCCGTGCTGGTCTTATGTCCTTCATTTCTTCTGTCCCTGAAAACCAACGTTCTTGTTAGTAATCTATTCATTTGTTTCTGTTCTTCTTCTTCTTGTTTTTTTCTTTTTTGCAAATTTTGTGATAGTTTCTAAAACAAATTGTTTTTCTGGATTTTGTGTTTCAGCTTTGTTTCAATCTTTGTTATTTGAAGCTTGTGGTAGAACAGTGAATCCAGTAAACGGCGCTGTAGGCCTTTTGTGGACTGGAAATTGGCACGTCTGCCAAGCTGCAGTGGAAACAGTCCTGCGAGGAGGTACTTTACGGCCGATGCCGGACTTACTTACTGGCGGAGAATCTCCATCTTCATCTCCACCATCAGATGAGGCATCGGAGTTTGAAGTAGCCTGTACGGACATATGGAAGCTGCAGGATCCAAATCCAAATCCAATTCATCATTCTAGATTCTCGAATTCGAGATCTAGAGTCGCACTGAAAAGGAAAAGGACGGAGGAGCCGATGGTAGTAAGTACGAGGCCTAACGATCTTGATCTTCTGTTAACCCCATGTACTTCCCAAAAAGGGTTTGCCGAAGTCTGTCGACCGGGTACTCCTTCCATGAATTCGGAGGAGTCGGTGACTACGAATGCAACTTGCTTGGACAGTGCTGGATTTGGAGATCAGTATGGAAATGGAGGAGGAGAAACAAAGTTATTGAACCTATTTCTTTAGATTTGTAGAAAGAGAGAGGGGAGAAAGGTGGCGAAGCTCTATGTTCCGTTTAATTTTGTGAATCTGAAGTTCAAATTTATGATGGGAGAGGATAATTTGGTGTTATACAAGACTTCTTCTTCCTTGTACTGGGTTTTTTTTTTTTTTTTTTAACACTGAATTGGATTCCGGAGAGATTTTGTAGAAAAAAATGAATGTGGTTATGAATAACTGTTTTCTTCTTTCTTTCGTGTCTTCCACTCCATGACTGTATGACAATGAATAAAACCAATCTAGCTGTTCTCTTTCGTTCTACTTAATATTTAGTGCTTGCTTTTTTTCCTAATATCTATTTCTTTCTGTTGAGCTTTGATAAATGAATATTAATTAGAGCCAGCATCTGTAAAGGGTGAGAACGCTTGGACTTAGTATTTCCTCGACCGCAATCAGTGTTTGTTCTTCCAAGGCAACCAGGCCCATCGTTGATCGCTCTAGCAGTACTAGAATCAGTGTTCTTGTTTTCACGGTTTCTGCTCTCTGATCTTCATCTCCCTCTTGCTGGAGAGGTCCGCCATATTCTTTTGGTTGTTTGGACTCTCACCGGCTGGTGTCATACTTGCAGCAACAATATTACCGGCGGTTTGACCACTGAGTTTACAGAGATTTTGGGAAACCAAAAGGAAACCTTAATGCATAAATTAGGGAGTAATTACTGATGTGACGTTAGGGATTTTGACTTGAATGATGAAATCATGTATAGTATCCAAGGGTTTAAGAGATAGATTATTGTATAGATCAAACATTAATATCTATTACGTGGCATTGACAAAGAGGGTAAGCATCCTCCAGATTTCATTGGAGAAAAGTAAGGAAAAGGGGAAGAGGGGAAAGAGGCAGCCTTCGAGTTAGCGGAGAAAATAATAGCATTGGCTGGTTAAGGGCCTAACAGTGTTTCAGTTTTTTCTCCGTAGCCATCCACGACTATTTAACAAGCAGTTGTGGGTCCCTCGGTGTCGTGGTAGTGACTCTGTCTAGCCTTTAAGACTTTCTCGGCTTAGCTGTATAATCTTATACTGGAGGTGTTTTTGGGGGCTCTTGGAGGAGGAAAGAGGCGTCTAAATTATGAGGACGGAGAAGGAATCAAGGAGGGCTTGCTTGGATTCTGTTTCGAGAATAGTGACGACTCATCTCTGTTTTTATTTTATTTTATTCCATTCGGGGCCTACAAGAGTTGCGTTTCCTACGTCTCTTTATCGGCCAATGGGGAGCAAGTAGTTCGGCCCATGTCAGCGTCGATTTTGGCTGTCCATCCCTTTACTCTCTCTTTGTCCGAACGTTTTCAGGTCTCTCTTTCTCTTCTATGCTTTTATTTTTTTTTCCACCGTTTCGGGGCCATTATCTCCTCCTATCTTGGGGAGTAGTGGGATCCACGTCAAAACATCATTAAGTAACAATGATTGAGATAGATAAGGATGATAATTTAGTCTCACACGCGGTGATGAATACATAACTCTTCAAAATTAAAAAGTAATCTAATAATTAACATAACCTATAACTTTTAAAATAAATACTGGTTTTAGAAATTCATGTACTATATTTTAGTTATGTTTAAGAAAAATCAACGCTACCCTTATAATATTATTTTAAATTAGAATTTATTTTTATTATGTATTTTTTAAAATTTATTCTATATATGCTATTAATTATTTAAATTTATTTCTAAATTTATTCATGAGTTATTTATTTTTTGTAATAAATATCATTGGTTTTTAAGAACTCGGGACTCATTGATAAATTTAATATTAAGCATTAAAAATTATTCATTTCATTTTTTTAAGAAATTTTTGATATTAATCCCTAAAAAATAAAATATTTTATCAATTTATAATTTTAAAATTAACACCAGACCTAGAAGGAAGATGAAAATGAGCTTTAACCCTTACTCTTTTGAATTTGTTTAAAATAAGCTCTAAGAATACTATTAATGCTATCGTTGCTCATTGAAATTATATGTAACTATGTTGATCTGACTCGAGTCTACTCACAATAATTAAAGATAATATGTTACAATACACAAAAATATAATTACAAATAAAAAAATAAAAAAACATAATATTTTTTTATTTTAAAATCTTGTATTGTCACTTCTAAAGTGATCCTTAGTAAAACAATAATTTATTTTATAATAAAAAAGTAAATTGATAGGGCATTGCAAATTAAACGGTTCAACTCATTAATTCATTCATGTTCATGTTTAATAATAAAAAAACTGGTAATTCATCAAAATAATACACAATTACTTTTTATATTTTTTATGTTTTTTTTCTTGTTTTATATGAAAATGTATCTACCATTTTTTTTTGTTAAAATAAAATAATTTTTGTTATGCACATTCATACACCAAACACATCATACTGAATAATTAAATATTCATACACAATCATATTTGCTTATAAAATTATTGGCGCACATACAAATCAAACACACAAGATCCAAGCACAAATTTAATATTCAATAATATATTAAAATTATTCAAAAACTCATTTAAAAGAATTGAATATGACATTTGAATAGTTGAAAATGAATAAAAATATCTAAAACAAAGGATGTTAGTGTTGGTAAAATGAACAATACTAACATGTGTGGTCCACATATAACAACTATCACCTTCACGTACGTGAACTATTCATCATCATTATTAATAATATTTTTTTTATGGATCATGAACATCTTTTATATATATATATATATTTCTCTTGTTTTCTCTATTTTTTTTCTTTTGAAACAAAACTTTTTACCTGAAAATCTCTCCTAATTTGTTTCTCTTTCACTTTATTTTTTCTTAATTTTTTGCTCTTCCCTTTAATGGTGGCTAGTAGGGGTATTTACGGTTTGATTCGGTTCAATTTAAATTTAAAAAACCAACCAAACTGAATTTCTATATTCTTAATAAATATTAATCAGATAGGATTGGAAATCAGTTCAAACCGAATTGATTTAGTTCAGTTAAATCCAGTTTTTTTGGAAAAAACTGGGAAATCTAATTCCTTCATATATGGATTTTATTTGGCTTTTTTTTTTAAATTAGTTTAGCTTTACATTAAAATTCACAACAACCTGATGTTCAGTTAAGCAACCTGATGTTCAGTTAAAATTTGGACATGAATTAAATCAAATGCAAATTGGCTAAAGCCTGCAAGATGGAAACAAAGATGAAGACGGTTTATGCAATAGATTACTTCTGAGAGAGAAGAAAAATGGAGACAAATGCTGAAGCCTGCAAGATAGAAACAAAGATGAAGATAATTTATTCAACACATTACTTTTGAGAAACCTCTTTTTGTTCAGTTAGATGTTAGAACTTAGAATGAACTTTCAAACCCACTAGGCATGCATAATCAATTTACCTTGCTGTCGCCTGTTGTTGCTCAAATGAAGATGATTTCTGGGAAAGAAAGATTGAGAATTTCTCTAGGGAGTGGGAAGAAGGCGGCTTTTTTTGTGAGATGAGAATGAGATGCACACAGAGGGAGGCTGATTGGGTTAAGTATTATACTATATTTTTTAATTATTTAATGGGTCCGGTCTGGTTTGGTCTGGTTTTTGGTTCAAAATCAAAACCAAACCAGACCTATTAACATTTATGATTTTTTAAATTGGTTTAATCGGTTTTTTTTGTTCGGTTTTTTTCAATTCACTTTTTCCAATCAATTTTTCTTTGGTTTTATCAGTTTTCTTGATTAATTGGTTATTTTGAATACCCCTTGTAGCCAGATTATTTATTTTGGCATCTCCCCCTCATCTTTGAAAAATATCTTTTTTATTTATACTATTTTTTTTAGAAATATTTTTATTCTTGTTTTTTTATTCTAAGAATGTTTTTATTGTATTTTTTTTATCATTTAATATTTACATTATTAATGTAACCTTTTTTTTGTTTTATTAATTTTCTTTACTCTTTTTGTTTTTGTTTTGGTGTTTTGGAAAATATTTTAGATATGAAGGTCAAATTTTTGGTTATAATACATAGATATTTTATATTTGATGATTAATATTATCAAACTAGATCTACTACTTGATAGAGAAGAAAAATAGTGTTTCATAATGGAGAAAAAACATGGCTTTCTATGCCGCGCCTCGCCGCATTTGGGAATTGTGGGCCCCAAATAACCTTCTACCTCGCTTCAATTTTAGGTTCTCCCACTCCCACCTTAGCACGCTTCCACTTGTGGATCTTTCGTTGTTTCACCTTGTATGGCACCACTTCTCACTCAGCACCTAGAGATGTTCTGTGAACAAATCTTACTAGCTACCATTCATTTTAACATGCTATAGTTACTATAAATTTTGCATACGCTACAGTTGAGTCTGGGTTTGTGTTTGATATTGTTTTTTGAAAGTATTTTTTTTAAAAAAATATTTTTTATTTTAAATTAATATTTTTAATGTTTTCAGATCATTTTAATGTACTGATGTTAAAAATAATTTTTTGAAAAATAATAAAATATTATTTGATGTGTTTTGGAATGCAAAACACTTTAAAAAACAACATTTACCATATTTTTAATATAAAAAAAGTTATTTTTGATATAGATTTTTTATTTTTTATAAAAATAACTATGTGATTCTAATTTTGAAAATTGAATATTTATAATTTGATTCAAAATGATATGTTTTTATTATTCATTTAGTGATGCTTTTAATATTAATTTTTTTTTGTAGAATTTAAAAATCAATACATGTGTTATATTATCTAGTTTAAGTCTTGAAAAGTCTAGAAGAATTAAAAAAAAACAATTAATGAAAAAATTGGAACAGAAAACATTACCCAATTGTAAGCTATGTATGCTAAGAAAGTGGGAATGAGAAGTTTTCATAATAAAAAAACCAGTAATGTTGCTCTTATATGTAATTAATGGAGATCTTAATAATATCTACTTTGTGTTCTTATTTTTAAAATTACTTTTATTGGTGGGGAATAATAGTGATGAGTCTAGATTAGTATTTAAAAATGCATTTTTATCAAAGTTTTATATTATTATTTTTGCACTTGAAGTATCACTATTTTTGTACTTGAAATATCAATAACTTCTTAGTTAGAGTATATTTTATACTAACATATTTAATAATATAAGATACATTTAATTTATGATAAATTTTCATTTTAAATTCAGGCCTATCACATAAATCAAAGGATTGATTGATGAGTTCAACTACTAAAATTGAGAAGATAAAAAGAGGGTGAAGTTTTGAAAAGAGATACTGGTTCAATACAAACTGGACCACTGTTTGGTCATTGAGTCATAACTGAAGTTGTAGAACTTGGATTTAGATTTGCTCTATATGAATGGAAAGTAAAGACATATGCTTAAAACTTTCATGAAGAGTCCAAGATTAAAAAGAGTTGTTTTCAAGTTCAAATTGTAACAACAATGAAGAAGTCTGAATTTCTCAAGCATCGTATATACTATTCAGTGTTCAGCCTATATCTTGAGTTCTAAAAGTTCAAATGCACCTATTTTTCTTGGTTGGAGCACTGAGATAATTTTCTAAAACTTTTATGAAGACAATCTGTTTAGATTTTGATGTTAGCAATGATATTTTGTTCAGACAAGAAGATAAGTATTGTTACTAAGTTAAGATGTGACCACCCACTCAACAATTGATCAACAAATTAATAGTTTCAAATTTGGCCTATAAAAGAAGGCATTTATCATGCATTTAGGCATCTTAGTTTTCAAACCATAATCATGTTCCTACTCTTTTTCTTTATATTTTTGTAATGCTTAAGTTTTGCTTTCATTAATCTCTTGTTCATTGTTGCGATGTCGCGGTCGCACAAATTAATTACCCTAGCTTAAATCACACAAGATAGTATAGAGCAAGCAAGGGATCGATCCCACGAGGAAGATTTAGTTCAAATTTTTATGCTATACGTTATGCAATTGGGGGGTTTTGATTTGTGATAATCTAAAATATGGAAGAAATTAAACTAGTGAACACAATCAATTGAAACTGAAATTTATCAAGAAAACAAACCTTGGTCACAAGCACACATCCACCTACAGAAATCAGAACTGATCCTTAAAACGAAACTCCAGTTTATATTCTGAATTTTTATCTTTTCTTAACTTTGGTTAATTAACGGATCCGCCGTATAACTAGCCCTAACCAACAAATAATCACAGTGTCCGCACTAATGATTTAATCTAATGGCAGCCTTAAGATCTAGATAAATTCATTAATCTTAACAACCAAGTTGTCTGCTTGTGTTGCTTTGATCGAATGTTTTCCCTAAGTTTAATAACGTAGTTCCGCCACAATTATCAAGCTTAGTTGCTTCACAAGTTTATATACCCTAACTCCGATTCTGATATCAAACTTAGCAATAGATTGTTCACAATAATAACTTAGAGTCCGCTCTAGCAATTATCAACAACAATCATAGAAAAGATGCATAGGAAAACAATCATACTCATTCATAATACAAACTGAAAATAAATGGAAGAATAAATCTCACAGTTCTTGAAATCTGAAAGTTTCTGCGTCCTTGCAACCAAGAAAAGAGCTTAGCCTTGCATATCTATTGAACAACTACTGCTAAAGATAAAAGAAAGCATTATTTCTAGTATGTAGAGAGGAGAGTTTGTGTTTCTTCACTTCTAGTTGCTACCACCTTTCTTTGATTCTATTGCACTCCCTCCTCTTCTTTCTTGGCTCTCTTGATGTCTATATATAGGCTTCAATGGCAGCTCCTCTTGCTTCTTTATCAACAATGGTGGCTGCCAAACTTGCCAAACTTTGACATTAGTAGTCACCACAAACAACCCACCATTGTAGCCTCCTTCTTTGACAATGGCAGCATTCCAACTTGCAGCTGGTTTGTGGTTGGTGATTTGAGGTTGGTGGATTGAGGTTGGTGGCTACTTTTCTTGACCTTCTAGATTGATTTACTAGAGGGGCTAAATTGCTGAAATTATAACTTGGATGATAGTTTAGAAGCTTCGAAACATAATTTGGACTCATTTCTTCACGAAACCTGATTGCTGGCAGAATTCAGTTGTCATCTTTTAAAAATCATATCGCCCACATCTGACATTGTTTTTGGCTGAAAATTGGAGCGTTTCTAGACCTTTGAGTCAGGAATCCAACAAAATTGAGTTTGCATCAATTGGACTTCTATAGCTCCAGATATGGAATTTTGAATGGACAAAGGTCAACAGTGGCAGAATACGAGATTTGACTTTGAAGGATGTGATTTCCATGATCTTCCTCTTTGTATTTTTCTTGCATTACATTTCCAGAAAGGTATGGATGTTAGCTTTTTAGAGCCACTGGAATCACTTCATTTTGATCTCTAGAAATCACGCTCTGCACAAAACATCGACTGAACATCAAATCTGCCAATTATCTCCAATTTACTCCTTTTTGCATTTTTCATCCAAAAGTGCCTTCAAAACATAAAACAAAGAATATCAAGGCATTTTACATATAAAACATGGACAAAACGTTAGGTAAATGTGGGTGAAACAATCGAATAATATGGTTACATCATTCATGCTTTTCATTTCCTTTCCTTTACTTGGTTAACTTATATCTTATTTATGTTCTTATCTTATTTATTTATGTTTCTATCTTTCATTATGTTTAGTTAAGTTTATTATGTCAATGTGAAAAGTTACACAACCAAAAGATTGATGTGTTCTTTCAAGTGCAAGAGTGTCGAAGTAATAAATAACTTGACAAAACTGGAGTCAAACCACAGAAAGGTTAATTATATAAATTATAAATAACAATAACAATAACAATAATAATAAGTTAAAGAGGACTTTGAGAATGTAAGATTAATGTGAGGATGAAACAATGACAAAAACAAATGTCAAGGTTAAAGGATCCACTAATGGTATTTCAAATAAGTATAGTATAAACTCTTTTTATTACTCAATTGGAAATCACACACAAAGGAGGTTCCAATAGGATTACATTTGTTATCTTATTCACTAATACTTGTAAATATTATAAGATATTCATAATTATAATGTATGTTAACAACAAATCAAGTTCCTTTTATAGCACATATGTAGGTTATACCATACGGTTAAGTTATAAAAGTTCCAAGTATTTGTTGTATTAAGGGTTCTATAATATAAATCTAGATTAACTATTTAACAAGCAAAGTATTAAAAGTGAACAAGATAACAAATACAAAACATGTTAGTATCAAACATTAAAGTTCATGTTAAGTTTATACTATATTTATTCTTATACAATTAGTATAACATTTTCACCTTGATATAATTAACTTAGCTAAATATAACGAAGAAGAGAAATATAAATAAATAAGATAAGAACATAAATAAGATATAAGTTAACTAAGTAAAGGAAAGGAAAGGAAAGGAAAGGAAATTAAAATCATAATAAGAGATTAATGAAAGCAAAACTTAAGCGTTATAAAAAAAATATAAAGAAAAAGAGCAAGAACATGATCTTGATCTGAAAACCAAGATGCCTAAATGTATGCCTCCTTTTATAGGCTAAAATTTGAAACTATTGATTTGTTAACTAATTGTTGAGTGGGTGGCGACATCTTGACTTGATGGCAATTCTTATCTTCTTTTCTGAATAAAATATCATTGCTAACATCAGCATTTGAACAAATTATCCCATGAAAGTTCTAGGAAATTATCTTAGTTTTCCATAAAAAAAATTGATGTATTTGGACTTCTAAAGCTCAAGATATAGACTAAACACTGAACAATGTATGGGCTGCAGGATAGATTTGAACTTCTCCATTGTTATTACAATTTGAACTTAACTACTGAACCAACATCTCTTTTTTAAGCTTAGCCCTCTCTTTGTCTTCTCAATTTCAGTAGTTAAACTCATCAATTAATCTTTTAATTTATGTGATAGGCTTATATTTAAAATGAATATTTTCCATAAATTAAAGGTATCTTATATTATTAGACTTGTTATTATAAAACATGCTCTAGTTAAGGAGTTATTGATACCTCAAGTGCAAAATGATGATACAAAACCTTAATTAAAATACACTTTTAAGTACTAATTACATCCCTTAAAAAAAACAATTTATAAGTTCCACAAAGCAAGACTGATTAGTACTTAAAAGTGCATTTTTATGAAGGTTTTATATCATCATTTTGCACTTGAAGTATCAATAACTCTTTAACTAAATCAGACCTATCACATAAATGAAAGAATTGATTGATGACTTTAAGAACTTAAATTGCAAGGGGAAAGAGATTACCAAACTTAGAAAAGAGATGTCGGTGCAATCCAAATCAAAATACTATTTGGTAATTGGGTTATATCTAGAGCTATAGATCTCAGATTTAGGTCCACTTTATATGGATGGAAAGGTAAGACATAGCCCTACAACTTTCATTTGGAGCCCAAGATCTAAAAGGGTCATTTTCAAGTCCAAATTGTAGCAACAACAAATAAGCCCGAATATGTCTTCCAGCCCGAGCACTGTTCAGTATTTGGCCCATATCTGGCGTTCTAGAAGTCCAAATGAGCTAAATGTTTTACACAAGAAAGTTGAGACAATTACCTACAACTTTCATATTTTCAAGTGGCTCCAATTTTGACATTATCAATAACGTTTTGGGCAGACAAGAGAAGATAAGAATTGTCACCAAGTCAAGAGTTAGTCACCCACTCATCAATTAGTCATCAAATCAATAGTTCCTAATTTTGGCCTATAAAAGGAGGTATTTGCCATGCATTTAGCCATCTTGGTCTATAAATCAAGATCATGCTTTTGCTTTCTCTCTTTGTATTTTTTTGTATTGCTTATGCTTTCATTAATATCAAGTTTATGCCTTTCATTTCCTTTCCTTTACTTAGTTAACTTTTATCTTGTTTATGTTCTTGTTTTGTTTATTTATTTTTTGTTCTTTTATTATGTTTAGCTAAGTTTATTATGTCAAGGTGAAAAGGTTACATTAATGGTGTAAGGATAAGTATAATGTAAACTTAATATGGACTTTAATGTTTGATACTAACAAGTTTTATATTTGTTATCTTGTTCACTCTTTAATACTTTACTTGTTAAATAACTAATCTTGATTTATGTTGCATAACACTTGGTACAACAAATGCTTGGCACTTTCATAGCCCACACTGTATGGTATAACCAATACCTGAGCTATGAAAGGACTTGATTTGTTGTTAACATAAGTTATAATCATGAATGCTTGATGAGATTTACAAGTATTAACATTAATTAAATAAGATAACTAATGTAATCATATTAACAATCTATAATTTGATTGGAACCTCCTTTGTGTGTGGTTTCCAATTGAATTATAAAAGTTTATACTATACTTGTTTGACATACCATTAGTGGAACCTCTAACCTTGACATTTGTTATTATCATTGTTTAATCCTTACATTAATATTCCATCTCAAAGTTCTCATCATCTTCTTCTTCTCCTTCTTTATTATTATTATTATTATTATTATTATTATTATTATTATTATTGTTATTACTATTATTATTATTGTTGTTGTATTATTGTTGTTTATAATTTGTACAATTAACCTCCCTGTGGTTCGACCTCGGTCTTGTTGGGTTATTTATTACTTCGACACTCCTGTATTTGGGAGAAGATATCAATCTTTTAGTTGTGTCAAAGGCATTCATTATTCAACTTCTATTAATCTATCTAAATAAAAAAACTCTCATTAAATTTATATATCTGCTTCATATTTCTTAAACAAGATATTAATAAAAAACATTTTTGTGCTTAATATATCAATATATAGTTAGGGGGCTTTATTTGGAAGAAAATAAAATTTTTATTTTAATGTTTAAGGTTAACTTTCTTATGTTAAGATTATTATTTTTTTCTTTTGTTTTCTTTTTTTCTTTAATATATATTGACACGACTAAAAGGTTGATGTCTTCTCCCAAGTGCAGGAGTGTCGAAGTAATAAATAACCCGGCAAGACCGGGGTCGAACCACAGGGAGGTTAATTGTACAAATTATAAACAACAATTATAAACAACAATAATAGTAATAACGATAACAATAATAATAATAATAATAATAATAATAATAATAATAATAATACTAGTAGTAGTAGTAGTAGTAGTACTAATAATAATAATAATAATAATAATAATAATAAAGAAAGAGAAGAAGAAGATGATGATGATGATGAGAACTTAGAGATGAAATATTAATGTAAGGATTAAATAATAATAATAACAAATGTCAAGGTTAGAGGTTCCACTAATGGTATATCAAACAAGTATAGTATAAACTCTTATTATTGAATTGGAAACCACACACAAAGGAGGTTCCAATCAGATTATATATTGTTAACATGATTACATTAGTCATCTTATTCAATTAATGCTAATACTTGTAAATCTCGTCAAGCATTCATGATTATAACTTATGTTAACAACAAATCAAGTTCCTTTCATAGCTCAGGTGTTGGTTATACCATACATTATGGGCTATGAAAGTGCCAAGCATTTGTTGTACCAAGTGTTATACAACATAAATCAAGATTAGTCATTTAACAAGCAAAGTATTAAAGAGTGAACAAGATAACAAATATAAAACGTGTTAGTATCAAACATTAAAGTCCATATTAAGTTTACATTATACTTATTCTCACACCATTAGTGTAACCTTTTCACCTTGACATAATTAACTTAGCTAGACATAATGAAAGAAAGCAAAATAGATAAACAAAATAAGAACATAAAAGTTAACTAAATAAAGAAAAGGAAATGAAAGGCATAAACTTGATATTAATGAAAGTAAAGCATAAACATTACAAAAAATACAAAGAGAGAAAGGAAGAGCATGATCTTGATCTGGAAACCAAGATGCCTAAATGCATGGCAAATGCCTCCTTTTATAGGCCAAAATTGGGAACTATTGATTTGATGACTAATTGATAAGTGGGTGGCCAACTTTTGACTTGGTGACAATCCTTATCTTCTCTTGTCTGCCGAAAACGTCATTGATAACGTCAAAACTGGAGCCAGTTGCAAACATGAAAGTTGTAGGCAATTGTCTCAGCTTTCTTGTGTAAAAAATTCTGCTCATTTCGACTTCTAGAACTCCAGATATGGCCAAAATACCGAACAGTGCTCGGGCTGGAAGACAGATTCGGGTTTCTTTGTTGTTGCTACAATTTGGATTTGCAAATGGCCTTTTTAGATCTTGGGCTCCATATGAAAGTTGTAGGCCTATGTCTTACCTTTCCATCCATATAAATTGGACCTAAATCGGAGATCTGTAGCTCAAGATATGACCCAATTACCGAACAGTGTTCCGGTTTGGATTGCACCGACATCTCTTTTCTAAGTTTGGCCATCTCTTTATCCTTGCAATTTAAGTTCTTCAAGTCATCAATCAATCCTTTCATTTATGTGATAGGCCTACATTAAAAATAGACATTTACCATAAATTATAGGTATCTTATATTATTAGATACATTATTATAAAACATATTTAAGTTAAGGAGTTATTGATACTTCAAGTGCAAAATGATGATATAAAACCATGATAAAAATGCACTTTTAAGTACTAATCACACCCCGCAACCAGCTTATTACTAGTCCCTAGTAATCAAAGCATTAAAATAGAAAACAAATTTGTAAATTTTACAAAGCAAGGTATTCATCATTTAACTTCCATTAATCTATCCAGATAAACAAACTCTCATTAAATTTATATATCTGCTCAATACCACTTAACAAGATATTAATAAACCTTTCTTTTGTGCTCAATATATCAACACATAATTATGGGGCTTTTCTTGGAAGAAAACAAAATTTTTGTTCTAATGTTTAAGGTTAACTTCCTTGGGTTGGGATTAGTATTTTTGTCTTTTTTTTTTATATAAAAAAAATATACATATAATTTAAAAACATCATGCATCTTTAACCCATGTAACGAGCTTTCAACTAATGACTCCCATACCAGTTGGTCTTAGGGCATTAGGTGTTAAGACACCCCTACGAGCTTAGTAACTCGGGTCGCAGATACTGATATGTAGATAGTGCAATGTTTGATTCCCTTAAGCTTTTCTCCTCAACCCATGTAACAAGCGTTGGGCCAATAGCTCCCAAGTCAGTTGACTTTAGGGTATTAGGTGTTAAAACACCCCTTCGGGCTTAATTGCTTAGGTTAGGGAGGCTACGAAACCAAACTTATCTACTTTTTTTATTATCATCATGTTTTTCTTTTTTTTTCTTTTTTTCTTTTTTCTTGTTTTTCATGTTTTTTTTTTTTGCTTAATTATATACAATCCCTTTCCCTTAGTTGTTACCTTTAACAAAAGAACATAAATAATGTAATAATCCAAAATGCAACCCACAATCATATGTTAAAGTGTGTGTGTGTAAATTAAGGTTTAAGAATACATGTTAAATAAGTATACGAGCAGAATTAAGTGGTAACATTGCGAGAGTTTGTAAATCTAAATATTTCAAGAAGTATTATAATAGACCTTGTTAAGAATGGTTACTAAGATGCGTCTTAAGAGTCACTTTAACAAAAGAACTCCTTTACTTTGTCATCCTAGTAACAACAATTATACACATGCTTTATGAAATGAAAAACAATTTTTTTTTTATCAACTACTACCCTCTCCCCCCAACCAAAACGAGACATTGTCCTCAATGTTCTAAGGTAGAAAGATAGAGTATAGAAGATATCACCTGAAATAACGAACACTGACAAAACCTGAAACACACTAAAACAAAAATAAGAAATAACAAAACACAATAATAAAACCAAAAGACACAAGTTTTTACAAACAAAAAAAATTCAAATCGCAGTTGTGAATGTGGCTCACATCTTCCCTTGGTTTTACGTCCAAGAACAGCTTAAACGCCCTCAATGGGTCGGGGATAGGCTTCCCATCCAGTTTTCTTAAAAACTGGCAAACAGGGTCTTTTTTAGTCAGATTCCCAAGACTAAGTCAAGTATGTTCTTTATGAAAATGGGTTCATAAGTCATGAATTACACGATGCTTATCTCGACTATGATGAGACTTAAGAGTCAATAGAAGATTATCTAAAGACTCTCTATGTTTTGAAATAAATCCCACCTTCTGACAATTTTCATAGTTTTTGCGGAATGCATCTAACTCCTTGAATATGATGGGCCAGTAAAATTCACTTTGTAAGATTTCTACAATCCTCTTTTTTGATGAGAAATGATCCCCACATGCCTTAGAGTAACAAAATTTAATGAAATTACTTACCTCATTGTCGAGAATGCATTTTTGAAATATTTGATCAGGACAATAATTGAATAAGTAAGGGTCATCCCAATAAAAATTTTGCTCGTTGCTAAAAAATTTTCTTTTGTCTTCAATACTCCAATGAGTTGGCAAAAATCCTGAAGCAAGAAAATTGATATTTTTAGCAAACCAAGGCATTGAATTAAGAGAAAGTAGAGATTCATCAGGAAAGTAATCATCGATTGGTGTGATGTCGGGTGTCGAATCTGTTGTCACTTTTGATAAAAGATTCGCATCAACCTTTTCGATGCCTTTTTCATCCTCGATTTCTTCCTGATTGGTCATGGCATGAGAAAATGGAAGTGCTGGCGGAGAATCAGTCGTTTCTTTGCAATTTTCAGATTCAACCCCTTCCTTTCCCTTAGAAATTGACTCATCATCTTTCTCATAAGGTTCAAGAGAGGGTTTTTCAATAACCTTACCACTGCGTAGAGTAGTGACTGATTTGACTTGATCCATATGTTGGCTTCCGGAACTACTTGCATTTGCATTGTATTGCCCCTTAAGATTTTGTTGTGGTTGAGATGGAAACTTACCTTTCTCTTGGAAACTGAGAGCAGATGTGAATTTTGCAAGAGTATCTTTAAAATCTGTTATGCTTTGAGCAAGTTGATTGTTGATTATCTCTTGTTTTTCAATGAATGCATACAAAGTTTCCTCAAAATTTCTTGTAGGAGGTGGAGCATAAGGAGGTGCATATCCATGATAATTTTGGAAATTATGGTGTGCTTGAAACGGTGGTTGTGAAGTTTGTGCATTGTTGTTCTCACTCTTCCAACTGAAATTTGGGTGATTTCTCCAACCAGGGTTGTATGTTTGGGAGTATGGGTTATGGTTGGGCCTTTGGAAATTGTTTAAAGCATGGGCTTGTTCATGGAGACATTCCTTAAAAGAAGGCAAGGTTGGACAATCGTTGGTTGAGTGTTCATTTGTTTCACAGATTTGACACACAATGTTTTCAACAGATTTTAATTGACCACTCTTTTTCAATTCTAGTGCCTCGACTTTTCTAGCTAAAGATGCAAACTTGGCCTGAAGGTCATGATCTTCCCTAAGGTTGTACATACCTCCATTAGATGTATGAGGTTGAGTTTTACTCGGTGCCTCATAAGTACCCGCGGTGTCCCAATTTTGAGCATTTTCAGCTAACAAGTCTAAGTACTCCATTGCTTCATCAGGGTCTTTATCTTCAAAAGTTCCATTGCACATCAATTCAACCATTTGCCTATCTTTAGGTGTTAACCCTTCATAGAAATGTGAAACCAATCTCCATGTTTCAAAACCATGATGGGGGCAAGTACTAAGCAAATCTCGATACCTATCCCAACATTTATAAAATGTTTCTCCTGGTTTTTGAGTGAAAGTGGTGATTTGTCTCTTGAAAGAGTTTGTTCTATGAGATGGGAAAAACTTCTTTAAAAACTGTTGTTGCATTTCATCCCAAGCACGAATGGATCCTGGTCTCAAATTTTGTAGCCATGTTTTAGCTTTATCTTTTAATGAAAAAGGAAAAAGCTTTAATCTGATGGTGTTCATGCTACAATTTAAATTATTATATGTGTTGCAGACCTCCTCAAATTCCCTTAAATGCAAGTATGGATTTTCCAATTCCAAACCATGAAAAGAAGGTAAAAGTTGAATAATACCTGGTTTAAAATTAAAATGAGATGCATCGGGAGGAAAAACTATGCATGATGGTGCACTTGTTCTTGTGGGATTCATGTGGTCTCTAAGTGTTCTAGCACGGTTATTCTCATTATTTTCATTATGAAGTGATTGATTATCTTCTTCGGCCATATTTTCTGAAAATGATGAGGATATCCTACAAAGTCTACCACTTGATGTACGTGACCACACTCTCATGCACGTGTAGGAATAAAATAAAAAAGAAGAAGAAAGCAAAAGAAGGAGGAAGAAAGCAAAATAAAAAGAAACAAAAGAAAAGAAACAAAGTTATATACAAGAAAGGTGAAAAGAGAAAATAAAATAAATACTACAATTTATACAGGAACTTACCTCCCCGGCAACGGCGCCAAAAACTTGACACGACTAAAAGGTTGATGTCTTCTCCCAAGTGCAGGAGTGTCGAAGTAATAAATAACCCGGCAAGACCGGGGTCGAACCATAGGGAGGTTAATTGTACAAATTATAAACAACAATTATAAACAACAATAATAGTAATAACGATAACAATAATAATAATAATAATAATAATAATAATAATAATAATAATAATAATAATAATAATAATAATACTAGTAGTAGTAGTAGTAGTAGTACTAATAATAATAATAATAATAATAATAATAATAAAGAAAGAGAAGAAGAAGAAGATGATGATGATGAGAACTTAGAGATGAAATATTAATGTAAGGATTAAATAATAATAATAACAAATGTCAAGGTTAGAGGTTCCACTAATGGTATATCAAACAAGTATAGTATAAACTCTTATTATTGAATTGGAAACCACACACAAAGGAGGTTCCAATCAGATTATATATTGTTAACATGATTACATTAGTCATCTTATTCAATTAATGCTGATACTTGTAAATCTCGTCAAGCATTCATGATTATAACTTATGTTAACAACAAATCAAGTTCCTTTCATAGCTCAGGTGTCGGTTATACCATACATTATGGGCTATGAAAGTGCCAAGCATTTGTTGTACCAAGTGTTATACAACATAAATCAAGATTAGTCATTTAACAAGCAAAGTATTAAAGAGTGAACAAGATAACAAATATAAAACGTGTTAGTATCAAACATTAAAGTCCATATTAAATTTACATTATACTTATTCTCACACCATTAGTGTAACCTTTTCACCTTGACATAATTAACTTAGCTAGACATAATGAAAGAAAGCAAAATAGATAAACAAAATAAGAACATAAAAGTTAACTAAATAAAGAAAAGGAAATGAAAGGCATAAACTTGATATTAATGAAAGTAAAGCATAAATATTACAAAAAATACAAAGAGAGAAAGGAAGAGCATGATCTTGATCTGGAAACCAAGATGCCTAAATGCATGGCAAATGCCTCCTTTTATAGGCCAAAATTAGGAACTATTGATTTGATGACTAATTGATAAGTGGGTGGCCAACTTTTGACTTGGTGACAATCCTTATCTTCTCTTGTCTACCCAAAACGTCATTGATAACGTCAAAATTGGAGCCAGTTGCAAACATGAAAGTTGTAGGCAATTGTCTCAGCTTTCTTGTATAAAACATTCAGCTCATTTGGACTTCTAGAACTCCAGATATGGCCAAAATACCGAACAGTGATCGGGCTGGAAGACAGATTCAGGCTTCTTTGTTGTTGCTACAATTTGGATTTGCAAATGGCCTTTTTAGATCTTGGGCTCCATATGAAAGTTGTAGGCCTATGTCTTACCTTTCCATCCATATAAATTGGACCTAAATCGGAGATCTGTAGCTCAAGATATGACCCAATTACCGAACAGTGTTCCGGTTTGGATTGCACCGACATCTCTTTTCTAAGTTTGGCCATCTCTTTATCCTTGCAATTTAAGTTCTTCAAGTCATCAATCAATCCTTTCATTTATGTGATAGGCCTACATTAAAAATAGACATTTACCATAAATTATAGGTATCTTATATTATTAGATACATTATTATAAAACATTTAAGTTAAGGAGTTATTGATACTTCAAGTGCAAAATGATGATATAAAACCATGATAAAAATGCACTTTTAAGTACTAATCATATATACATATAACTTAAAACATAATGCATTTTTAACTCATATAACGAGCTTTCGGCTAATGACTTCTAAACTAGTTGGTCTTAGAGCATTGGTCTTGAGACATCCTTACAAGTTTAGTAACGAGTTATAGATACTGATATGTAGATAGTATGCTATTTGATTCTCCTAAGCTTTTCTTCTTAACCCATGTAACAAGCATTGAATCAATAACTCCCAAGTCAGTTGACTTTAGGCTATTAGGTGTTAAAACACCCATTCGGGCTTAATTGCTTAGGTTAGGGAGGCTATGAAACCAAACTTATCTATGTTTTTATTATCATCACTATTATCATTTTTTTTTGTAAATTATATACTATTTCTTTTTCTTACTTGTTACCTTTAACAAAAGAATATAAATAATATAATAATCCATGCATCCCAGTTCAATTTTAATTCAAACATTATTCAACTTTTACCTTCTTTTCATAATTTATATCTAGAAAATCCATAATTGCATTTGAGAGAATTTAAAAAAGTTTGTAACACTTATAATGACTTAAATTGTAGCATGAATACCATCAGATTAAACTTTTACATTTTTTTTTAAGATAAAGCTAAAATATGGCTACCAAATTTGAGACCAGGATTTATTTGTGCTTAGAATGAAATGCAACATAAATTTTTAACGAAGTTTTTCCCTTCTCATAGAATATACTCTTTCCAAAGACAAATCACCACATTCACTCAAAAACCAGAAGAAACATTTTACTAGTGTTGGAATAGGTATAAAGACTTGTTTAATACTTGTCCTCATCATGGTTTTGAAACATGGAGATTGGTCTCATATTTTTATGAAGGATTAACATCTAAAGATAGACAAATGGTGTAATTGATGTATAATGAAACTTTTAAAGATAAAGACCTTGATGAAGCAATGAAGTACCTAGACTTGCTAGTTGAAAATGCTCAAAATTCGGACACTATAGGCTCTTATGAGACACCAAGTAAAATTGAACTTTATACATCTAGTAGAGGAATGTACCATTTTAGGGAAGATCATGACCTCCGAGCTAAGTTTGCATCTTTAACTAGAAAAGTCGAGACTCTAGAATTGAAAAAGAATGGTCAATTAAAATCTGTTTAAAATATTGTGTGTCAAATTTATGAAACCAATAAACACTCAACCAATAACTGTCCAACTTTGCCTTCTTTTAAGGAATGCCTCCATGAACAAGCCCATGTTTTAAACAGTTTTCAAAGGTCTAATCATAACCCATACTCACAAACATATAACCTTGATTGTATAAATCACCCAAATTTTAGTTGGTATAGTGATAACAATAATGTATAAACTTCAAAAATTTAGCATAAAAAATACCTCTTTAATAACATCTAATAAAGATATATTGATCCTTACCTATTTGAAAGTTTCAAGTATTTCAGAGTTGTGATTGACTTTCTTTTGTTTGGTCATGGTATGAAAAAATAGAAGTGCTAGCGAGGAATCCGTCTTTTCTTTGCAATGTTTAGATTCAACCCCTTCCTTACTTTTAGAGATTAACTCATCATCTTTCTCATAAGGTTCAAGAATGAGTTTTTCAATAACTTTACCACTGCAGAGAGTAATAAATGATTTGACTTGATCCATGTGTTGGCTTTAAGAACTATTTACATTTTCATTGTATTGTCTCTTGGAATTTTATTGTGGTTGAGATGGAAACTAACCTTTCTCTTGAAAACTTAGAGTAGATGCGAGTTTTACAAAAATATCTTTTAGATCTACTATGGTTTGAACATTTTGAGTGTTGATTCTCCTGCTTTTCAATGAATACATATGATGTTTCCTCAAGATTTGTTCTAGGAGGTGCAGTACAAAGAGGTGCATATCCATGAGAATTTTTAAAATTATGGTATGCTTGAAATGGTGGTTGTGAAGTTTGGGCATCGTTTTTCCGACTAAAATTTCGGTGATTTCTCCAACTAGGATTGTATGTTTTCGAGTATGGGTTATGATTGGGCCTTTGAAAATTGTTTAAAACATGGGTTTGTTCATGAAGGCATTCCTTGAAAGAAGGCAAAGTTGGACAGTTATTGGTTGAGTGTTCATTGGTTTTATAGATTTGACAAATAATTTCTTAAACATATTTTAATTTACCACTCTTTTACAATTCTAGTGCCTTAACTTTTTTAGCTAAAGATGCAAACTTGGCTTGGAGGTTGACATGACTAAAAAATTGATATCTTCCTCTAAGTACAGGAGTGTTGAATTAATAAATAACCCGGCAAGACTGGGGTCGAACCATAAGAAGGTTAATTGTATAAATTATAGATAACAATAATACAACAACAACAATAATAATACTAGTAGTAGTGGTGGTGGTGGTGGTAATTAATTAGTACTTAAAAGTGTATTTTTATCATGGTTTTATGTCATCATTTTGCACTTGAAGTATCAATAACTCCTTAACTAAAGCATGTTTTATAATAATATATCTAATAATATAAGATACCTTTAATTTATGGTAAATATTTATTTTAAATGCAGGCCTATCATATAAATAAAAAGATTGATTAATGACTTTAAGAACTTAAATTGCAAGGGCAAAGAGATGACCAAACTTAGAAAAGAGATGCCGGTGCAGTCCATACTGGAACACTGTTCGGTAATTAGGTCATATCTAGAGCTGTAGATCTCAGATTTAGGTCTAATTTATATGGATAGAAAGGTAAGACATAGGCCTACAACTTTCATATGGAGCCCAAGATCTAGAAAGACCCTTTTCAAGTCCAAATTGTAGCAACAACAAAAAAGCCCGAATCTATCTTCCAACATGAGCATTGTTCAGTATTTGGCCCATATCTAGAGTTCTAGAAGTCCAAATGAGCTGAATATTTTACACAAGAAATCTAAGGCAATTTCCTAGAACTTTAATGTTTTCAAGTGGCTCCAATTTTGACGTTATCAATGATGTTTTGGGCAGACAAGAGAAGATAAAGATTGTCACTAAGTCAAGAGTTGGTCACCCACTCATCAATTAGTCATCAATTCAATAGTTCCCAATTTTGGCTTATAAAAGGAGGCATTTTCTATGCATTTAGACATCTTGGTTTTCAGATCAAGATCATGCTCTTGCTTTCTCTCTTTGTATTTTTTTTGTAATGTTTATGCTTTTTTTTTCATTAATATTAAGTTTATGCCTTTCATTTCCTTTGCTTTACTTAGTTAACCTTTATTTTATTTATATTCTCATTTTGTTTATCTATTTTTCTTTCTTTCATTATGTCTAGCTAAGTTTATTATGTCAAGGTGAAAAGGTTACACTAATGGTGTAAGAATAAGTATAGTATAAACCTAATATGGACTTTAATGTTTGATACTAACATGTTTTGTATTTGTTATCTTATTCACTCTTTAATACTTTGCTTGTTAAATGACTAATCTTGATTTATGTTATATAACACTTGATACAACAAATACTTGGCACTTTCATAGCTCATACTGTATGATATAACCAACACCTGAGCTATGAAGGGAACTTGATTTGTTGTTAACATAAGTTATAATCATGAATGCTTGATGAAATTTACAAGTATTAGCATTAATTGAATAAGATGACTAATGTAATCATGTTAACAATATATAATCTGATTGGAACCTCCTTTGTGTGTGGTTTCCAATTCAATAATAAGAGTTTATACTATACTTGTTTGATATACCATTAGTGGAACCTCTAACCTTGACATTTGTTATTATCATTATTTAATCCTTACATTAATATTTTATCTCCAAGTTTTCATCATCATCTTCTTCTTCTCTTTTACTACTATTACTACTACTACTACTGATTAGTACTTAAAAGTGCATTTTTATCATGGTTTTATATCATCATTTTGCACTTGAAGTATCAATAACTTCTTAACTAAAATATGTTTTATAATAATGTATCTAATAATATAAGATACCTATAATTTGTGGTAAATGTCTATTTTTAATGCAGGCCTATCAAATAAATGAAAGGATTGATTGATGACTTGAAAAACTTAAATTGCAAGGATAAAGAGATGGTCAAACTTAGAGAAGAGATGTCGGTGCAATCCAAACCGGAACACTGTTCGGTAATTGGGCCATATCTGGAGCTACAAATCTCAGATTTAGGTCTAATTTATATGGATGGAAAGGTAAGACATAGGCCTACAACTTTCATATGGAGCCCAAGATCTAAAAAGGCCATTATCAAGTCCAAATTGTAGCAACAACAAAGAAGCCCGAATCTGTCTTCCAGCCCGAGCACTGTTCGGTATTTTGGCCATATCTGGAGTTCTAGAAGTCCAAATGAGCTGAATTGTTTACACAAGAAAGCTGAGACAATTGCCTACAACTTTCTTGTTTGTACCTGGCTCCAGTTTTGACGTTATCAATGACGTTTTGGGCAGACAAGAGAAGATAAGGATTGTCACCAAGTCAAAAGTTGGCCACCCACTTATCAATTAGTCATCAAATCAATAGTTCCCAATTTTGGCCTATAAAAGGAGGCATTTGCCATGCATTTAGGCATCTTGGTTTCCAGATCAAGATCATGCTCTTCCTTTCTCTCTTTGTATTTTTTATGCTTTGTTTTCATTAATATTAAGTTTATGCCTTTCATTTCCTTTCCTTTACTTAGTTAACTTTTATGTTCTTATTTTGTTTATTTGTTTTCCTTTCTTTCATTATGTCTAGCTAAGTTAATTATGTCAAGGTGAAAAGGCTACACTAATGGTGTGAGAATAAGTATAATGTAAACTTAATATGGACTTTAATGTTTGATACTAACATGTTTTATATTTGTTATCTTGTTCACTCTTTAATACTTTGCTTGTTAAATGACTAATCTTGATTTATGTTGTATAACACTTGGTACAACAAATGCTTGGTACTTTCATAGCCCATAATGTATGGTATAACCGACACCTGAGCTATGAAAGGAACTTGATTTGTTGTTAACATAAGTTATAATCATGAATGCTTGACGAGATTTACAAGTATTAGCATTAATTGAATAAGATGACTAATGTAATCATGTTAACAATATATAATCTGATTGGAACCTCCTTTGTGTGTGGTTTCCAATTCAATAATAAGAGTTTATACTGTACTTGTTTGATATACCATTAGTGGAATCTCTAACCTTGACATTTGTTATTATTATTGCTTAATCCTTACATTAATATTTGATCTCCAAGTTCTCATCATCATCATCTTCTTCTTCTTCTCTTTCTTTATTATTATTATTATTATTATTATTATTATTATTATTATTATTATTATTATTATTATTAGTACTACTACTACTACTACTACTACTACTACTACTACTACTACTACTATTATTATTATTATTATTATTATTATTATTATTATTATTATTATTACTATTGTTGTTGTTGTTGTTGTTGTTGTTGTTTTATAATTGTTGTTTATAATTTGTACAATTAACCTCCCTGTGGTTCGACCCCGGTCTTGCCGGGTTATTTATTACTTCGACACTCCTGCACTTGGGAGAAGACATCAACCTTTTAGTCGTGTCAAGTTTTTGGCGCCGTTGCCGGGGAGGTAAGTTCTTGTATAAATTATAGTATTTATTTTATTTTCTCTTTTCACTTTTCTTGTATATAACTTTGTTTCTTTTCTTTTGTTTTTTTTATTTTGTTTTCTTCCTCTTTCTTTTGCTTTCTTCTTCTTTTTTTATTTTATTCCTACACGTGCATGAGAGTGTGGTCGCGTACATCAAGTGGTAGACTTTGTAGGGTATCCTCATCATTTTCAGAAAATATGGCTGAAGAAGATAATCAATCACTTCATAATGAAAATAATGAGAATAACCGGGGTAGAACACTTAGAGACCACATGAATCCCACAAGAACAAGTGCACCATCATGCATAGTTTTTCCTCCTGATGCATCGCATTTTAATTTTAAACCAGGTATTATTCAACTTTTACCTTCTTTTCATGGTTTAGAATTGGAAAATCCATACTTGCATTTAAGGGAATTTGAGGAGGTGTGCAACACATATAATAATTTAAATTGTAGCATGAACACCATCAAATTAAAGCTTTTCCCTTTTTCATTAAAAGATAAAGCTAAAACATGGCTACAAAATTTGAGACCAGGATCCATTCATGCTTGGGATGAAATGCAACAACAATTTTTAAAGAAGTTTTTCCCATCTCATAGAACAAACTCTTTCAAGAGACAAATCACCACTTTCACTCAAAAACCAGGAGAAACATTTTACCAATGTTGGGATAGGTATCGAGACTTGCTTAGTACTTGCCGTCATCATGGTTTTGAAACATGGAGATTGGTTTCACATTTCTATGAAGGGTTAACACCTAAAGATAGGCAAATGGTTGAATTGATGTGCAATGGAACTTTTGAAGATAAAGACCCTGATGAAGCAATGGAGTACTTAGACTTGTTAGCTGAAAATGCTCAAAATTGGGACACTGCGGGTACATATGAGGCACCGAGTAAAACGCAACCTCATACATCTAGTGGAGGTATGTACAACCTTAGGGAAGATCATGACCTTCAAGCTAAATTTGCATCTTTAGCTAAAAAAGTCGAGGCACTAGAATTGAAAAGGAGTGGTCAATTAAAATTTGTTGAAAACATTGTGTGTCAAATCTGTAAAACAAATGAACACTCAACCAACGATTGTCCAACCTTGCCTTCTTTTAAGGAATGTCTCCATGAACAAGCTCATGCTTTAAACACTTTCCAAAGGCCCAACCACAACCCATACTCCCAAACATACAATCCTGGTTGGAGAAATCATCAAAATTTGAGTTGGAAGAGTGACAATGCACAAACTTCACAACCACAATTTCAAGCACACCATAATTTCCAAAATTATCATGGATATGCACCTCCTTATGCTCCACCTCCTACAAGAAATTTTGAGGAAACTTTGTATGCATTCATTGAAAAGCAAGAGACAATCAACACTCAACTTGCTCAAAGCATAACAGATTTTAAAGATACTCTTGCAAAATTCACATCTGCTCTCAGTTTCCAAGAGAAAGGTAAGTTTCCATCTCAACCACAACAAAATCCTAAGGGGCAATACAATGCAAATGCAAGTAGTTCCAGAAGCCAACACATGGATCAAGTCAAATCAGTCACTACTCTACGCAGTGGTAAGGTTATTGAAAAACCCTCTCTTGAACCTTATGAGAAAGATGATGAGTCAATTTCTAAGGGAAAGGAAGGGGTTGAATCTGAAAATTGCAAAGAAACGACTGATTCTCCGCCAGCACTTCTATTTTCTCATGCCATGACCAATCAGGAAGAAATCGAGGATGAAAAAGGCATCGAAAAGGTTGATGCGAATCTTTTATCAAAAGTGACAACAGATTCGACACCTGACATCACACCAATCGATGATTACTTTCCTGATGAATCTCTACTTTCTCTTAATTCAATGCCTTGGTTTGCTAAAAATATCAATTTTCTTGTTTCAGGATTTTTGCCAACTCATTGGAGTATTGAAGACAAAAGAAAATTTTTGAGCAACGAGCAAAATTTTTATTGGGATGACCCTTACTTATTCAATTATTGTCCTGATCAAATATTTCAAAAATGCATTCTCGACAATGAGGTAAGTAATTTCATTAAATTTTGTTACTCTAAGGCATGTGGGGATCATTTCTTATCAAAAAAGAGGATTGTAGAAATCTTACAAAGTGAATTTTACGGGCCCATCATATTCAAGGAGTCAGATGCATTCCGCAAAAACTGTGAAAATTGTCAAAAGGTGGGATTTATTTCAAAACACAGAGAGTCTTTAGATAATCTTCTATTGACTCTTAAGTCTCATCATAGTCGAGATAAGCATCGTGTAATTCATGACTTATGAACCCATTTTCATAAAGAACATGCTTGACATAGTCTTGGGAATCTGACTAAAAAAGACCCTGTTTGCTAGTTTTTAAGAAAACTGGATGGGAAGCCTATCCCCGACCCATAGAGGGCGTTTAAGCCGTTCTTGGACGTAAAACCAAGGGAAGATGTGAGCCACAATCACAACTGTGATTTGAATTTTTGTTTGTAAAAATTTGTGTCTTTTGGTTTTATTATTGTGTTTTGTTATTTCTTATTTTTGTTTTAGTATGTTTCAGGTTTGTCAGTGTTCGTTATTTCAGGTGATATCTTCTATACTCTATCTTTCTACCTTAGAACATTAAGGACAATGTCTCGTTTTGGTTGGGGGGAGAGGGTAGTAGTTGATAAAAAAAAAAAAATGTTTTTCATTTCATAAAGCATGTGCATAATTGTTGTTACTAAGATGGCAGAGTAAAGGAGTTCTTTTGTTAAAGTGACTCTTGAGACGCATCTTAGTAACCATTCTTAACAAGGTCTATTATAATACTTCTTGAAATATTCAGGTTTACAAACTCTCGCATTGTTATCACTTAATTCTGCTCATATACTTATTTAACATGTATTCTTAAACCTTAATTTACACACACACACACTTTAACATATGATTGTGGGTTGCATATTGGATTATTACATTATTTATGTTCTTTTGTTAAAGGTAACAACTAAGGGAAAGGGATTGTATATAATTAAGAAAACAAAAACATGAAAAAAAAAATGATGATAATAAAAATGTAGATAAGTTTGGTTTTGTAGCCTCCCTAACCTAAGCAATTAAGCCCGAAGGGGTGTTTTAACACCTAATACCCTAAAGTCAACTGACTTGGGAGCTATTGGCCCAACGCTTGTTACATGGGTTGAGGAGAAAAGCTTAAGGGAATCAAACATTGCACTATCTACATATCAGTATCTGCGACCCGAGTTACTAAGCTCGTAGGGGTATCTTAACACCTAATGCCCTAAGACCAACTGGTCTGGGAGTCATTAGCTGAAAGCTCGTTACATGGGTTAAAGATGCATGATGTTTTTCAATTATATGTATATACATTTAAAAAAAAAAGAAAAGAAAAAAAAAGAAAAAAACAAATAATCCCAACCCAAGGAAGTTAACCTTAAACATTAGAACAAAAATTTTGTTTTCTTCCAAGAAAAGCCCCATAATTATGTGTTGATACATTGAGCACAAAAGAAAGGTTTATTAATATCTTGTTAAGTGGTATTGAGCAGATATATAAATTTAATGAGAGTTTGTTTATCTGGATAGATTAATGGAAGTTAAATGATGAATACCTTGCTTTGTGAATTTTGCAAATTTGTTTTCTATTTTAACGCTTTGATTACTAGGGACTAGTAATAAGCTGGTTGGGGGGTGTGATTAGTACTTAAAAGTGCATTTTTATCATGGTTTTATATCATCATTTTGCACTTGAAGTATCAATAACTCCTTAACTAAAATATGTTTTATAATAATGTATCTAATAATATAAGATACCTATAATTTGTGGTAAATGTCTATTTTTAATGCAGGCCTATCACATAAATGAAAGGATTGATTGATGACTTGAAGAACTTAAATTGCAAGGATAAAGAGATGGTCAAACTTAGAGAAGAGATGTCGGTGCGATCCAAACCGGAACACTGTTCGGTAATTGGGTCATATCTGGAGCTAGAGATCTCAGATTTAGGTCCAATTTATATGGATGGAAAGGTAAGACATAGGCCTACAACTTTCATATGGAGCCCAAGATCTAAAAAGGCCATTATCAAGTCCAAATTGTAGCAACAACAAAGAAGCCCGAATCTGTCTTCCAACCCGAGCACTGTTCGGTATTTTGGCCATATCTGGAGTTCTAGAAGTCCAAATGAGCTGAATTGTTTACACAAGAAAGCTGAGACAATTGCCTACAACTTTCATGTTTGTACCTGGCTCCAGTTTTGACGTTATCAATGACGTTTTGGGCAGACAAGAGAAGATAAGGATTGTCACCAAGTCAAAAGTTGGCCACCCACTTATCAATTAGTCATCAAATCAATAGTTCCCAATTTTGGCCTATAAAAGGAGGCATTTGCCATGCATTTAGGCATCTTGGTTTCCAGATCAAGATCATGCTCTTCCTTTCTCTCTTTGTATTTTTTATGCTTTGTTTTCATTAATATTAAGTTTATGCCTTTCATTTCCTTTCCTTTACTTAGTTAACTTTTATGTTCTTATTTTGTTTATTTGTTTTCCTTTCTTTCATTATGTCTAGCTAAGTTAATTATGTCAAGGTGAAAAGGCTACACTAATGGTGTGAGAATAAGTATAATGTAAACTTAATATGGACTTTAATGTTTGATACTAACATGTTTTATATTTGTTATCTTGTTCACTCTTTAATACTTTGCTTGTTAAATGACTAATCTTGATTTATGTTGTATAACACTTGGTACAACAAATGCTTGGTACTTTCATAGCCCATAATGTATGGTATAACCGACACCTGAGCTATGAAAGGAACTTGATTTGTTGTTAACATAAGTTATAATCATGAATGCTTGACGAGATTTACAAGTATTAGCATTAATTGAATAAGATGACTAATGTAATCATGTTAACAATATATAATCTGATTGGAACCTCCTTTGTGTGTGGTTTCCAATTCAATAATAAGAGTTTATACTGTACTTGTTTGATATACCATTAGTGGAATCTCTAACCTTGACATTTGTTATTATTATTGCTTAATCCTTACATTAATATTTGATCTCCAAGTTCTCATCATCATCATCTTCTTCTTCTTCTCTTTCTTTATTATTATTATTATTATTATTATTATTATTATTATTATTATTAGTACTACTACTACTACTACTACTACTACTACTACTACTACTACTACTACTACTACTACTACTACTATTATTATTATTATTATTATTATTATTATTATTATTATTATTATTATTACTATTGTTGTTGTTGTTGTTGTTGTTGTTTTATAATTGTTGTTTATAATTTGTACAATTAACCTCCCTGTGGTTCGACCCCGGTCTTGCCGGGTTATTTATTACTTCGACACTCCTGCACTTGGGAGAAGACATCAACCTTTTAGTCGTGTCAAGTTTTTGGCGCCGTTGCCGGGGAGGTAAGTTCTTGTATAAATTATAGTATTTATTTTATTTTCTCTTTTCACTTTTCTTGTATATAACTTTGTTTCTTTTCTTTTGTTTTTTTTATTTTGTTTTCTTCCTCTTTCTTTTGCTTTCTTCTTCTTTTTTTATTTTATTCCTACACGTGCATGAGAGTGTGGTCGCGTACATCAAGTGGTAGACTTTGTAGGGTATCCTCATCATTTTCAGAAAATATGGCTGAAGAAGATAATCAATCACTTCATAAGCTTTTTTTGAAGATGAAGACATCCTCCTTCTTTTACTTTTTTTTTTTTTTACACGTGCATGAGAGTGTGGTCACGTACATCAAGTGGTAGACTTTGTAGGGTATCCTCATCATTTTCAGAAAATATGGCCGAAGAAGATAATCAATCACTTCATAATGAAAATAATGAGAATAACCGTGCTAGAACACTTAGAGACCACATGAATCCCACAAGAACAAGTGCACCATCATGCATAGTTTTTCCTCCTGATGCATCTCATTTTAATTTTAAACCAGACATTATTCAACTTTTACCTTCTTTTCATGGCTTAGAATTGGAAAATCCATACTTGCATTTAAGGGAATTTGAGGAGGTCTGCAACACATATAATAATTTAAATTGTAGCATGAACACCATCAGATTAAAGCTTTTTCCTTTTTCATTAAAAGATAAAGCTAAAACATGGCTACAAAACTTAAGACCAGGATCCATTCGTGCTTGGGATGAAATGCAACAACAGTTTTTAAAGAAGTTTTTCCCATCTCATAGAACAAACTCTTTCAAGAGACAAATCACCACTTTCACTCAAAAACCAGGAGAAACATTTTACAAATGTTGGGATAGGTATCGAGACTTGGTTAGTACTTGCCCTCATCATGGTTTTGAAACATGGAGATTGGTTTCACATTTCTATGAAGGGTTAACACCTAAAGATAGGCAAATGGTTGAATTGATGTGCAATGGAACTTTTGAAGATAAAGACCCTGATGAAGCAATGGAGTACTTAGACTTGTTAGCTGAAAATGCTCAAAATTGGGACACCGCGGGTACTTATGAGGCACCGAGTAAAACTCAACCTCATACATCTAGTGGAGGTATGTACAACCTTAGGGAAGATCATGACCTCCAAGCCAAATTTGCATCTTTAGCTAGAAAAGTCGAGGCACTAGAATTGAAAAAGAGTGGTCAATTAAAATCTGTTGAAAACATTGTGTGTCAAATTTGTGAAACAAATGAACACTTAACCAACGATTGTCCAACCTTGCCTTCTTTTAAGGAATGTCTCCATGAACAAGCCCATGCTTTAAACAGTTTCCAAAGGGCCAACTACAACTCATACTCCCAAACATACAACCCTGGTTGGAGAAATCACCCAAATTTCAATTGGAAGAGTGAGAACAACAATGCACAAACTTCACAACCACCGTTTCAAGCACACCACAATTTCCAAAATTCTCATGGATATGCACCTCCTTATGCTCCACCTCCTAGAAGAAATCTTGAGGAAACATTGCATGCATTCATTGAAAAGCAAGAGACAATCAATACTCAACTTGCTCAAAACATGACAGATTTTAAAGATACTCTTGCTAAATTAACATCTGCTCTTAGTTTCCAAGAGAAAGGTAAGTTTCCATCTCAAACACAACAAAATCCCAAAGGGCAATACAATGCAAATGCAAGTAGTTCCGGAAGCCAACACATGGATCAAGTCAAATCAGTCACTACTCTGCGCAGTGGTAAGGTTATTGAAAAACCCTCTCTTGAACCATATGAGAAAGATGATGAGTCAATCTCTGAGGGTAAGGAAGGGGTTGAATCTGAAAATTGCAAAGAAACAACTGATTCACCGCCAGCACTTCCATTTCCTCAAGCCATGACCAAACAAAGGAAAGTCAATCACAATTCTGAAATTTATGAAATTTTCAAACAGGTAAGGATCAATATACCTTTGCTGGATGCAATTAAACAGGTTCCTTCCTATGCTAAATTTTTGAAAGATCTCTGCACTGTGAAGAGGAAACTGAATGTGAAAAAGAAAGTCTTTCTAGCCGAACAAGTAAGTGCTATTCTTCAAAACAATAATGCTTTGAAATATAAAGACCCTGGTTGTCCTACAATTTCTTGCTTTATTGGAGAGCATAAAATTGAAAGAGCCTTACTTGATCTTGGTGCTAGTGTGAATTTACTTCCATATTCAGTTTTTCAGAGTCTCAATCTAGGTGAGTTAAAACCAACTTCTATAACTCTTTTACTTGCCGATAGATCTATAAAAGTGCCTAGAGGAATAATTGAAGATGTGTTAGTACAAGTCGATAAATTCATTTATCCTGTGGATTTTATTGTCTTGGACACACAACCTGTTGAAGTATGTAATTCATTTCCTGTTATTTTAGGACGTCCATTTCTTGCAACTTCTAACGCATTGATTAATTGTAGGAATGGACTGATGAAGCTATCATTTGGAAACATGACATTGGAGATGAATATTTTCAACATTTGTAAGCAACCTGGAGATGATAATGATTCACAAGAAGTAGATCATATTGATGAATTAGTTTATGATCAACTTGAATCTACTTTAAGTAAAAATGAATTGGATGAAACTGAAGATTTGCAAATGGTTTATTCTGAGGAAGAAATCATGGATGAAACAAGCACCGAAAATGTTGATGCGAATCTTTTGTCAACATTGACAACAGATTCGACATCTAACATCACACCAATCGATGATTACTTTCCTAACGAATCCTTACTTTCTCTTAGTCCAATGCCTTGGTATGATAAAAATATCAATTTTCTTGCTTTAGGAGATTTGCCAGCTGATTGGAGTACCCAAGACAAAGAAAAGTTTTTGAACGAAGTGACGAATTTTTCTTGTGATGACCCTACCTTATTCAAATATTGTCCTGATCAAATATTTCAAAGATTCATTCCCGACAATGAGGTAAGTAGTGTCATTAAACTTTGTCATTCTGAAGCATGTGGAAGTTATTTCTCGTCAAAAAAGACAATTGCAAAAATCTTTCAAAATGGATTTTATTGGCCCACCATGTTCAAGGACACGCATGCATTCTGCAAAACTTGTGAAAATTGTCAAAAGATTGATACTGGTCAAAAAGTTTTGTTTTATGATTCTCAACTCTATGCATTCCCTAAAGAGCTAAGATTAAGATGGACCAATCCTTATGGGGCCTGTGATATTGAGAATTCAATGAATGACAATGATTTTAAGGAAAATGGACATCGTTTGAAAGCTTACTTTGATAATTTTTCTAGTGAAAATGAATCAGCTGGTTTGAATGATCTTGTAGATAAAGGTTGATTATTTTGTTTTTC